>VZSR01000680.1:1404046-1504672 GCA_013398615.1 Brachypodius melanocephalos
GAAGCAGCAAGCTGGAACGCCAGGAATGAGCAAAAATGCCAGGTAGTAGCCAAGATTTATCAGAAACTCTGCAGATTTAGCTGGAAGTGCGGGACATCCCGGCAGGCAGGGAGTGTGGGGCCTACAGCGTAGTGAAAAACCCGGAGGAGTGCCGAAGAAATGGCGGGGCTGGGCGGGGCACCCCAGTTCCTGGTCATGGCAGAGAGCAGCTCCCTTGGAGGGGAAAAGGGGCTCAGGGATCCTGGGGTTTTGCCTGAGGTACCCAAGCAGATGGTGATAGGTCCTTTGGTGAGGTCAGTGTTAATAAGGCCCTGGTGAAAAGGCCGCTCTTAGGAGCAGAACTCCACTCAGGATAAAAAAAAGGCAGCAGGAGATGGAACCCCGCAGTGGTGGCGAATTGTCCCCACAGCCATCGCAGCCTCTGCCCTCTCCCAGTGCTGAGAGCTCAAGAGAGCTGGCAGCTGCACCCAGCCCCTTCTGCCCAGCTCGTGGTACCTCTGCCCTCCCAGAGAAAACCCCAGGTAAAAAGAGAGAGCAGCCAGCTGCACCCCTTCCCTGAGCTCTGGCAACTCTTGTCTCTCTTAAGAGGGTCATTGTGTCCTAGCAACACAAATTCCCTGAGAGAGGGAAACAAAAGGAAGAATCCTAAACCCTGACAGTAAACTTGCATTGAACTTTTCAAAGTAATAATCCTTTAATTTTTAAATATTAATTTACCAACCTGTGTGGTGTCAGCATTCAAATTCTTCGGGGGTTTTTTGCCAAGTTGTCCAATTATTTCAGCAGAGAGAGGCCCAAAGAATCAGAGCTCTGTGTGTGCTCTCTCTGTCAGTCTCAGTGTCTACGTGCTGATTTTCACCAATGTATTGCCAGCAAAGAATACGCAAAGAAGCTATACCAAATAGCTGAAACCAACTGATAATGAAAAATACAGGCTTGGGTTTTGATAGACATTGTGTAGGAAATACTCTCAGGAAAAATACTGTTTAGGGCAGACAACCTAGGGGAAGACATGGAGAGTGTTTTGAAAATGTTTTTCAAAAGTACATTATGCACTCAGCTCATGTATTGCTGTGTTTATAGATCCTGTAGCAAATTTCCTGCAGTATTATAAGTAATGAAATAATCTCCTGGAAGCCCTTTACCTGGTTTTGTATCTGATACCCCTTAGCAGATACTGGCTTTATACAGAACTCTCATCCTATCAAAATGTAAATTGCAGACTGATGTTACAGGGTGAGCTGTGTCAAGCCAATAACAAAGAATATCAGTAAAAGGCGAGAACATTGTGGGGGGGAAAAATGAAGAGAAACCACACTATTTACATTTGAAGAAGAACATTTCTGACAGCTGAGTGAACAAAGAGAATAGGCATTAAAGACGCCTGTGCCTTGACAAATGTTGGAGGAATCTCCTGCCTTTGTTTGGATTCACTGTAAATGGGAGTTCATTACCAGGCAGTTCTGTGTGCACTGCCTTCATTTCTGCTGAAGTAATAATCCTTTAGGGATGCCAGTAAGTAATAATAGTCTGCAATATTTTGTAAAATACATCCCAATTTCTATTATTAATAGAAGGATTGTAGTTTGGGTCTTTTCAGGACTTTTTTTTTTTTTTTTAATTGCCTTTTTGGTGGGATGGTGTCGGGAAAGGCATCACTTTGCTAAAAACAGTGATAGGTGGCATGGAACACTGTTAAGGAGATGGTGTTATCTCCCAGGAACAGAGAATCCTGGGAATCAACAGGAAATCAGGTTCTGAGGGTGCTACACTAAGTTTGCCTCCTAACTGGAAACTTTCTAATTGCTGCCCCAAGGGCAAGCTGAAAACCAGGCAGATGGCTCCTTCCCTGCTTCCCTTATTCTTTGACTCCATGTAAATAATTTCTAGCTTCACTGTAACTTTTTGTGTTTAACATTTGTACATGTTTTAACACTGTCACAGTTGCTCTCACTTGTATGGTAACTTTGCTGTTCAAAAGCCAGAGGTTTTTCAGCAGGTTTCAGGGGAGATTTAAATCTGCCCTCTCTAGTCTGAGCCACTGCTTCTAACTATAGCATTAGCCATTAGTCTGAAGGAGAAAGTGTGTTTTGTCCCATGCTATAAACTGAAGGATTGTACTTGTTAGTTTTCCTTCAAACAAGGGCTGAAGGAGATATTTTTTCCCTTGTTCTATACATTTGTTGTGTATAGGTAAAGTGTCACAAAACAAGGGCCTTGTTACCCGTGTAAAATCATGGCTCAGGCGTGTCACTGTTTATCTGGACTTTGATAAGGCTTTCTGTTCTCTTAGAAAAGGTGCATACTAGAGGAATGACTAGAGCCATAAACACCATGTGGCAGTGTTTTTTTCCTTTACTTCCCAGAACGCTGAGGGGCGGCATGTTTGAGTGAATAGCTGATAAGGGCAGAAACTCTGCTCTAATGAGTGCTTGGTGTGTGGCTGTTTTGTCTTTCCTCCTGTGTGCTCCCAAGACTTTCCTTCAACTTTCCCGTAGTAGAAACATATAAATAGTGGAGTGTGTGTAGTAAGGATGGATCCTGCTGGAAGAAGCAGTGGTCTCTGGTTTGTTTTTTTTTTTGTTTTTCCCAAGCTACTTGGATTTTATGGCTTATGATTTCATTTATGGTTCATGGTTTAAATTCAATAGACTGGAAAAGCCTGGTGTAAATAGGTACTTCAGAAGGAAGGTAAAGCCCCATTTCCTTGTGAGGGCTTTTGGAAATACTTGGTTGGGATGAAGTCCATGAAGCTCAGATATATTGAACATGGGCTTTGTTTGTTCTGAAAGTATGAATTCACAGGTGCTTGAAACCTTCTCCAAGTCCTTAAATTTCTGCAAAATGTAAACATTCTGTTTAGGAAGAAATGAGAAAATGTGCAGATAAGATAGAAAAAGTCAGGTTTCCTTGTTTTATCCTTATTTCCTTGTTGTGTAACTTGGCTTCATAAACACTTTTAAACATTGTTCATTCGAAGTAGATATTTATGTGCCATTTATTCTTGACCATCATAGGTGCAGATGAGCAGATAATACACCAAGTGCTTATGAGCAAACCATTTCACTTACTAAATCATCTACAGTACCTGCTACAGATTAGTTGCTAAAAAAAATTACATTGTCACACCAGTTCCTAACTGTTAGTCTAAAAAATACCTAAATATCAATATCTATCAATAATAAAAATTAAGTGCCCATTGGAATATCAGTCACTATGCATTTTTAATAGTACAAATCTGACCCAGAATTTCTTTCTTTTTAAGAATACCATTGCTCAGTGAGAAATGGAATAATGTTCTTTTTTGAACTTAATGGGGCTTTCCCCTGTGTGTATGGACTTTTAAATTGAGTTTCCTATAAGGGAGACTAATTATTTTCAACAAGGAACAACTAAGGTTGTTACAAAATAATTGATAAATTTATGAAATTTTTCTAAGTGGTAGAACCTGCAGCAAGCAGGCAAACTGGACATTTTTTGGTCCTGATTATAATTTTGAGTGTGTTCCTTAGTAATCTCTTTGCAAAGCACAGAGCCTTGACAAAAAGCAGGGATTACACACAGGAACAGGGGTTTTCTAAATTTTTTTTTTTTTAGTATTTTTATATGTTAATGCTCTCTTGAAATTTTCATGAAGCTCTTTCATGTGAAATATGAGGTATAAATGTTTCCTGTAATAAAACTTAGAATTGCTAAAGAGACATGACCTGGTGTGAGGGTACATAATCTACATAAAGAAAAAAAAAAAAAAGTTTTGTTTTCAGGAGTGAATTAGTCAGAAATGCTGATATTTGTCATTAAAGATATGTAATACATAAGTACTTTGAGTAACAACTCCCCCAAAATGAAAAAGGGTCAGTTTATTCAAACTTTATTATTAATTAATAGCTTTTTTTTATTTTTAGATTGTAGTTTTAAAATAGTTTTATAACACTCTTGTAAGAAAATGATAGCCAAATGTCAATGAGGTTTTCCCTCTACAACAGCTGGGCAATAGGATTTCTGGGGTGCATTCTTTTTCTTTTGCTATTTGTGTAGTGCATAAGATGTGCCACATTGTGATGACACCTTTGTTTATTTTTGCAGGGCTGACCCAAGGATCGTTTCATCCTTCAAGAATCTGTTTGCAAGGTCTGCATAGACTTGTCCCTAAGGGGAAACATGTCTGAGGTTGACTATGAAAAATTAGCTGAAATAGGTAAATATTTATATGATGTTTCAAATTCCATCTGTGTAGAGTTACAAGTGATTTCATAGAGTATCTTCAATAAATGAGAGTCTTTGCCCACATTATGTAATATTTTTTGAAGCAATCCAGTATTAGTTACAGCTTCTGTACTGGTGTGTACCCTATTAAAGCCATTACGGTTGAATGGCTTTAATAGGGTACAATGGCTTTAATAGGGTACACAGGGTTAGTTTAATACATGCAGCCTTTGCATATTAGACTTAAATATTTTTAAGAAGAAAAAAATGTGGAATTTATCTACTGCATTATGTTTGTATTATTATTCTTCCCAGCTCTTGGGGAAACAAGCATTCAGTAAAGTGAAAGAATACTTTCTCAATTAAGGTTAGGGTAGCTTTTTATATATGATAAGCTTTTTAAAGGTAGAAAAAGAGACATTTTGTAGATAATAACAGTTCAAACAGAGTTTAACAAGATATATAGTATAACAAGAGTTTTTGTGGATATGAAGAGGTGTCTCTCTAAAGGCAGATTTTTTTTTCCTGTAGGACTGCTGATTTATTTTCTGAGAAGGCTTTTATGTGAATTGAGACATAAGGAAATCTAAAAGTATTACACATGTTGCTGACTCCTTTGTGTTTTGGAGAAGCCCAGGCATTAGTGGCATTTTTCATCCTTGTGAAATGTGTTTTTGGTACAAATCATGTTAAAAATGAGGCAATAAAGCCTTCATATGGCTGTTTGCAGGACAGAAAGATACTGAGAAATTGTGAGTGGAAAGCATTCCAAAATATTTAATACAAGTTTTTCTCTAACAGTTGCTAGCTGCTGGCACATAAATCTGGCTGAAATCATTATTTATTTTCTCTGCCCTAGTGTGCCTTGTGTGCTGGTCAAGGAACATGAAATATGCAGATGATGAGAAGACAAAATGTTCTAGTACTTTTTAACATGACACTAATAATGTTATAGATCACAGAATAATGGAATACCAGATTGGATTGGAAGGGGACCTTAAGGATGATGTGGTCCAACGTTTCTTAGCAAAGACACAGTCAAGACAAAATGGCCCAGCACCATATCCAGCTGACTCTTCCAAGTGTTCAAACTGATAAGATAAAAATGGTAATTAAAAATAAAAAAAAAAAAACTTAATAAAACCTGCAGGATGAAAAGAGGTGGATGACATGTAGCAGGTGGTGCACCATAAAATATTAGTTTCTCTCTTTTGCTTGTCTTCTCTCAAGCTGCCAAGACACTTGTGTATTGGTTGTTATTACTTATCCCAGATTCTGTTCATTTGGATATGTACTTAGTATGAGCTTTTTTTGAACCCTACAACAGTCTGGAAAAAACTTTGGTGTGAAAAAAAACCCAAACAAACCCAAAAAGTCCTGGAACAAGTTTGATTAACACTGTGTTGCTCTTTTCAGTATTGAGTAGATTTTAATTGTAGTATCTAATCCAGAATCTCCTGAAGTTGGGAGAAGGCTTCCCATTTTATTGAGATTTTACTGGGCTTTTGAGTAGAAATCTACACCCTTGCTTGGCTCTAGCTGGAGTATATACTGGATGGATGTTTGGCTGCCTTGCCTATTCCAGGTTTGGGAGGTTAAAGCCTTTCAAGGGGACAGTGGATTTTGGGGGAGGTGAGCTGGAAACTTGTTTGCAATTTGCTGCCTTTACGCAAGCTGTGAATGTGCTCTGGAGAGTGTTCTCAGAGGTGTTAATGTGGAATAGCTGACAATGAATGGCAGCACGCTGAAGCTTCAGCTTCTCTGTTTGAGCAACCTTGAAATAAAAGGCAGGAAATTGTAGATGGATCCACGCAGATTAAAGAGATGTAAAAAATGATGAGACACCACCAGCAGTCATGAATAGCAAGGTCTCAGCATGCCAGCTGTCCAGTCACAGACATTTTTGTGACCATCACAGGAGATACTAATCTTAAAGAGTATGTGAAGATAGAAATGGGGTATTGAAGAGTTTCTTTTCCCACACAGAGAAAGTGTAAAGAACAAGAAACTGATTTGTAACTGCAGTGAATAGTAATAAAGGCCTGTGGTTTTGTCAAACTCGGTGAAAATTCAACCATTCAATAATGTATCAGAGGCGGAAGTTGTTCTCTGTTCATGAGCACTTCTGTGTTCTTGCTCGCTCCTTTAGAACTGCAGAAAGATGAAATGGAGGATACACACTCAGAACGGGAAGGAACATTTCTGCCTCCACCCCCTGAGGATCCTGAGCTCAATATCAATCACCCATACTATGATGTTGCAAGACATGGCATCATCCAGTTGGCAGGTATGTTTGGGAACTCCTATGGTTTACCTTACCACATATTATCACCTTTTTCTTACTGAACTCCAGGTGATTCATAGGAATCAAGTGGATGCTTTCAGCTTTCATCCTGAAAACAACTTAGTGCACTCATCTGTAGATGAATTATGAGCCAAATATTTGAAATGAAACTTGCTTTAAAATCTATCTATAGCAATATCCTATGGTCTAAGGCCTAACTGTGACTGTAGCATCTCTGTACTTTTGTGATGAGCTGTTTTGTTTGCTAAGTCATCTGAAAAGTTGTGCAGCCACACTTAATCATTTTTGTTGTCTGCCCTGCAAATGGTGTGCAACCAAACAAATATAGGTTAAATATATAAAAACTAAAAAAGGGCAGAAAGGAAACAATTGACATGAAATTTAACTGCATTTATCAACTGGATTTCTGTTGTGATTTGGTGAGAAGTTATGGATACATAGCATATTTCAATATTGGATCCTTTAATGTTTACAGTTACTTATTTTTAAAATATTCTGGCAACATGTAAGACATGCAGCCATATTTATGATATAAAAAGCACCTCTTTAAAGAGTGCATTGCCTATATCTTTTTCCTTTTGGCTTATTTTTGGTATAAATGTGCTTGATAAAATAGCATTAATAATCACAATCCTAAACTAAAGAAATTAATACAGTAAGAAACAAATAGTGACATTTAGTCTTCATCCTAATGATGTCTAAGATTGTGTTATATTGTATACACGTTTTGTATTTTATACTTTGGGTACAGAAGCCTAGGTTATGATTTTTCTGGAAGATGATGAATCCAGGTTATAATACATAGATACCTTCCTGATATTGAGCCATAAACAGGATGACTCAGGTTAACATCAACTTTAGCAAAACCAGTGCTCTAGGGCAGTGAAATCTGTGGTAATTTGACTTCTGACTGAGAATGGGAAGAGGATTTTACCTGTAGTTAAGTCCAAACCTTTGGTGTACTTCTGGTTTAATTCCACTTCTGGTGCAAATTCTGCCTGAAATGTTAGATTACCTCTGATGGCTTTGTCCTTAGCACTGCAATCTTTTGTAGAGGAAAAAAAATTCCCTGGCCATGTTTAAGCCCAGAAAAGAGTGACCTTACTTGCAATTTCAGCCAGAAACACTTGATGGGAGTTTGCCAGTCTGCTGGGCAATTTAAATGCAAAGCACAAGCCAGTGCTGTGCTTCAGACTCCTGTGGCTGCAGCCTCAAAGTAGCTCCAAGGTGGGGTGCAAGAGGAGAAGGCAGAGGTGTGCAGTGAGGGCGGAGCACAGGAACAGTGAGATCACGCCCAAGGACATGCTTCACCTCCACAAAATAAGACCTCCCTATCCCACTGTTAACTGATATGGAGTCAGGTCTGGATGTTTTCTGGATTTACATTCAAGTAAGGAAGAGATGAGTTCTTCAGAATTCCTTCCCTTCTTGGAAGATGGCAGTCCCTTTGGAAAGAAATAGTTTTTAAATCATTTGTACCTAGTTTGTAATGGCTTTCATGTATTTGAGTAAGGCAAAGTGTGAGTTCAGTGTTTGAAATCATCGCTGTGTTAAAGCAATTCAGAAAGCTGTTCATTCGTTTGTATTCGTTGATTGAAAGACAATGAGGTGTATTGCTTGAAATGACTGAAGAAAAAAAAGATTTTAGGTGAAAATATTTGCAGTAATTTATCTGTCTATTACAGTCATCTAGCTTCCAACAGTTATTTAAAAAAAGAGCAAACCCACACTAGAATTCCTTCTTGCTTTTCATAAATTAAAATTACTTATACCTGATTTCCATAACAATAGTTTTGACTATATGCAAAGGAGATCTTTTGAGTTGTATTCATACAGTGTGAAAATATAATTTAAAATAAAAGAGAACATTTTAAAAAGATATAAACTTTGTTAGTTATGTCAGCTGTAGTTATGCAGTAGAAATTGCAGTTCATTTTTCTTTTGTTCCTGGTAGAAAATGAGGCATCTCTCAGTTTTAAGTTGCAGGGAAATACGGGTTTCCAATAGCAAAATACACTGTGTGAGTTTGAAGTCAACATACTTCCAGTTATACTATTTTTTGCTCTTGCCACTCCACATTTTACTTTTCAAACTTTCATGTCCTTGGGTAAAAATTCTGTCCATAGAATGCAGACTGCATTGGACTGGAAACCAAATGTTCTGGCACATGCAAGAGGCATTTTCCTAGGTCAGTGCCCTCCTGAGGGAGCTTTACTGTGCACGTAAAAATTATTACTTCTAACAGATAAAATATCTGGAGTGCATTGTAACACAGCAATTTTTTTCACAAACAAGCCACGATTTAGAAAGCAATCTTGTTAATGTTTTAATTTTAATACATCATTCCTATTAGTGCATGTCATGTTATAATGCCTTTATAAGTACTCTGAGAATATAAAACAAGACACTTAAATAACTTCAGGAAATAAACTATGGTCTGTTTAAGAGCAATATGCTGACATACCTGAGTACATATAATTGTGGTGTTCTCTTTAGTGGTGCTCAAGCTCCTTACTTAGTCCACGAGTCAGAATTTATTTTAATGTGGGAAGGGACATCTGGCCTTGTGGTGTGGAAAAAAAACGCTTTGAGGAAGATAATAGAAATAAGTAGCCAGCCAGAAAAAAGAACAGGAGAAAAGAGTCAGCCAGCAGAGAAATCTATGTTTTGTCTAAAGCTATAGGACTGGAGTAATAAGTACCAAAATTCAAGCTGAGATAGATCTTTAGAGGATGTTAAAGTGAGAAAGGAAAAGGTTCTTAGATTTTTAAACTTAAAAAAAAAAATAGAAAGAAGTGATCTTCTGTGAAATAAGAGTGGGGTGACTATCAGAGATAATCCAGCTGTAGCTGTCAAGCCAAATTACTACTTCATCGTTTTTTCTCAGTAAAGACAATAATGTGGATAGCATCAGGAAAGCTTTTAAAGTCCCCTGTGTGATCTTCATCTGAAATTTACAATAAAATTCTTGTCACTTGGGAGAGACATGTTCAGGTTGGAGCAGAATAGGGAACACCGATGTCAGGGGAGAGATAGAAGGTGCGACCTGTGTACAAGCAGTAGAGCGTGGGCTAGGAGAGAATGTGGTTATTGCCTGGAGTCCTTTGGGATGATAAATAGTGCTGAAGGAGAAGCACTGCTTCAGCTGAGCTATGTTGTCACAAGAAGAAATTTGTACAAATTGAAAATGGCTTTCAGACTGGAATTGAGAAAATGGGTTTCAAGTTGTCAAATCAGTGTGCAGGAGGAGCATGAAACAGAAGAAACCTAACTGGTTTTTAAGATAAAGCTTGTTGAATCAGTGGAAGGATTATATGGTGCACTTCCATGTGATGAGACAGGATTGGAATAGATAATGGAGAAGATGATGTCCATGTCCATATGTAAAAAGTAATTGCTAATCTCGTCTCTTCCCTCGCTTTTCTCCTTTGGCACCTAAAG
This sequence comes from Brachypodius melanocephalos, assembly GCA_013398615.1. Classification (NCBI taxonomy): domain Eukaryota; kingdom Metazoa; phylum Chordata; class Aves; order Passeriformes; family Pycnonotidae; genus Brachypodius; species Brachypodius melanocephalos. The sequence continues at coordinate 1,413,999 of VZSR01000680.1, forward strand.
TGGAATGGGTTTAAATAGATGCTGTGCTGTCATGACTGTTGACAGGATTTTTTTTACTAGTGTTAAATATATCAGGTGAGGACAGCCACCTCTGCCTTAGTTGAACAATGGAAAATGTGTGTTTGCAATGCTGGAAACTGTTTTGTTTGTGCAGATCAAGTAGTTTGATCACACGTACAAATTAGCATGGTGTAACATGTGTGAAGCTCTTCTACCCAGTGGTCGTAAAAATGGTCATATGATTTTATGCATTCATTAATTGATTGTGTTGCAGTTTAACTTCCCCCATTATAGTCTTTTTTTATTATTCATTACAGCTACTTAATTGGGAGTGAAAGGGGCATAACAGACTTATAAACAATAACCCCAGTTCTTGACTTTCTTGTACTCCTACTGATACCAAAGTCAAACTTTGATGTTTCAGTGGTAATAGAAGCAAGATATTAAATTGTCTTTAGTTAGAACATGGAAATTAGACCAAGAATGTAGCAAATGGAATTAATTCAGTCTAACTGTTTTTTGGAATGTTTCTGCATTGCTTTAAAAGGAATGGTATCATGTAGATCTAAGTTAAAATCTAAACAGTTGACTGTCTTCAGTGCTGAGTGACCTTTAGTATGAGCATGACACAAGCTCTGTTTGGCTTTCCATGCAGTGGAACTTGGCTGTGGGGTGGGCAAGGCACAAACACCAGCCTTGTCTGTACAGTGTGGGTGAAGCTGTCATGGGTCAAAGAGCGAATGAACTTGAGTGCAGCAATATGTGGTTTACCAGATGGACTAAGGGATATGTACCTACAGATATTTAGGTTAGGTAAATCATTCCTGTGTGCCTTGTTTGTTGTGTTTTAATGTGATCTTAGCGTAGCAGTGCTTCTGAAAGAATATCTAAGGAAGCTTAATTGGTTAACAACATCCAGCTTAGGTGTGTGACAAAGCAGATGCCCAAAGTGCTTGTGTTCTAATAAATTCCAAAAATAAAGCATGAGGAGTTTGAAAAAATGTTATTTCCAAGAATACTAGAGAAAGCAGGCCTGTTTTCTTCCACAGCTGAATGCTCCAGGAGGACCTAAGTGTTCCCAGTCTGGAGCTGAGCAGCACCATCACTGTTTGCCTATGATTTTCCAAGCTTTGCCTTATCATTTGCCCAGCTTTCTGCAGGTAATGTGTGACTGGGCAGTGAAGTTTCACAGGATGTTCTGGGTAGTAATAGGAGATAGAGGTAGCCCCAAATATCAGAAGATCCAGCCCATTCTTTCAGATACCTGAGGTCCTGTAAGTAAGCGAGCGTTGTCTTCACTGACTGTTTTGTTTTCCAGGTGATGACAATTCTGGAAGGAAGGTGATTACCTTCAGTTGCTGCCGCATGCCCCCGTCCCACCAGCTCAATCACACGAGGTTGCTTGAGTAAGCTGATTTTAATCTCCTGTATGGAGTACTTTACACTTTATATAAGAACTTCTGTTACCTTGCTTCCAGGGAAATGAGCTTTCAGGGAGGAGAAGCAAGGAGTGAAATGAAAAAAGGGTGTAAGACCTACTAGTGTTAAAATTAAGTGAATGAGATGGGGATTAAACGGCCAGTTAACTCACCTGGAGTCTCTACTGGAAGAAAAAATTCATTGTGTGCTTGCTGTCTTGATTTTATTGATAAATTCTTATTGCATTTAAAAAGAATAATTCATTATGTGTACCAATGAAAGAGAAATTCTAGTAATTTAGTGCTGTGTACATATGTTCTCATGAATAGCTGTGTTTGCTTTCATTTGCTATACTTTACCTAAATCATTCAGGAAGAGTTTTGTTTAGTTATTTGCATCTTAGTGGGTTTTGTGTTTTATAAAATTACCTGCATTACGTTCAGTCCATTATGCTTAACATTTTCATACGTATATAATTTCAGGGGTTTTGTGTTAAAAGGGGTTGCAAGTATGTAAATTAACAACATTCTTCCTTAAAAAAATTGCTGCAGCAAGGTACCAGGACGTGTTTCTGCCTTGTAGTTTGTCACTGCAAGGAGATCTGTTTTGTCCTGAGAGTCCTGTCCTTATTAAGCATTTTAAACCTATTTGGAGTTCTGGTACAGCATTGCCAAAATGCTTGAGTACCTTTCAAACATCACCATTGGAAAGGACAAAAATGCTGCTGTTTCAAATTCTCAGAATTGGAGAGGGATTAAAAGGTTACTTAAGAAATGTTTGTGAGAGTGTGTTGCTTCATTTTTTATGCTCTTCTCAGCATGTTTTCCCGTATCTTAGACCACATCAAGTTCACTTGGAAAATCTGTCCTAAAAAAGAACTGAAGGCGAGTGTTGAATGTGAAGGTAGCAATATAGCTATCAAGTGATCTGGTTTTAGATAATTAGATTTAGGTGTTGAATTCTGAGAAAAAGCTATAGGAAAAAAGTAAGCCCTGATTGCTAGGTATTTTGTGATGGAGTCACTTAAAGAATTGATTTGGTAAAGCTTTTGTAATGTCCCTGCAATTTTCTTACAGTCTTGGAACAGGTAATTGACTGTAGAAAAATACTGGTTATTATATGCCCCCAAAACACTCTGTTATTTTTAAAAAGACATGTTTTCTTGATACAATGTAACAAGGAATTTACGTGCTGTAAAATAAAACACAAGGCGCTTTGTAACAATATCTCTTTAGGTATATTTTCATTTCAAACTCTTAAAAAAAAGTCTTGACTGTCACTACTACTTTTTCCATTAAAACACCACTAATACTTAAATCAGGGATCAAACCAGCATTATATTAATTACAGTGGCAATCCTTTTCACAAGAAACTTGCAGTCTAACATTTGCAGTATGCTGAGGGAATAAGATAAATGAGATTGTGGGAGCACAGGGTAAGAAGTAAAAAGCTTTTCTGTGCAAAGGGAGAGAGCCAAAGTGTTCTTCATACTTGCAGACAGTCACAGCCCAGTAAATGGCACGTGGAACTATCTGCTTTACTGAATGAAAATCACTCACACACAATTAAGAGAAATAGTTGGGGCTGTTGCAGAATAAGAAGACAGCATTGAGAATAACATGAGAAATTTGAAATCTGACACAGCAAGGAATGAGGCTGGATTGCACTGCTCCATCGTTGCTTTATTTGAGTCATTGAGCTGTGTAATAGGCCATCCTGTGTTTGCAGTTGTAGAAGAAAGGGAGTGAAAATAATCTTAAACTATGCTGTAAAAGAATGAACACACAGCAGTCTGCTTATAAAACATGCAGTATTGTTTCAAGACGGGATATATAGTGTAGTTCTTTAAATTAATTTTAAGGGATTTAAATGAAATTTAAGGGAAATGGTGTACAAACAAGGGAAAGACAAATATATTCAAGAAGAGCAGTTTAATTTAGGGTTGTGGATTTTTCAAGGATTTAGAAACTTTTAAATTGAGAGGAAAGCCCAAAACATATTCTTTATTGTTTTGAAAATGCAAAATTACATTGTTTGCTTCTCTAAAAGAAAGGACTATACAAAAGCTGAGAAAAGCAAAATAAAAGTTGCTTTTAGTTAAAAGGCATATCTTAAAATGTTTCTTGGCAAACACAGTCCCATATTGTCTTCATTTTTAAGTGATTCATGAGCATTGTAGTTTTTATAACTAAATGTTTCCTTTAATTTTCAGGCATTGCAATGATGTGGAATTATTTGCCACTACAGCAAGATGAACTTCTTAGATAAATATTTTGAAGCAAACGTGAATTTGCAATCACTAGCATTCTGTGCAAAAATAGCACTGCTTCAAAAATCTCATCCAGCAAACTGTCTGAAAACCAAAATGTTATCTTTCTCCTCAGGTACTTAAAGTATACTCTGGACCAGTATGTAGAGAATGATTATACAGTTGTCTACTTTCACTATGGCCTGAAGAGCCTGAATAAACCATCTCTGAAATGGTTACAAACAGCCTACAAGGAATTTGACAGGAAGTAAGTCTCTAAAAGACTTGATTTACTCTCTGTAACAGACTGTGTAATGTCTAGAACTAACTTCCATGCAGGGAGTTAGGTGGATCTGTCCTCCTTTGGGGAGATTCTTAAGCTAAATTTAGAGTTGTGTTATGGGGAGAAGCAATATAAGCCCAGTGTCTTTTTTGTTGGCTTTTTTGTTGCTTACAAGTGCATGATGAAACTCTGATTTATTCCAAAAATCTGTCTCTATTCCCCCACCCTGACCCAGAAAACATAGAACAAATGGAACACAGAGGCTCAGGTCACCAGGCAGAACTTGTCATTTTATTAACAGCTGGAACTTCTTGGCACGCTGTTATTGACAACTCAAAGCAAAAAGTCCCAGCCCAACATGTATGGGGTACTGTACTAGCCAGAGGGGGAAAAAAAACCCCAAAATAGCCCTTTTCAGACTTCTGGGGTCAAAGGAAAGGGAGGACAGATGAGAGTACAAAGGATGAGGGTAATTAGCCAGCATCATGAAAGCAAATGTTGAATAGGAGTAGTTTCAAAAGTATAGATCTTGCTTTTGAAGGTTCACAGCAGATGCTCAGGAAAGTCTTTTGAACATTGTAATCTAGGAAACTGAAGAACATAAAGTTAAAGGTGCAAAACACAGTTAAAATAGAAACATTAGTAAAGCAACTCAGGTGTTTTGTTTGTTAGTTTTTACTGTGGATTTGGGGCTCTTAGGCACAGTAGTGCCACTTGCACAGGGATGGTTGTTTGCTTGTGCAGTGGCTTTGTGAACACACACAGTGCCTGTTTCATTCACAAGTGTATGGGCACAATTAAAACCCAAAAGGAAAAATTCATGTAATTCCTGATCTTCCTGATTCCCTTTTCCCCCTCTTAGCATAACCTGTTACACGAAGATTTTTCTTAGGAGTTCATGATCATATTTTTCCCTGATCATTGTCCCTACTGGGAAGCAACCTTGGCAAAGTAATAAGTAAAAATCTATATATAAAAGCAAGATATTCCAATATGCCTGTCTCAATTTCGTTTTGCAATACTATTGAGTAAGAGAAGACACTTTTTGTGCTGCCTGGTTTCCATTTCAGTTTCAGCCAACTAGAATCCATTGTTTAGATCTCTTGAAGTGGCACTGTAGAATCAAGCAAAGCAATAATGAAGGAAGGTTTTGCTAGCAGTTGGCTTCACCTTTAGTAATTTACTAGCAAAGCGGGACAAAATTAGTGGTAAAATTAAAGAATTAAGTATGAATTCTGTATCTGAAAATTCTAAAGTTTTTTTCCAATGGGAAAGTCCTGCAAGCAGGAAAGAAAGGGATATGAAAAAAGTAATGTTTTTAATCAAAGATTTCTTTATAGACCCTTCATTCTCCTATCAGTATTTTTTTTTCAAATTACCTATTTTCTGTTCTCTCTCCCTGATATTAAATCTATGAGACAGGAGACACTGGTTAGGAACATAATAGTTAATTTGGCCTATTGTCAAAACCAACCACTTTTTAAAATTGACTCTTTTTTTGTTTGATTGGGTTTTTTTTTTTTAAATTTTACATTCAATTTCTTCTGAATTAGGTATTTTTAATGTACTTTAAAAGCATACTGTATAATATGTCTGTAATAATAACTTTCTATTCAATTGTAGCTATTCAGTTCTACCATCTCCAGCATTTAATGTTTTTCTAACAATTTTGTTTTCTTTCCCTAGGTATAAGAAAAACCTCAAAGCACTCTATGTTGTCCATCCAACCAACTTCATAAAAATTCTGTGGAATATCTTTAAACCTCTTATAAGGTACTTGGCTGTTCAATGAACACATTGAACCCATTTAGTTCAAGGATGGTTTGTTCTCTAATAAGTTGCTTTTAAAAAATCTTGAAGAAAAATATGTCAGGTAACAGCCCAATACCCATTTAAACTCTTGAACTAACAAGTAAGGTGAGTTTAAGCTTGGAAATGAATAGGGTAGAGTTCTTTTCTTTGTAAGAAAAGAGAGTCTCAATTCCTAGTAGTTTTACTGGTATGTTAAAGTAAGTATTGCTTTTAAAGCATGGTTATTCTGTGGACTCTGAATGATTTTTTTGTTGTGTTTGACAGCACTTAGGGAAATGGAACTGTGTGCATGACTGGGGGTTACTGGGTGGTGCAGTAAAGTGGATGATGAATGTTTAACCCTTGGGGTGAGCAGAAGGGTTGGGATGGACAGGACTGACACTACTGATGTTCTCAGAGTTAATGGCTAATCCCTGAAGTGCCCAAAGGAGTTTGAAAAGCAGGATATAGTGGTAAAGGTGATGTGTTTTACTGGGTGTTCTTTTCCTTTGCTTGGTAAAAATTGGTGCTACCTCCAAGGAACCACAAGCAATGGGCAGACACTGCTAAGTGCTAGAATGATGGGGCTTGCTCAGCTTCTGCTTCTCAACTTTTGTCACTTTCAAAGAAATTCTGACACTTTTCAAATCGTATTATGAGTGTTCTTGAGGCTGCAGGGTGGAATCAGCTAATCTTGAGAAGCCAGAATGAGCTAGCCAAAAATTTCCACTAGAGTAACTTGCAATCAGTTCAGTTGCTGAGTGCTAGAAAGCTAATAAAGTAGAAAAGGGAAATTTAACTTCTGGACAGATCAGAACAACTAAGGTAGATGTGAAATTTTTTAAAAAAGTAATTATAGGTAAAAATCATTTCAGAATATGCTGTTCTTGAAACAAGAAGAGTAGCTCTAGGTCTTTATTTTAACTGGCAGTAAAAGAAATGTTGCTGATCCAGAACACAGAGCAATGGTGGGAAAAGTGTGACAGAAGCAGGATGGTCCAGTACCTGATGGTATCTCAGGAATGGAGATAGATTTAGTTTTGCTATTGGTTTGTTTATTCCTGATTTGCTTTAGGATGGGTATGGAAACTTTCTAGGAAAAAAACCGTAAACAAAACCAAAACAACCCCCCCCCCAAAAAAAAAAAACCACAAAAAACAAAAACAAAACCCCCAACCATTAACCCAGAAAAAATTTTGATGGACATGACAATACCCTGGTGAAACCATCTTCTTTCTCAGAGTTAGCAGAGAGCTCCTTGGGAACAACTCCAAGCAGATGCTTTTGGGACCCCAGTGATTTTCAGCTCTTTTGGCTCAAAGACCCTCTGAGGAGCTCTGAAATTGTGCATGCCCAGAGCGATGTTCCTCGTGTGTTCCCAAATTTCCTGTTCACAAAATTCGGAGCAGTGACTGTTCGTTCCATGTACCGCTAGAGGGAGCGCGTGCACGCGGGTTGGACAATCCAGGGATAAACTGAGGGGTTTTCCCCAATTTTACTATGAAAGTGAGTTGCAGCAAAGTACACTTTTTACCATCAGCACCTACTATTTTTCTGGACGCTTCATGCCAGTCCAGACATTTTGCGTTGTGGAAAAATAAGACATTGTTTCACATCATGTGTATAAACATGTCCCTGACCCTTGTTTGAGCACCTCGGCTGGTATAGTCGTGTATTCTGGCTGAAACTCAAGGACTAACTGATGATACTTGGAGCTTCAAATTTGGAAGTCTGTTTTATACAATTTGTAGGAAAAAAAAAGAAATAGTATTCCTGGTGTTTCCTAGAAGCCATCCAGCCCTTTTCGAAAGGGGTAAAGCTGATGGCTCAGCACTTCAGGAATATATGCTATCAAGTGCTTTGAAAATTTTATCTGTTGCTTAACTACTCTGTAGTTTATTTCTAAAGCCCCGATTATTTTGTGTTTTTGCAGAGTGGAATACCTACTTAATACAAACATGTTGTTCTGTTGGCTGGGTAGCATTCTCTCGAAGGTTAACAGTTCTTTTAGTGAGCTTCCTAATGCTGTGTGAAACCTAGTTTCCAGTGCCTTTTAAAGTGATATTTTTCATATCTCTGCAAATCACAAAACATTCAGATGAAAGTCAGTTATTTTTATTCAAATCAGACTCTCAGGCATGCACTCTGTGTGTTTGATCATATGAAATGAAATATATCATATGTCTCCTGCTGCTTCAATTACAATCTAATCTTGAGTTGCATCAGCACTTACATTTTTGTGGAATTAGAAATGAAACCCTTTCTAAATGTTCCTCCTCATGCTAATTTTTATACTACTTTGTGATTTTTTTTTAATTTTTTTTTTTTAGCCACAAGTTTGGGAAAAAGGTCACCTACTTGAACTGTTTAGCTGACCTGGGACAACATCTCAAATATGACCAGTTAAATATCCCTCAAGAAGTCATCCGGTATGTGGCAAATTTAATGTACATTGCCTCACTTTTTTCTCAGGTGGAGTTGCTTCCTGATCACTGTATTCCAAGAAGAATCTATTTCTTCAGTGGTTAAAAGCATAATTTACCTGTTTGTGCTGGGTTGGATTAATTCTGAAAGCTGCACTGCCATCACAGACATACTGAAGTGCATCAGGTTTTTAGTTTTCTATAGATTTGGAAAAACTCCATCTCTGTCACGGAGCATTTTCTTAATATGATTACTACTCCTATTTGAGTGTTAGCAAAACCAATCTATATGTCACTGCTGCCTGTGAGTATCATACCATTTTCTTGGGCAAAACTGTGATCCTGACTTCTTTCCTTACATATTGCAATAGATTGACTTCCTTTCATGAAGAGCATTCCCAGCCAGCAAAGTGTTGATTGATTTTAAACTTTATGGATGTATCCCTTGTTAGTGGATCCATTATGTTTATGTGGTGTGTATTTGGCTGTGTTAGGGAGAAGTATTTGAGGGTGGATGGGAGATGAAAAGGAAAATAACTGCACAGGGCTGGGACAGTCAGATGCCAGTATCAGTATCAATAAGTCTTTTTAACATGGTGCTTTACATGGAAATGCTTTGATGTACTGACAGAAAGTGATTTTATGTCACTGCTGAATGAAAGTAACTGGAAGCTTTGATTATGACCGTTACTGATGCCTGATGGCTTTTTACACACCTTTTGTGTAAATATGGGATAACAGAAAATACCTTGGAGCTCTGAGGTTATAAATTGGATTGCATGGTTGCCAAAGAAAAGGGAGTTGTAATTTGAGGAGCAAATTTGTATGATTTTTGTTGATGATTATAGTGTGATTCTATTTTTTGGACACATTTATTACTGTGCTCCCCTGGCTGAAGCAAAAAGGCTCTTCTATGTCTTGTTTAAATATTCCACTGCAAATATTACTGAAAAAATTCCTCATGCTGAAATTCTGTAAGACAAGGTTCTGTAAGACCTGCAGCACATACACTATTGTCAGGAGATCAGCATCATAAGCAGCACTTGTAGCTGTTCACAAATACAGTCTGTCATCTGTAGAGCACAGAATATCACTGAAATCTTGCTTTTTTTTGCAGACATGATGAAAATCTTTGGAGAAAACAGAAGGGAAAACTTCCACCTGTGGTTAAGGTTCCTCCACCACGGCCACCTCTGCCTACCCAGCAATTTGGAGTCAGCCTGCAATAGTAAGCCATAAGATTCCTAAAATATGTAAATTCTGTACCCTTCAGCTTTCTGTAATGTGCATATTCACCAGACAGACTGCCTGCAAATAATTTTTTTTTTGTTGTATGTTTAGTTTCTCCTTCACTTTAAAAGCCACTAAACTGAGGCCATACAATCAATAGGTTTTATGAATTCAGTACAGGTCTCAGAGTCCCTGACCTGCCTGATTTTCATGTTACAGGATCTTTAGGGTAGTCAATGCTGTCATGGTTGCACAACTTTTTGTGGACAAATAGTGAACCAGAGCTCCAAGCCAATATATTGCTGGTGGATGCTGACAGTCTGAAAGTGTTTTGGAGATGTTTAGATTATGGATAGCCAAGCCAAAACAGAGCTTCAGGCTCCACAGTGGCTGCATAAAGCTACAGTGGATGCTTGTGCCTTTATAAATTGTTATTTTGTTGCTCACACATTGTTCTGATGCTTTATGAAATGAATAAAATCATGCCCTTCCAGAAATGCCCTTATAGCTGTTTGCATAGATTGCAGCACTGTATGTAGGATTAAAAAAATTGCTTATTTTACATGAGGAATGGGATGGCAACAGGACTTGCAAGATTCAATTTAATAAAAGACAACAACAACAAAAGACTATGAAACCTAGTTTCCTACCCACAGTAATTTCTGTCACCTTTCTGTTCATCTCAGAAACAGCTGAAGAATATTGTTCACATTCAGCAAAGGCAATTTAGGCTATCTGGTACACGAATTTTTTTCAAACCTCCTTCTACCCCCAGTCTACTTTTCTGGTTCTAATGATTCAGCTGAAAATGAGATACAAAATAGAATTTTTTTTTCTCTAGTTCATGTTAAGCATTTTCTAGAAGACATGAAATTAGTACAATCAATATCTGTTGTGTAAGAGCTGCTATGAGATTAATTTTTATGTTTATGAGCTCTTGAGAGTTCAGCCTAATACTTGAAACACGGCTAACTCACTTCCCTAATTCAGAGGATTATCTTTCAGATGGGCTCTACTGGGCCATTAAGAAGGACAATGTTTTATGCCATTTTTTATTCACTCTTGCTGAAGAGATGGTGCGGCATCACCACTTAAAATTATAAATAAACAAATCCTCTGTAACTTCTAAATCAGAAATAAATTAATTAATTTAGACTATGTTAGTAAAGAAAGGTAAAAGTGGAGGAGAGGGAATAATGTGTGTTGGAAGCTTTTAAAATCTGAAGAAAAAAAAAAGGTATCAACTTTCATCTTGAGGAATGAATTGCTTCTGCTTATTCCGTCTCCTTTTATGTTCTCTGTAGACTGTGATGACAAAACAGCATTGATCTCCCACCTGTCTGGCAAAGGGGCAGGGGTTTGAAAGCTTCTCCTGGTTGAGAGGCTCTTCTCTTTCCATGAAGAGATCTACAGGAGGGTTGATTTTATTGTTATATTGGCTTCTGGGAAGATATGGGCTGTGTATTTTGTTACAGTTAGTAAAAATTGCACTATCAGGGAAGCTGCCCAGTTGAAGCTGCTGTCATTAAAGGACAGCTTCTCTGTGGAGTCTTTCTTTAGTTTAGGAATAGAAATTATAAGGCACATAGGCCTGAGATGTCATCATATTCAGTGCTTCTGGGATGATGACTTTTATTCAGTCAGTAAAAGGTGAATGGGCTTCATCCAAAGCCCTCCTAGGTGACCTAATTTTGCAGAGATATTTGATAATAGGATCCCAGTGATGTCTGGCTCTGGAAGGTGGTAAAGCCACCCTCTTCAGAACATGCCTCTCTAGAAGCAGCAGGCAATGCTCTCTCTGGTAACATTCCTCCTTGTAACTTTTTTATCACTTTATATTGGTTAATGCATTTGCTTTCATGACCTATAATTAAAAACTAGAAGAGCAGAAAGTGCCTAAACACTGGTTTAAAATATCTGACTTTTGTCTAATACATGGGAGGGAAAAAATCCTATTTTGTTAGGACAGCAAAGTGAAGCTGAAGGAAGTTCCCAATTAGACAGTGATAAATCAATGAGTTTCCAAGACCAGTACCCTGCCTTGGAGGAATATTTTAACTCACAATGACATTTTTAACCTTGTAGAATTGGATTTTCAAAATTATGTAAAGCTACTGGGCATTTAAAAATCATAGAGGGTCTGTGAGAACTGGGAGTATAATTCTTGGAAGTGTAATCTATACAGACTTTGGTTTAATTTATAAGTGAACAGAGAGGCTTATTATCAGGTTAATTCAAAACTTGTCTTCTTTGTGTTACCTCCATCCACTCAGGATGCAAAATCTACATTTAAAATGGCTGCATTTACTTTCTTTAAACCCTCAGAGTCACCCTGAGCTCTTTGTGGAGAAGAAAAAACAAACACACACCAAACTGATTTCATCTTATGTATCTATCCAACTTACATTTGCTTGTCTGGGATTTAAATGTGCACTTTGTATTAGACATGAAGTGGAAAACCTTCCTCATTGTCAGCTTCTGTGAGGAATCAATAATTTGGTCTTTGCAGCTTGAACTTGAATGTAGTAACAAGTTGTCCTGAAACTGCACTAATTCCAGCGATAATAAGTGAGCTTAGTAAAGGCACTGAGATCATCCAAAGTTGCCTTATAGGACATCTTCAAAACAAAGTGTGGGGGACCAAAACACATAATCTGTTACCCTGTTTTAATTCTTTATGCCTACAGGTGTAGACCAGATTTGCACAGTTTGCTGAATGACAGTCTTTCTATAGCATTTCTGAGTGGCTTGCCTGGTTGCCAAATTGTGCCTTTGAAGGTTTGATCTCATGTCAAAAATAGTGGGATTTCCTTAAAAATAGAAAATAAGACAACTGAAATTTTTGTTCATCTTCATGGGAATATTAGACGAAGCAATCCTCCTGAGGAAGTTATGTCCACACTTAAATTTTGTTACAGTGGAATGGGGATCTGTGCTCAGGTTTGATATGTGCTGGTGAATGTGTCACACAGAGTGGGTGGGATGGCTTTGCACGTTTGCTGTTCATTGTGTCCTGCTCTGACTGGATGATTGAAGCTTCTTACGTGCAGACAGTGAGGAGAGCAACAACCACACTGAGGTAGCTGAAAGGTTAATCAAGCCTCACCTCTAGGCTTCAACAGAGGGGAATGGCAGGGAATAGCATTGAAACAAGGCAGGCACAGAAGGATTCCTCCTTGGCTGTAAGTCCCAGCTTGTAGTGATCAGAGACTTTCAGGGCAGAGTACTGCAGTATTATGAAAACGACTCTCTCTTACTCACCAGTAGCTACTGCTTTCATAAACCCAGACATTTCAAACAATGTTCATGCATTGTGTTGCTACAGCAAGACTAGGTTCCTGCTTTTTCTTCACACAAAAAAATGCAGAGCAGGAGGATTTAGCTATTCAGAATCTACTTTAGTTTGCACTGCATGTCAGGCTGAAAAGTAGGGTTTTTCCTCTAAAAACCACTAGTAAAGATTTTATGTTTTAAAAGGCAAGGAAAAGTTTAGGGGACCCTCTGCTTTTGTAGATCAGATAAGTACAGTTAAAATGTGTGAAGAAAGTGTCCAAAATTCCAACAAAGAAATTAATAATTGACTCCATGGGCCAAGCAGCATTGTTGTCCTGTGCTGTATGTTCAACAAGCTCTGATAAAGCCCTGTTGCTGCACCTGATTGCCTCTCCCTTCAAGGAAGGTCACAGCTGAGCTCAAATACAGCACACAGAGTTGACCTCAACTAGCTATTGACATTGTTCTGTTCTATCTGAATAGTTTTTAAATCTAAAATTAAGTATCTTTTGTGAGAAGACAGGAAATATTTTCTTTTTCTATCTAATGCCATGGATGGGGGAAAGGGGACAGAGAAAATGTTCAAAATTGCCACAACTGTACAGCTTTGCTTGTTAAATTGTTATCATAAGCATTTCCAAGTGTTTCCCTTTTGGCCATAATCTTTCTGCTTGTCCATGCTGTGTATGCATGACCAGGGAGGAGGAATGTATTCTAAACCAAACCTCCACGGGCCTCAGCAGGGAGAAAATGAAAGGGAGAGGAAAAGCAAAGAGAGGGAAATCAGCCAAGAACACCTAATGACAGTTCAGTGTGTGAAGGCCTTGCATGGGGAACTGTCTGCTGTCTAGAAATGAGTCACTGGGTGTGTAACATGTTGCAGTAACTGATCAGGTACCCTACACTGAGAGGTTCTTCTCCCTGGCACTGTGTTTACCAGAATATATCTCTCTGGAATCTGACACTGCTGTGATATGACTGAGAGCTGTGAATCATTTCCAGGAGCTGTGCTGAGCGCTGTAGAAATGCTCTGGTATGTTCATCCCTTAAGCAGAAAGAGTAAGAAAGTACCTCGTTTCACATTGCCTGTAGCACTGCCTAATCCCCAGTGACGGTTTGCATTATCCAGCTCATCCCACCCTCCTGGACGAGGCAGGAGAAACGTGGATTGCTTGGCAGGATCCAAAGAGAGAGGACAGAGGTGTCATTTCATTGATCTTTGAGCTGGCCTGATTAACATTAACTGAAGGAATGTCCCAATCATTTAATGTCACTTTAGGTGCAGTGAAGTGAAAGCTGTGTCCCACAATGTGAAATGCTCTGAAAATACACATCCCAGCTCCCCCCAGTGCTGTAGACGCAGAGCAGCAGACTGTCAGGGAATACCCTATTCTATTTTAAAATACCGTTTTTCTTGAGAACCTTGTTCATTTCACTGAGAACAGAACCTTTCCTTCAAGGGAAATTGGAATCCTGTAGAAAATGGTAGAAGTGCAGAAACCGTAAAACTGTACCCTTTTTCCCTAGAAAAAAGAAATATGATGTGTAGGGTTTACTATTACAAATTGTAGCCTAGCTATTTGTTTTACCTCTCTGACAGATATACTAGTTCTCAACAGGAGCAAGTGCTGTAAATAATCAGTTTGCTATTTATACAATGAAACAGGAAATATATTTATGGGTAACAATAATAATTAGAGAACATTTTTAAAAAGCTGCTGAGTTGCTATTTGGTTCCTCTGGAGTGAGCAGCTGTAAGGAAGCAAATGCAATCAGTGCAACTTTAGAGAGGCTGAGAATGGATTCCATGAGCTTAAATTGTCAGTAATAAAGATGTAATAGCTTCCAAGCACATTGAAGTCTTGATGATGTTCCCATTTAAGTGAGTTAGGCTTTTGACTAATTTTAATAAAAGCTGCTCTGAGTGTTTAGGGTTTAAATACATGAAATAAAATCCTTTGGCACACAAGGAGCATGTTAGAACTCCCCTTTTGGAAAAGTTAAAATTAATGTGTGATTTTTTTCCCCTTACCTTGATGTGCTGCAGGCTTTTCCTTACTGGCATCCAAAACATTGGGCTCAGTACTGACCTCGCCTCGCACCCCCTGTTCTTCTTTAGTCCCTTACTGGGAAATATCGTTTCACTGGGGAATTCAACTTTGCTTACTGTGCAAACTCCTGACAAGCGTAGGGAAAAAAAACCAAATACACAGGAGAGAGAGATTTGGCAGTTTCCCTGTCCCTCCATGCTGACTTGGTTGCTGTAACATTCCTTTTGAAGTTGTTTATATGTAGTATGAACACAAAACGTAATACTGGATTGCACTTTCCATGCAAAGATGTTACAGAAGTTGTATCAAATACAACTCCAGTTATTATCAGTTAGTTTATATTGATAAAGCAGTTAGTTAGCCTAGACAGAAAGAGAAGAAATCACAGTACTTGGAAAACAAAAAGCCTTAAGAATCATTCTCTTCTGCGGGTGCAACTTCAGCTGGTAGCACAAAGTCTACTTTAAAATCTGAGGTTGGTCTGTTATTTTGTTGTTGATTACTATAATGTGTAGCAGAATGCTCTGCAGATACTGATCATCTCTTTTGCCAAATTGCCAAAACCATTTTTTTTTAATAAGAAGGATAACTACAGAATTTTCTGTTGTCTAGATCCAAAAAAATGCTTGATATTTTTGCCTCAACTGTTCACTCACGAAAGAGAAAGAACCCTAATTTCAAATAATTAAATACATTAATAATCTCACTGCATTGTTTTGCCTTCAACATAAATAGTACAATATCCTTTTAATTATACATACACTGTGGCTTAAAAAGATACAGATGACAAAGGAAAACCTGCATGATAAAACTTTCTTAAACTTGCAGCATCCCTTGACCAAGACTTAACACGCAGCATTTGCTGGGAACTCTTTCCTTGCCTGGAAACCCTGTTCCACCAACAGTGTCCAACCAAATCCCACTGGAGGTGCCACCATCAGCCTGTTGTGCTTAAACACAGCTCAACTGGGACATGCCAGGGGTGGGGAACTGAATTAAGCTAAATCAGTCTCAAGCAGGGAGAAAGTTAGCTTGGAATGTCATTCTGCTGCTCTGTCCTTGCTTTTCTTTAAACCCAGCAAACAGGACTTATTTATTGCTGGGCACAGGGGCAGAAATAAGTGTTTGGATAGAAATCCAAGTCGCTTGTTTCAGTTTTTCATTTAGTGCTTGTTAGAGTTCTGAAGAAATCTCTTGTTTGGTACAGGTGCCTTCACTTGTGAAATTTAAAATTTAATGTATATGTGCACAGATTGCTCTCAGATTTTTGCTCAGACTGTTCTGTCTTTTGAGTCTTTGTCTATAAATGCCATTTAAAGGATGTTACTTTTTCTTTTTTTTTTTTTCCTCCCTGACAGTATAAAAGACAAAAATAAAGGCGAACTAATCCCCCCAGTAATGAAGGAAACTGTATCCTACCTAAAAAGCAAAGGTGAGTTGTGTCAAAAGAGAATGGGTTTTTCTGAACAAGAACAATAGTATGAAACTATTTAACACTCAGTGCATTGTATAGCAAAGATTACAACTACACAGGGTATGTTTGTATCCTGAGAATGGAGTGGCAGTTGGGTGTTGCCGTGAGAGGATGGAAAATAATTATTTTCAGATTATTGTCTGATAAAATAAAGTCTGATACTGTCTTATTAAAAAATACCAAACCCAAACCAAGCACTAAACAAGTTTGGTTTTGTTTTTGGTTTTTTTCTTTCAGGATTAGTTAGGAAGCAGCAAATCTGAGGAGGATTTTGAAAGGAGGAGTGTCTTGAAATAGGCATCATAAACTGATATAATAGTGTTTGAATTAAGTAGAATTTCCAATAAAAATCAATGTATTCTAGTTTTTGCTTTCAGTATTCAAACTATGTGTGTTTTAATTTGGGTTCATTTTAACTATTTCCACCAGGGTTTGATCTGAGTTTGAGTTTATTTAAACCCTAAGTGTTAAATTACAAACATTTTTTAAAAACTTGCACAATTGTGAAGACAAAAGGAGGCAGGCAAGAAAAACATTGCTGCTGAGGTTTATTGCTGATTTTCAAGAGAAATCCTGGCTTCCATTAGGTCAGTGTGAGATAATACCTATATAATCGAGGACAGACCAGATTGACATTTGCCCTCATTGCTAGGCTATGCTCCTTCGTGTTTTAGTTTATCTCAGGGTGAGTAAGAACATTAAAAAACCTGATCACTTTATTTTGTTGTGTATTTCATACCTTAAATGTACCAAACATTATGGTTCAATACAAGGAATGTAAATAGTTCACTACTAAGAATGTTGAATGCAAGTGAGTGGCATTGCTGTAATTATAATAGTAAGAAGAGAATTAGATAATTAATTGTATAGTATATCAGTGCATGCCCCATTTGCAGATGAAAGCCAGATTGGTTTTTGTGTTTTAAATTGTTATGAAACAATCATCCTTCCATATACTAAGTTTATCTTAATAGGCAAATACCTTTTCCTTACTGATCACAGGAGTCAAGAGAGCTACACTGAGGATGAGTGTGGCACTAACATTATTACCTCTTACATCTGTCATTACCTAGAAAGTGAGTGAAAAATAGCCACTAAAATGTTATTAAGGTAAACTTTTGCCTGTGTATATGAGGAAGGCTTTGCATTCTGGTACTTTATTGCACCCATTTAAAGATTTTAAAGAAACAGAAGGTTTATGGCCATCATTATATTGTGTTAGTGGCCAATAACTAGTTATTCTTGCGTTGGTCTGACATAAAACCTCTGTGTCTTGCTTTTGTTCTTTCTGGGTGTTTTGTCTCATCACTGCTGCACCACTTTCGTACTCTTGTCCCTCAATAATTGCTGAGTCAGCTCAGATACCCGCAGTTTTCTGAGGCAGCAACACCAAATGAGCAGTAGAAGGGAAAAAAAGTAAATTATGAGGGTTATGATTAAAACAAAACTCCAGGGTTGCCTCATCTTCATCACTGCAGACTTTCTCCCAGATGAAATGTTTGCCATCCTTAAAGCAGCAATCATCCTTGAGTCTTCTCCAAACCTTGTCCACCTTTGGCTAAAATTTCATCTGTTTAGTGCAGTATCAGCACAGCTTGGAAGGGATGGACTCTAATGTGATGAGACTTCTTGTCCCACTTTGTTCATCTTCGGAAATCAGTGGCATAGTAGTGCTGGCCACTGATCCATAGCCCAGTTCAAGCAGATTTCTTAGCTGAACTATTTAGTTTGTTTTTTGGGGTTTTTTTCTCCAGCTCTCAATCCTTCTGTGCCCTCAGGACGGAGGGTCCAGGGCTCTGTCAGTGTTATTTTCCGGCCGAGCCCAGGTTTGCTCAGAGCTGTGATATACCCTGTCATCAAGAGAGTTCCACAAACCAGATTTCTAAAGAGAGATTCCTTGTCAGGGAGAGTGTTTTTTGACATTTGCAGCCAGCTGATGCTTGAAAGCCAAGTACCTGCCATGCCAAGGCTGTTAAGTAGTAGGTGATAGACATGCAATTTTTTGCACTTGATTGTAGGTGTGCAGGTATCTGTTGTACCTGCTGTCTGCTGTGATTTTAACTCCTCCTCTAAAGCTGGAGTATCTCAGTTGTGCTGTCTCCAGTGAGTGCTGGCCCTGTGGGTTGCTGACAGCCCTAGGAGGGTGACTGGCAGCGTTCTTTGCACTCCAGACGTGGCCGTAAGCACAGTGAAAGCTTCAGTTCATCTTCTGGAAGTGACAAAAAATTCACTGTCATTGCCCTGGTTCGTTTGATTTTGGCAGAGTTTTCAGCCTTGCAGAGTTAGCAGGAACTGGGATTTGGTTTTCACCCAAGGTGCAGTAGTTCCACTCTTTCTTCCATTGCTACGTTCTCACATCTGTCTACTTGAAATCAGTTTGGAAACTCTGAGTTAGACCACAGAAGCTTCTGCAAAATCCTGCTTCATCAGCAGTTAGGATTTCTTGGAATATCAGTGACCCTGTGGCATCCCTTAAGTCCGTTCTCCACTCAGACTCATTTCTTGAGCAGCTCTGGTGCAGGAGCTGTGCTGCTATTCAGAGTAGGCACCTACAGTGACAGAAGGAATTCAGATGCTCACTCTGCCATTTCTCTCCTGAAAGCAGACAAATTAACAAAGGTTTTTGATGCCAGCAAACCTCAAATCAAGGATGATTGAAAGAAAAAGAATGTAATTTTCTTGTCTGCCTTTCTTTGACAAGTTTCCAGCAATGTGACAGCATGTGTTGCCTTAATTTATCTTTATCGGTTTTGATTTGCCATGTCTTTTTTTGTGGGACAACAAAAAAGAGGGGGGGCAAGTAGGAAAGCTAAGCATTTTTAGCAACAGTAAATAAATGCAGAGTGTGACACAGTTGTGTCATGGCACTGTGAAATTTTGTCTACTCTGGTGAAAGCCGTCTTATTTCAATGTGGAATGAAGTACGTACCTGTTTTCATAATTACTTATGATTGCATTCTCGATTGCAGTATCACTTTATTGAGTGTAGATGGCTTCTCTGCTCGTCATACTACATTTTTCTGTATAGCACTTAATATTTAGAATAAAATTTCACTCTTTTTGATCTGAGGAGTTTAGTGCAGGGTAGTAAAAGTCCATTGATCTCTCTATCTGTTTTCTGGTGAAGGGCAGGGAGCAGTTTGTGTGAATTACCTCACCACAGGCTCTGCAGTGGTGATAGGATCTAGTGACATGCAGTGTTCATCAGAACTGGGGAGTCCAGGCTCGTGTCACTCATCCCCTTGCAGTGTTCTGGCACTGCTGCTCCAGGGTGGATATTCTGCATATTCTGTGCTTTTTGTGCTATTCATGAAAAACTAGATCAACCTGTACACACAGAAAAAAAAAAAATGAAGTATTTTTTACAGAGACAGCTGTAAGGGGTCATGCTGTAAACAGGGTTTGATCCAAGAACACTGCTAACAAAAATTAAATAGACTGCTTCAAAATTGTTTCTCGATGGGACAAAAATGAATGCTTTGAGCTGTACTGATCAGGATTGCCTTCAGGCAATTTTGTTTTCTCATCCTATGACTCAGGTGGTTTTAGCATGCATTTTGTCTGCAAAAAGGAAGACACAGGAATTAATTTTATTTTAGTCTGTGTGATCTGTGTTGGCTTAATTATGGTAGTTCTGAGATCTGGGTTGTTACACCCGCAGTGTCTGAAAAGGAAGATTCAGGGTTGCAGAAAGTGTTTCCAGGCTTACAAGGCTGTGTACTTGCCCATCACAGTGGAATATCCAACGAGAGGCATCAGGTCCCTTTCTTCTTTCCTGTCTTGGGGTGATTTTATGACACTGTATCCCCTAGGGTCTGCTTTATGGCCAGAAATGGGTCCCGTAACTTTAAGCGAGGGCCAGGAGAGGATGGGGAGCCAGGAGAATGAATTCTGTCTGCGTTCAAACACAGAGGCTGAGACATCTCCCATCCCTTGTTATGAGACTCTTGTTAGGGGCTTATGCTAAAACTGTTTTTACATTGTGTGGCAAGGGAAATGCCATCTCTCAAATCATGGATTTAGGGAGCTTTCCTGTGACCAACCTAAACACAGAGAGCACTAAGAGCAGTTAATAGATTTACAAACTTCTAAAACAAAGTGTCCTTTTCAGTTCATGTTTCTCCCAGTTCTTCAGTGTATAGGTTCATTGTTTTCCCCCATCAACAGCATAATTGCTGTTGACTCGTATTTCTGTTTAACAGAGACTGAAGTTAAAACCCTAGATTGGTTTTAAGAATTACTCTAATTTCTTATTTTCTGGTCTGAGCATCTTAGACGCAAAACAAAAAAAAAAAGAAGAAAAAGATAAAAAGAGATGTGACTCTTGCTGTTGTGGTTCATTTGCTGTAGAAGAATATGGCTTTTTCTTTTTCCCTAAGAATTGCACTAACCTACACTTAATTATGTGTCCTGTCATTTGGCTGGGTTGCCCACAAATGTAAAAAGCACTGGGTATATTTACTTTGGTAGTTGGCTTGTTGCCACGTGTGATCAAAGAAATTGCTGTGTATTGATTCATTTTCACCTGGCACGGTAAATGAGTGCTGGAAGGAGCACAGATATTGCCTGTATCCCAGCTTTTTGCAGATGAAGATAAAAGTTGTTTTTCCCTCTCCAAAAACATAACCAGCAAAAGCTTAGTGTTATGTGCCATTACAGTAACATTGATGGGATACAGAGCCAGACAAGTACAGCTGTTGTCTGTGCTACAAATAAATGTCTTTAATAAGACTCTTGAAAGCTTAGCCAATAAAGGCATAAACCTGTTAATAATTGATATTTATGACATTGTAGTCCTTACAGCAAGATTCACATCAGATAAAACCATTAATTATTAACCCAATTCCTGCAAACCAAATTGGAAGTGTTCATGGATATCCATTTTCTGAAAGAGTCGTTTGTACAGAATGCTTCTAGTCCACTGACAACCAGCATAAAATTCCACAAATTCTCAGGAAACAATTGCTGAGGACAGCGCCTTGACAAGCTAGCCGTTCCCAGCTGCTGCTTCCCAAATGGTGTTTTTAGACAGGTTGTACTGTAAATCTAATGGAACAGTTTTACCACAGCGATGTTATTTGCTGTAACTTTATTTAAGTGAAACACAATCTGATGGAGAGTAAAGCCAGGGGTCATATATATCATGCTTGGTTCCTTTAGTCACCACACCTGTTAAGAAGATTGTGTATGGTAGTTTGAGATGTACTCCTTCCAGAACTGAGTGCATGGGCTAAAATTTTAATATTCAATTCAGCAGGCAAGGGCAGACATTCCTAAGAAGTAGCTAGGAGCTGAACTCCAGCCAAACCTCTAAATCTAGTCAGTGGAGCACTTTCAAGCAGAGCTTGAGATCCTTGGCAAAAGTCCCTGAAACTTGTCTATGAAAATGTACTTCAGTGGTATTTTATCAGTCATTTTAGTATGCTAACCTAAATTCATGTGAACAATACTAGATGATGGGTTCATTAAGGAATTTTGTTATTGTTTACTGGTTTTTGGTGTATGAAATACGTCTGCAACCTGAGTGAATTTGCAAGAATGATTAAGTATCCTTCATTAATGTATGACTCAATTTTTCTAGAACACAGTAAAGATTCTTGATTATGCAAACAAACCCACGTGTACTTACAGTTTAAATTCTTGAATATTTCACTCTGGCTACTTATCTGCATGAAAAAGTAAAAAAAGTCAATCTGGTCTTCCTCTCTCATATATAGAAACATAGAGTAGTGCCTCCAAGGCTGTGGGTAGTCTGCCAACCTTCTCAAAACTGCAATTTTATGTTTTGTCAGACCAGCACAGGCTAATATTTCAGATTGCTCTCCTTCCAATAGGAACTTCCAATTCAGACAACATGTGAGTGAAATTACATTATGTGCTGGCTGTGTGGAACAGCATAAACTGGAAAGAAGGAAAGGGAGAGGGAAATGAGAGTTTCACCAGACTCAAAAAGCAAGAAGTACCACAAGTCTCAAGAAAAGCAGCAGTTCTTAGCCCCATCCTCTTTTGGGTAATAATAGAGATAAATAATTTACCTTGAAAACTGAGGTCCAAATGAGTTCCTTTTTCAACATTTTTGTTCTCTAGATAAAGTCAAATTTCAGTTAGCCCACAATGTTAGATGGACATCTTTCAGGAGATTAATGATAAATAATTCAGAACTGCCTGAAGACTAGAATCAGGTATTTAAAAATACCGTGGACAGGCAGAGTGTTGAGTCCCAATGGCTTCCAGAGAGGTGGAAGGAGCAGTGATCTGCACCAAAATACTTTAAAACAGTTCCTTTTTAAAATTTTTTTACAGTTGTTTAATTTTTAAATTATTTTTCAGGACTACAAGTAGAGGGCCTCTTCAGGAGGTCAGCCAGCATCCAGACTATCAAAGATGTGCAGAAACTCTTCAATCAGGGTAAGCTGTCATCACACCATTGCCAGTAGCAGTGTGAGTGCTTTGTTCATCCTGGTTTTGTTGGTGAAGCAGAAATGCAGTTACTTACAATTAATTAAAGCCATTTCTAACATAAAATAATGAGAGCACTAGTAGAGAAACCTGAGAGATAGCACCAGGCACTTAATGCTTATTGAATAGCAAGTCATCTTCTGATGACTGTAAAAAAATCTGTAACAGCTAATGAGGCTTGAGTCAAAAAAGTTATGTTTTTTCACAAAAAAATATAAAAAAATATTGAATCTATGCACTTTGCTGTAGTTAAAAAGTTCAGTGCCTGTGTCATCTTGCCTCTGGTTATGGCAAAGAGATGTTATTTTTTCCTAATAATTTATGAAATGTAGTGAAGTAATTTTGAAAGTCACTGACTTCTCTGTGAACTAATTTTATGAATTGCCTTTATGGGGAGAGCCTCTTTTAGGAAAATTGATAAAACTTTACACAAAGGAAAAATGCAAAAATAAAATATCAGGAGTTACCAGCAGCAGAAGGCCAAGAGATTTTCTGTTCAAAATGTTGGGTGAAACAGTTTTCAAGAAGTACCTTGAGGAAAAATAAAACATATAATTGAATGCCCTTTTTGTTTCTTCTTCTCCTTTTAGGCAAGTCTGTGAATTTTGATGATTACAATGATATCCATATTCCTGCTGTTATCCTGAAGACTTTCCTTAGGGAACTCCCTCAGCCATTGCTAACATTTGACTGTTATGATCATATCCTTGAAATAACCAGTGAGTGTGTGTGTATATATATATAAATATATAGTTGGTTGGTTGGTTTGGGTTTTGTTTTTGTTTTGGGGGCAGGGAGTGGTTTGTGGGTTTTTTTGGGGTTTGGGGGCGGGCGGTTGTTTTTTTGGGTGTTTGTTTTTTGGTTTTGTTTTTTTTTTCAGTGTAACTATTCCCATAAGATAACATCCTGGGGAATAAAGGATCTAAAGCTGTGAATTATAAAACTTGATTTATGTAGCCTTTGTCAGGGGGTAGGGGTTTATAATTCCAATTTATAATGCCTTTTAATGCATGGGGCTGGAACACTTGAGATACCAGAATATCTGGGAGTTAATATCTATTTACAGAGAATGAGATTTTGCCATCCAGGCTATAGCAGAGCTATCAGGGAGCCCAGAGGGTTTCCAGTCACAAACATGCATTTTCCAAATCAAGGATTCATCTGTTCACACAATATCTGAAGAACAGGTATGTTCACAGGAAGGTGGTGGAGATTGAAAGACTCAGGATCGTTACTCAGAACTGGAAAGAACAGGGGAAATTTGGAAAAGGGATGTACACATGTTAATTTTTACTGAATTAATCTTGTCCTGACTTTCTGGATGTGATATTTTTTACTTTGTGAGAGAGTAAAAAACGTGAACAAGCCTGACAATAATCTGAGGACAGTGCATTGTCGGGGAACACCGAAAGGTTTTGCTTGGCAAAGTGCCCATGAAACATTCATCCCATGTGATGGTTGACAAAGTATTTTGAAAAGTGGAGTTTAAAAGAATTACTCATGTACCTGATAATACAAAATATGCCAGAGGGATTCAAAGGAGTAATTCTCACTCTCACAGTGGTCGTGGTTAGTAGAGCTGAATTTTGTGAACTGTTTCACAGATGGTTATAAAGCAATTCCAGCAGATACAAACAAGGTATTATTTCTTGGTATTAATAAGGTATTATTTCTTGGTAATACTGTGATGCTTCAGAGTTAAGAATGACTTTGACATTGCAGGTGTGGAGAGCTGTTTACGAGTCACCAGATGCAAACAAATCCTTCAAGGACTTCCTGAACACAACTATGTTGTGCTGAAATACCTGATGTGCTTTCTCCATATGGTGAGTATGGGCAAAACTCTCTAAATTCTCACCATTTCTAAATCTGCTCTTGTGAATTCAAAACTTAACATCTCCACAGAAGGGAAAATGGAATAGCTTAAATAGTCTGGTGAGGTGGTTGTGCAGTATTTAGGTCTGCTTGCCTAGGCCAAATTTGGGGTACAGAACCCTGCAGCTGGGATACAAGTCAGTGCTAAGCTGTAGTCTGGCCATCCCTTCACCATGAAATTCTTTAGATGTCATGAGAATACTGTGCACATTTAAATTAACTGTGCCAGCACTGGTATAATTACAGGTCCTGTTCTTCGACTCCACATTCACAACTTTTGGGGTTTTTAAATTTAGTTTTGTGGGGTGGTTGTTTTTTTTTTTTTTCTTCCCTATTTTGGAGTGAAAAAAAGCATGAAAATAGTGGTTGTATAATATTAGGTGCTGGAGAAAATATAGGTGAAGTCATCAGTTTTCCCTGAAGTATAAAACTTGGTCAGCTAAAACACCAGATAATTTAATGTTATTTTAGAAAATTATATAATGTTAATAAGTTTTAGAGCAAACAGAAATATCAGAAAGATACTTTATATTAAGTCTTTAAAATGGCATTTTCTTGTTTATAATAGCCATTCATTACTAGTGTTAAATGAAAAATTTAGGATGCAAGGATTTTTTTTTTTAATGTTTCAGGATAGATTAAGTAACATGTCTTCTGTCCCACTTTTTGATTTTCTGATTTCTTTTAAACACATTTCTGAAAAACCTATGAAGGTGAGGGTTTGGAGAACATCAACTATAAATAGTTCTACATATCCTCATGCCATTTACTATTATTTTAGCAACTTATCTCTCTCCTCAGTGTTATGAATCGTGTAAGTGACTTTGTTCCAGTAATAGATGCATCATCTTAATGCACTTCTTAGAGCTGAGCACTTGATGTGTTAATGAGGTGTGCAAAAGTACCAGACAGGATTTTCTGTAATTGGGCAACAGCATAAAGCATTATTTTTGAGTAGGCCTTATTATGTCAAGCACAGCATCAAGTGATACTAGTGCTCACATCTGCAATTTTTGCTGATCCCTGGGTTTTCTTCCCTTAATGTCTCAGGGAATATTTGCATTTGGAAAGGTCAAGGGAACGTGAAACATTTTGAGAGCTAGAGATTTCTGTTTATTGCAGATTGCTGTGCTGCACAAGCTTCCACAATTCATACTTTAACAATAATCCTAGTTTTTAGCTGCAAGCGTCAACCTTCTGCCTTATATATAAAAGGCAATTTAATTCTTCCATGAGCTGAGTTTTGAGTAGTGCAAGAGGTACTTGTGGCAATTTAATGAAGTGGGATGAATTTTAACAACGAGATACAGGTTTTGAACACTCCAAGTTTGATACAGGCTTGTGAAAGAAGAAAAAAAATCCCTATTTTCTCTGCAGTCTCAACCACCTTGCTTCCTTCTAGTCCAAGAGTGCTACAGCAAGACAGCACAACTTGTACAGAAGTAATAGATTTGAATTTCAAAAATAGGTCCAAGTTCTTTAACTTTAGTAGTGATTTTGCCAGTAATGAGCCCAGTGGTGAAAGGTATAAATCAGCCAGCCCATCTCTACTTTGCAGTCCACCTGGCTGCTAGAGAAGGATTTGCTGGGTCTTCTTGAAGCTGGAGTGGACTGAGGTCCCTTGGCAGAAATGGGCAACAGGGGAAGCAAAGACCTGTTTGCACAACACACATGCAAACTTAAAGGGCTCAAAGGAGTCTCCTTGCAAAGAAGATTACTTGGCAAAGCACTCTGAGGGCTACAGCTACCCAGTTCTGAAGCAAAAAATCATTTAGTAGGACACTATGGCTGTATTTTCCCATGATAATCTAATGCTAAAAAAGCAGGAAAATCTGTAGAGCTTTACATTTTCCCTACCTGCTGCTGAGTTCTGTCCCTGCAGTCATGCCTGATGTAAGGGAAGGATGGATGACTTTCCTGAAAGAACTATTAGAAAAACTTGCTCAATTCTAATTGCCAAACCTGGACCAGCTAGAAAGGGGACAAAGTTTGGGGCCTATGAGCTGTGCTTCAGATCTGTAACCAAAGGAGCAAATTTTACACCAAATGCAAGCTGTAATAAATTGCTCTAAATTATTGTTTTGTCTCAACCACTTGTCTAATTGAAAAGTGTAATTACTTTCAGTAAAGCTTGGAGATGATGGGGCACCTTGGGAAGGATCAGATGACTAAACCTCACAGAGCAGATACAAGAAGTTGGCACAGCTGCAAAGTAGCTGACAGTGGGTGGTAGAAACTTGAGTTTCAGTCAGTTTATGGGGGTGTTTTAATATCTAGTAATTTTCTTTTGAAAGTGTTTTGCAGAGTTCCTTTCAGCATTGTAATTGAGACACCAAAGAGATGGTGATGTTGCTGTGTTTTTTAAAACATAGTAGTAATTGGCTGTTTCTACCCTCTGTATTTCACAGTTTAAGTTCATTAGGTAGTGTAGTGGCTGCTTCACTCCTTTGGTATTCATGAATCACAGAATGATCAAGGTTGGAAGAGACCTTCAGTATCAGGTCCCACCATAAACCCAGCATCACCCTAATCACCCCTAAACCATGTCCCAAGTGCCATATCCAGGCACACTTTCAGAGACAGTGACTCCACTACCTCGCAGGGCAACTTATTGCAGTGCCTGACCACTCTTTTAGTGAATTTTTTTTTTTGCTGTCACAACTTGAGGCCATTTCTTCTAGTCCTTTTGTTTGATATATGGCGGAAGAGCCTGGCCCCCAGTTGGCTGCACCTTCCTGTCAGGGTGCTGTAGAGAGTGAGAAGGGCCCCCTGAGCCTCCTTTTGTCCAGGCTGAGCCCCTCCAGCTCCCTCAACTGCTTCTGGCAGTCCAGACCCTTCCCCAGCACCATTCTCTTCTCTGGACATGCTCCAGTCACTCAGTGTCTTTCTTGTCATGAGGGCCCAGAGCTGCCCTTGGGACTCGAGGTGTGGCCTCAGCAGTGCCAGCACAGGGGGACAGTCACTGCCCTGGTCCTGTGGCCACACCATGGCTGGGACAGCCCAGGTGCCCACCTGGGGACACCTGGGCTCACATCCAGCTGCTATCACCAGCACACCCTTTTCCCAGTTTTCCAGCCCTTCTGCCCCAACCTAGAGCTGCAGGGGATTGGTCTGACCCAAGGGCAGGACCCAGAACTTGATCTTGTTGAACCTCAGACCATTGGCCTCAGCCCATCTGTGTGCAGATCCCTCCTGCCCTGCAACAGATCAACATTTCTGCCCCAATTTAGTGTCTTCTCTGAACTGACCAGGTGTGCTTAATCTCCTCATCCAGATATACAATAAAGATATTAAACAGGACCTTCCTCAATCCTGAGCCCTGGGGACACCACTTGTGGCCAGCCACCAAATGAATCCGTGACTGTGCTGGGACAAAAGTACGTGGTGTCAAAAATCATCACAATTTTTCTAGGAGGAGCTGGATATTTATTCTGGGATAGTGAATGTGTATATTTTGCATTTGGTGATGTGGCACCAAAACTTCAGTGTTTTTTCCCAATTATGTTTTTGCAATGCACAAGTTCTGTCTTTATAAATTACTTCTTACAATATAGGCTGTCATTACTTAACGATTTTTCTATGTATGTTTCAGTGGAAGGGGGGAAAAAATCAAACAAAGTGGAGCTGTGTAGTTCTTTGTAGTGATCCTTTCCTGTGATGTTCAGATCATTGCTTCAAGGACATGATTTAGGTCTTTGGAAAATTCTGTTAGCTCATCAAATTGACAGAGCATGTATTTTCAATTGAAACAGAGATGACAGTTGCTAACTTTATGAGGCAATCAAAGAAGGGGTCAAGGGGGTTAGTTCCAAACGCTGAATGTGCCTTTTTTATTTCTTAGCTAGCATGTAGCTCTGGCTGTAGCTATTCGGAGGGGTAGCCCATGAAGGTGTTGACAAACTGCATGGTGTCCTTACAGGATCTAGTGCTGGAAGAACACATCAGCTGCTTGTGGTGGTGTTGTAGATGGAGTAGATATGTTAATATCCTTTGATAAAGAAATCTGGCACTGAGAGCATTGAGGGGATTAAGATGGTGGGACACCTGATCCCTTTGAAAGGGACAAAGTCAGTAGCACTGGTGTGATAAGGTTTCCTTGTGTCACAGTAGAGACCGACAAGACACCTATTTCTTCATGAACAATAGCCAATAGCATTTCTTCACGTACAACAGCCAATCTTTATGCTCCACAGCTCATATTTGTATGGTTTTCTAAAGGCATCATGTTTAATTGGTTAATAACTTCTTGTAGCGCAGGTCATTGGTTAGTAGTTGCTAGTGTACGTGTTTATCAAAGACTTTATTTTCTAAAGATGTTTAGATTCTTGTCTCGTGGGTAAAGAACAATTTCTCATGGGTAGAAGTCCTTCTTCTCACAAGTGGAAATTCCTTTCTCACAGGAACTTTTCAGGCCAGCTGTTAGCTGTACTTAGCCAAAGTAGCAGGGCTGAGCCATGATTTTACAAGGGTAGCAAGGCTTTTATTTTATAACATCCTTTCTTGTAGCTTTTGGTGAGCCAGTGAAGATTGTTGTGTAGAGTTGGATTCAGTTGCACACTTTTTCTTGTATCTGGTAAGGAAAGGATTGCTGTGTATTTTGGAATGAAGCAATGTTGCCATGTCTCCCTAGAGCTCCTACGTCATCCCCATTAATCTCAGATAAGGCTTAGTGAAGCTCTGCCTCAGCTGTCATTTTATCTTCAGAATTTTCTCTAAGAGGACAAGTTGTGTTGTGGAGTTTTGTTTTTTGGGGTTTTTTTTTTTGGTTTTGTTTGTTTGGTTGGTTTTGTTTTGGTGTTTGTTTTTTTTTTTGTTGTTGATCATTTCAATGCTGACTGTCTTCCTGAAATGTTTACCAAGTGGTGGCAGGTGGGAAGACATGGTTTAATCTTGGAGTCAGGAACATTCTTTGAAATAGTTAACCTGAAGAGAAAATACTAAATCTAGCTCTACAGCAAGTCACAGTGTTATTGCTTTGAGCTGAAACGTTGGCCTTCCAAAACAGTGCTAGCTTAGCTTTTGCTACATTGCTGTGGTACAAAGAGCTCTTGTTTGAGCTGATCTCATCCGAAGCAGATTAAATTTCTTTATGCTTATTTTTCTCCACCCCAGCAGAGATAACAGTAGAGTCTGCGATGAAAGAATTGAAAACATTTAATTTTCTAGGATAAGGAAAAATTTCAGCCTTTTTGCTTGCTCTTGTGTTACACTCAAAGGATGCAGTGTTGAGAAACCAGTGATGTACCCATGGCCAAGGTCTGCTCCCCTCATTGGTTCCTCCTCAATACAGTCATGTCTTGTCATGTCTTGTCTCCTGTCTGCATATACCTATTCACACTTATGTTTTGCCAGGTTTCACAGGAGAGCATCTATAACAGAATGACAGCATCCAGCCTGGCCTGTGTCTTTGGTTTGAATTTGATCTGGCCACTGAAAGGACCCCCCTCCCTGAGTGCCCTGGTACCTGTGAATCTCTTCACCGAGCTGCTGATAGATTTCTACACCAATATATTCAACTCCCGAACGGTGCCTGGTGAGATCTTGCCTTAATGCTCTCAGAGGGGAAAATGGGATAAGGCTGCCTGAGGGAAAGGTCTCTTGGATGGAACCTCTATATTTAGGGCTCTCCTGCAAAAAAAATATTTCAGCGCAGAGTAAAGTTTCTATATCTTTCCAACTACCAAAGATGCTGGGAGAAGACCAGTGCCCCGTGCATTGGCATCACATGGGGACAATATGAACGTGAACATTCAATGACCAATAGATCAAAGTGAATCCCCTTACTAAACTTGAGCAGCTGACAAAAACTGATACTTTTTTAAAAACCCCATGACACTACATGCCAGTCTGTCATTTCTTTGAGGATCTGGAGACTTTGTGATGTTATTTTCTGTGTGGGCAGAGGTAATTTCTGGACCACTCCTGAATGTACATCTTCCTTTTATTTTTTATGTTTTTTTTCTTTTCTACTTTGTATTTGAATACAAGTTTATTAGGAATTATCCTATTAAGTTAATAAATATGGAATCAATTTTTAAGATATGAATGTTTTTGAACTATTTTCCCATATACTTAAGTATCTTCTTTTACACAAAGAGGTGTGGGCAGTTGTGCCACATCAGGTTGACAAGTACCATGAAGAATATGTTTCCTGTGTAATTTGAATTGTGTAGACAGTTAACTAATTATGCTTCCAAATACCTAATATATGCAGTTAATCACTGTAGCTGCACATGCAAAGTGTGTCAAAGTTTTTTCTTAAAAGTTCAAGTGAGGAGCACCAATCCTCTACATTGCTGGAGTTTTCCTCTAAATTCTTGGAATTTTAATTGGTGGAATTATATTGGTGAGTGCATAATATAGAATATAGACTAATTTTGAGTACCTCCAGTGTTTGGACAGCATTGCTTTTGCAGATTGAGTTGATAGAAATTTCAAATTTCTTTAGAAAGCAGTAAGAACAGCAACTTGGATGATATACCTAATATCATTTTTACACATTGAAAGTCTGTTATTAGTCCCAATGTGAATAATTAGCCAGCATAAAAGGAGAATTTTCAGTGTCTTCTTTCTAACTATGCTGTGAATATTGCTCGTGTTTGATGAACTCTAACAACCTACTCTTTCATTGTTTAACACTGTTTGGCAATGGCATGTGTTAAACAAGTTATCATCATAGTTGCCTGTAGAGCAAAAGATAATTAGCCAGTGTTAAAAAAGATAAGTGGTGTTTTCCCTAATGCTCTGGCCGTCCTGCTTCTGTACAGAGCAAATGAAACAGAGGCAATATTTAGATTGCAGTAATAGTCTCAGGAGGACCTTCTCCTCTGCAAACACACCCACTTTTTATCCCACAAGTTTTAGTGACTCGAGGGCTTTTGCTTCTGTCCTTCCTCTTGGCAGTTGGAAATTTCCAGCCTGTGTGAAGGGTGCAACAGAATCTTGTCACAGAGAGTGAAGAGGATTTGTTGTTGTGTCAGGAAATAACCAAATATTCAGGAGGCTGTGGAATGCTGGGTGTGCCAGGCCTTCGTTTGCCCAGTAGGTGTCATCTATAGCATTAGGCAGTGATTAAAATTAGAAAAACAGGGCTTTAGAACAAGATGGGTTAGGACCAACTTCTGATGGCACAACTGCGTGTTTTCTCCTATTCCTCAAGAGTCATAAAGACAACGTGTGGCTTTGGAATATCTGTAAGTAATAACCATCTATGACTCCCATTTAAATATAAAATCTGGCATATTACACAGAGAATAATCAACAAGAATTCAGGACTGTTGCAGTTCAGCAAAATGAGATTGCCAAGGACAGAACTATTGTAGTTTCATAGTGCAACTCATCAGCTTTACACCTGTGTGAGAGCCTCCTAGCCCTGTTGTGTTGAACTCATAGTTATGCTCAGCATTGCTCAGCAGCTTGGTTCTGTACAGCAGCAGCCTGCTTTGATAGGGGAGGAGTTTGGCCTCTGGCCTCTGGAATTTTGCCACCCTCTAACTTTGGTCAAAATACATACACATTAGTTTCACTGTCTGTAAAAAAAATACAGGAGCACCTGGCATTAGAAGAGTTCCTTGGGATTAAATACTGGTAAGGCCCATCAAAGGGTTGTTCTCCATTTCCTCATGTCCTTTTTAAAAAATTCAGCAACACCAAATGGCATTTGGTCTGCAGGTTGTGTTGGGTAATGGGAATGGGAATCCTGGACAGCTTTAGCACAGTAACAGACCAGAGCCTTGTGGCTTGAAATCCTGAGTTCATGGAAGTCAGCTTTGCTCAAAATGTCCCCACAGGTAGGTAGGGGGTCCCACATAGATTTAGTTCTGCCACTCATCCTAGGTTGGGAGACAACAGGAATGTGCCAGCTGCAGTTGTCAGACCCCTTTTCTAACAAAGAAACAGTACAAGCTTGTACAA
The DNA here is from genome assembly GCA_013398615.1 of Brachypodius melanocephalos. Classification (NCBI taxonomy): domain Eukaryota; kingdom Metazoa; phylum Chordata; class Aves; order Passeriformes; family Pycnonotidae; genus Brachypodius; species Brachypodius melanocephalos. The sequence continues at coordinate 1,446,439 of VZSR01000680.1, forward strand.
GTCCTTCAGCTGATTTGCCTGTCTGTGGACACTTGATAGTTAAAACCAGACTCCCTCTTTCAGTATTGGTCACATGCTAAGCACCAGGTCTTCCTCTTAGTGCTTTGTAAACGACCATTTCCTAGTGATTTCTAGCTCCTCTCGTTTAGTGAATGAAGAACAACATGGTGCTCTCTGATGTCGAGGTACTTTTGTTCTTTCCAGAACAGATAACACCTGTTATCCCAGTGTGGCTCATTTGATGCTGCTTAAGGAAATCAGAAGCTCAGGCTGTGATTGCCACTAGCTGTGCTGGGGACAGAGTGAGTGGGGGACAGGGCTCCTGCTCCCCTCTGCCTTCCTTGCCTCCCCAGCAGGCAGTCTGGGCAGAAACTGGAAGGGACTCTTCTCCTCCACCGCCTTTCCATACAAGGCTGCTGATCACAAGGAATGGATTCTCCCAAACTAAAGGTACCTGGGTACAAATCCCTGGTGATGGGACCCCAGCTCTGTCTCCCAGCCCTAGAGGAACTGGTGAAATCCTCCATCTGTGGCAGAACGCCCCCCATCTCAGTCCTGAGTGCCAGACTTAACTATGGCATTAAATCAGCTCACATGAATTATTCAGAAGGGGTTGGAGTGAAATTCATGTTAGAGAAATAGATGTTTCAAATTTCCTGACTCTAAGAGGAGTCCTGGAGGTGTCCCCTGCAGTTACTTTGATAACAGTTTCTCTTTACAAATGATAATTGCACGATTCAAGCTTTTGTACCGTGTGGCCTTGTGAACTCTTGTCTCGTATCAAAGAACAATTTTCAGATCATTTCCATAGCAAAAAGAAAGTGATTATGGAGATAATCTGTTGAAAACACACATGCTGGATTTCAGTTGAAAACAATGAAATGCAGTCATGAAATGAGAAATCAAGTGTTACCTAGCTGACAATATATAGAGAACAAATTGCCTAAGCATTTTAGTTTACTGAGCTATTTAGTTTACTGAGATAAGAATTGAAAATTGGTCCCAAGATTAGTCTGATTATCAGGACACCTCTAGCAACAAGCACCTAAAGGTAAAGTCAATACTCTTCTACCCTGAATCTGTGAAGAAAAGGAAGAAGATTGAACAGTTTCATTAACTGCTCTTTGCAGTTCTTATAAAAAAACTTCCATAGACGAGTATCACTTACATGTGTGCAGATGATTTGTCTGGGTGTGCTGCAGTCCTTGAGCAGCATTTGTCACAGAATCTCTCAGAGCTTTATAAACTTTAATATATTCATCCACCCATGGGGAGACTAATAATAGAAAAGCTCCTGATATTTTCTTTGCATGATCAATGTGTACTTAGGTAGCAAGTGGAACTTTTAGTGGCATTGATGGTACAATCACACATCCTCACTTTTGTTTCCTGACTAATTTGTATTCCCAGCTGTGGAAAATGTAGGTTTGCCAACACTCTGACTTTTTGAGAGGCCATGGGGGTGTTGGATCATGGGGGAAGAAGGTGAGGGAGAGTTCCTGCCAGCACCTCACCTTCCAAAATGTAGAAGCACAATAGCCTGTGCTGCATCCCTGGCTCCTTGCAGCTTTGATGGTAGGGAGTCCCACCACCTGTGCACCCTGCCCTGCTCCCTGCTGGCCCTTGCAATGCTATTTCCAATTAACTAATTATTTTGTCGCTCATTAAGTGAGCTTTTGACTGAGGAAAGCAATTTGATGACCAGAGAGGTCCTAAAGAGAACCAGGCAAAGCACCTCACATGAAAGCCCAGCAATCCCCACCTTCATCTGGAGAGAAGGGAGACTCACACGGGCTGAGCTCCACAAGATTGTGCCCACCCTATGGCTTGGTGTGGCTTGGAGCACGGTTTATTTATAAACTTTGTAAATCCTCTCTTGCCTAATACAGAGCCCCAAATGGAAGGTTTGTGCTAGTATTTAGCCATTGAAATAAATGTTTGTGTTACCTGATAGTAATTCATCTTACCAGTATGTAGAAGCTTGGTGGCATTTGTGCAGGGATTTATTTGCATTTACAGTTGTACAGCACCTAATGGGTACTGGAAAGCCTTACTCAGCTCTGCAGTGCTATTAAATTTCAGTGTGTGGCTTTGCCACAGCAAAACCTGCTGCTGCTATTACGTTGCTGGTCTCTGGTGTTGATGGCAAATTTGTGGAGTAAATTCAAATCAGGAAGCTCTGAGTTGAGACCCCTGGAGGCAGTGACATCTGCCTGTCTTTGATAAGAATTTCTGAGAGCGAGAGTAAAGTACTTACAGTGAAATTAAAAGCTTTGATCTGTTTTGTTTTGTTTCATCATTATTTCATGTTTGAGTCCTTTACATGTGTCTTTCAGTTCTTCATTAGGCTGTGGTTTTTACTTACTGCTCTGGCACAGGGCAGACACCCAGCAGGTCAGTGGCACTGCCAGGACTCACACCCTGGCTCCAGCCTGAGCCCACTTAAATGAAACAGGTGCTAGACACACCCAGAGTGACATGACTTCAAAGAAAGTGACCCTCTGGAAGGGCCCAGCTCACTGGGGCAGCCCCAGACACCCAGGCACACAGCAGAGCTGATGATAGAATTCCACAATTATTTAGATTGGAACAGACCTTTAAGGCTGAGTCCAGTGACTAACTTAGAAATGCCAGGTTCACAAGTGCCACATTTACCAATCTTTTAAATACTTTCAGAGATGGTGTCCCTTGTTTTCTGGGAGCAAAGCCTGACCCCCACCTGGCTGCACTCTCCTGTCTGGGAATTGTAGAGAGCAAGCAGGTTCCCCCTGAGCCTCTTTCCTTCCAGGCTGGTTGACTGTCTCTCCTGACTGGTTGTGTCTCTGTCCTCCACTCAACACTTGCTGGATGAGGCTCCTGGAGCCCCTCAGCGGAGGGGACTAAAAAAGAAAAAAAAAAATTTTAAAAAAAAGGTAGAAATATATTAAATGTATTGTGTGGAAAGTTCTTGAAATAAACCAGCCACACTGGAAGAGTGTCAGCTGCAACTGCAACTAGTCAGCTGTGTTTCTAGCATGAATATTGAGGGGAAGGGTGGTTTATTGCAGCATTTTAAGCCCAAAGATGAAATGCAAAAGTGAATTTAAATTTCTGTGGTAACTGCTCAATCAAAGGTTGGAGTGCAGTATTTCTGCTGCATTTAAACAGCAAAGAACCATCTGTGATTTGCCAGTGCAAATGCAAACAAGAACCTCAAAGGGCAGTGGCATCGTTATTATTTTTTTTTCCTTCTACTTGGCCAGAATGTACTATAGCAAGCTTATGTATGCTTTGTAGTATCTTTTCCTGTCATGACAATTTAGTTTTTGTTTTCTTTTTTTAAGGGAGGGAAAAAATCCCAGCTCTTGCTTTAATGATCTTCACCATGGTGAGCTTAAAAGTGGCTTAGAGCAGGAGAGTCTGGCATTTTCTGTTTGCATCAGTCAGTTGCTAGTGATTGATCTCAGAAGCCAGGCTTCATTTTTGAAGCAAAATAGGCTGCAGTTGGAAAAACCTGATTAAAGTGAGTAGAGTTTTACCTGATGCAGCTATTGCCACCCATTTCAGTGTAATTACTTTCTTTCCAGCTACAGATGACATGCAGAACACAGAACAAAAAGTACACAGCAGTTTATAATGCATTCTTCTTAAAGTTTAAGTGATCCTAATAGGCCATCAAACTACTGGAAAAGTGCTTGGCCTGTGGAATGAACTGATCCAGCTGCTGTGGTTTGTGTTGCTTACATTGGCGTCTGCCATGAGAGGAGCTGCTTGCTGGGCTGACATTATTGTGAAATCATCTTGCAGCATCTTGCAAAAAATTGCTGCTGTGATGGTAAACTAAATCCTAAAAAAAAAAAAAAAAAAATTGAGTGGTCATGACTTTGCTTCCTGACTTCTGAGGGTTTAGGTCCTAGGGGCTTCTCTCTCTAAAAGAGTTTGAAACCTCAAAGCAACTGAGATCCTGACAAAAAAATTACTCATTCTGGCATTGCTCTGTGTTACTTCCCAGCAGAAAGAAGTGTTCCTTTTCCTCTCATTTCTGAGGGGCAAGAGGCAGTGGGCAGGAAGAATGGGTGAAATTACTTTGGGAGAGGTGCAAATACAAAACTGACAGGCTTGGAGACAACACACTTCATTCAAATGGCCATTTGCAGAACAGATCCTCTGCAAGATCACTTATGGCACCTGAGAAAGTCACAGAAAGCACAGAAAACAGTCTAGCATGGTAAAATAAAGAGCCCTGAAGTCTGGCATAGCTGTAAAACAACTTTCACTTGGTAGGGGAGGCTGGGAACCCTGCAGCTCCTAGTTCTTTTCAAAGACAATGCCCATGCCACAGCAAGGAACACATATCTGCAAATCTCCACCAAAAACATCTATTTAAAATACTATCAAACATTACAGGCTGCACTCTCTTGCAACTGCGTTAATTATTAAGGCAGCAGGCAGAGCTCTGTAAATGGCTCCTTTCTGTTAGCACAGCACTGAGCTTAAAAGTCTAAAGGTTTAAAAGTTTAAAGGTTAGGGTGGTGGCAGACTGATGATGATGATGATGAGGTATGATTTGGGGAGTTTTCTGGCATGGGGGAGAGGTGTCTTCTAATACTGGAAGCAATGTTAGGAAAAATCAGCCTGCCTCCCATGTAGCAGGGGCTGGGAGGGAGGAGGGGGCAGCTGAGCTGTAGCGGAAGCAGGAGTGCAGTGCTGAGTTCCCTTGCCTATTGCAGCCTCAAATTAAACAGTAATACTGCCAGGAGGTGAAGATAAGGCAACACACTCCCAGACAAAAAAAATACCCTTTCCCCTACCCCTGGTGAGAAAACCCCAACCCTGTTTCTGCTCTGCATAAGCACTAGCCACTCTGGCAGGCTTTATGCAGCATTTTTGTGACAGTGTTCTGCTTTAATTAGATTAATTTTATTGGGAAGATGCTCCATCCCTTCCACCAGCCAGAAATCAGCCAATCCCTGCTAGGGCCCTCTCTCCCTGTTTCTTTACTACAGTTATAAAGTGATGCATAAATTACTTTACAAAGTAGGGTCACCACACACTGGAAGAGCACCTGAGAGTGCAGAAAGAAAGCAAAGCCCAGGGGTTTGGTGGATTGGCAATTATTCCAAGAGGAGGGAAGCCAAGCACAGGACGGGACAGGGTGCCTCTGCCTGGGAGACACAGTGGCCTCAAGGAAGAGCCACTTTCCTGACAGAAAGCAAGCAGAAAAGATTGTACTCATTCTTGGAGCAGTAAAGTTTGAAAATGGAACACAGTGGTGGAGAAATCAGCACCACCTGTTCTTCAAGTCACTTTTCCTGCCCCAAAGATAGTCTGGCCAGGGAGGGGTCCCTGAAGAGGCCCTGGGCCCTGTGACCCTCGGCAGCAGAGACCACCACAACAATGCCAGGAAATTGTCAGTCAAGTTTAATGCATCATAAAGAAGTAAAACTACATTGGCATATTTAAGACAAACACTTTTTTTTTTTTCCTATGCACACTATCCACTGGACAGCCCCCTTTTCAAAATAACTACTTTTAACAGTTGAAGACAGTTCTTCAGAAATTTTTCACATATTCAACCTTCCACCCTTTTCATTTTTTCTTTTTTAAATTTGTCTGAGAAGGAAAAAAATCATGAAACCTGAAAAAACATCTACATTGCATGCCACTCAGAATGCATAATTGCATACATTAACCAATGTATAACAACTGTGTTTTACTTAGTTCACTTTGTTCATCAATAAAAGAATATAAAAATCTTGTTCAATCGCGTGTTGTGTATTAAAATAGATTTGTATAGTACTGCACAGTTTCTCCCGGAGTTGTGAAAATGGTTGGAGGGACTACGTGCTGCCTAGTGATGGGCAACAGAAAAAGCCAGTCCCTCATGTGTTTATTTTTTTAAATTAAAAAACAAACAAAGAAAAAGGCTATTCGGCACCGTGTGATATGCTGATGTGAGAGACTAACCTTGTGTCCTGCTCTGGTGGCTTTCCACGAGTACCTGTTGTGCCAGCTGATGGAGAACTCCCAAGGACAGGGACAGTGGCACTGGGCAGTGTCAGCTGGGAAAGCCGGGGTGTCCATCACCACCTTCCCAGGCAGCTGCAGGAGACTGGGGGCCAGGCAGGACCTTGCAGGATCAGGAAGACCAGCTAGTGAAACAAGCAGGTGCACTGGGATTTTCTCAGGCTGATGCTAAACACTTCCCAAATATGCTAAAATCCAACAAAAAGTTAAAAAGGAGTCAAGTTTCCAAAAACTGAAATCCTCCCAAACCCTTTTAATTTTCCATGCCCTGTCCCTCCCCAGAAGTCTTGAGTTTGAGTCTCCAGTTTGAGAAACAACCCCTTGAGGCAGTTTTTTTTTTCCTGTACCATTTCAGCAGATATTTCTACAAAAAAACCCAAACAAACAAACAAAAAACCCCCAACCAAACAAAAAACCCCAAACAAACCAAACCCAAACAAACAAACAAAAAATAATGTTACATATCTTTAACAATAAAAATGCAGTACAAAAATGTAAAGTTATCTTTTTGGCATATTATCTGTACTGACAAGAAACAAAACCCCAGAATATTTATTTGCTTTTTTTTCTTTAAAAAAGAATCCAAAATGAACAAAAAGACAGAAAACCACAAAATAATCTCTTTAAAAAATGAAACCCAAACTGTCAAAGATATCCACTCTTACGGTTGATGCTAAACCTTGCACAAAAACTCCATGAGAAAAATACACTGATAGCAAAATAAGTAAAAAGGACCTGCAAAAGGAGTTTTACAGTCGTATTTTTTAAATATTTTGGAACGCATATACAGAAGCATCAGCATGAAAATACTTCAATATTTTACTAGAAATGCTAACTTCATACAGTTTCTTTATTTAAATATCTGAATTCTCAAGTCTAATAATGCAGAAAAAAAAAAAAAAAGATCTTTTGTTTCCAAGGCTCTGTGAGTGTCCGTGATGCTGTTCTGGTCAAAACCACCCCCATCTCCAGGTCCCCTGAATCGATGGGGCCGAATTGCTCCTCTGAAAACAACCCCTGTCAGGTGCTAAGTCGCTCAGTTTCTGCTTATCTCACCGATTTCCCCCCCACACACATAGCTTTCAGCCCAACTACTTCTCTAATTCCTCACTAACTCCTCTCCCCTTAGCACAGAAAGCCTGTCTGCCACCAGGAAAGGCTCTCCTGCTTCCTACCAGCCATGCTCCTCCTGTTCATCCTCAGTCATAGATACATTAAGGCCAACATAACCAAACAAAATGTCATGAGTACTGGAGGTCTTGGCAAATACAAAACTGCAGCACAGCCCTCTCTGTGGGAACCCCCTGCCACAGTGACCTGCAAACTGGGCTGGCTGCTCTGCAAGCCTCTACGTGGATCCAAACTGAGATTGCTCCTTCTGTCCTTTGTTCCAGCCTCGTCTCTCCCCTGCTCACGTGCACAAAGTTTCTGGTGGCCCCTTCCTCAGAGCTCCCACGGCCGCCTCCTGTCAGTTGTTGCCCTGCGATGGCTGCAGGGCTTTGTGCATGGCAGCAGAGGCAGCAGAGGGTTTGATCCAGGGGATGGACAGCAGGGAGGTGGTGGTGGTGGTCGTCATGGTAACCTGAATCATCTGCTCGTTTTGTATCAGTCTAATGAGGGTTTTGAGGCGTTCCAGTGATGACTGAGTCCCTTTCTGCTGGGCCATCAGGCTGGTTTTTATCTCTAAGCATTTCTGTCAAATAAAGAGAAGGGGAGAGAGAAGGAGAAGACTGAGAATACATTCAAAGTAGTGTCAAACATCTCTCCAAACATCCTTTGGTGCCTTGGGTGCACATTCTGCTCAAATGAAGTATGTTCTCCTTTGGGGAAAGCAAACCCACAGCTTAACAAATGGAGCGATCAGCAGTGCTGCACACATTGCAGCAGCTGTGTGAGGGAACAACACTTTTCCCCGGCAGAATGTGTTTGGAGGATATTTGTGACTCCATCCTGTCTACAGGAACACCTTCTGCACTGCACAGAGGTGCCTGGCACGGCAGGGCAGTAGCTGTGTTACTGAAAATACAGAAGGTACCACTCAGGTCTCCAACTCTTACCAAAGGACCCTCATAAATGCTTGGTGGGTGAAGCTCACCAGGATGCATTCCACATGTGCCACACCTTTCAGGGAATGGGCACTGTGAAGATACATTAATCTCACTGAACATGAGAGCAATATTTTTCTGGCAGAAGACTTTGTTCCAAGACACAACTGTGACACCACAGCACCCAGAAGAAAACTTTCACCACTCAGGGTCACCAAACTGCAAACAAAGGCATCCCAAATCCTCCATTTCTCCAAGAAGAGATAGCAAGAGTCAGTAATTCTCCTTTCCCTCCCCAGCCATGGACTGCTGCCTCCAGCACCCTGTTTTTCTGTGAGGGACAGACCCACACCCTGACTCTGTCTGCCAGGTGAAAGGGGAGAGCAGCCTCTACCACCTGAACCTGTTTTCTTTCTCCCAGTGCACCCAGGATTGTGACCAAGCTGATTACTTGTCTGCACATTGCTCCTCTGTGGCAATGGTCCAGACTGCCCAGGCTGGGGATTCTCCAGTCCTGTGGAACTGGGAAATGCTCACTGGAAAATCAACTTGTTTGGAAAGCAACTGCTCAGAGGTTGGTTAACAGGGATGAAATTTCAGATGAAAGATAAATTATGTTCTGTTTTTACCATTGCAGCTGTGGGATGTATGAGAGTGTTCTTTTTCATATAAATCTGTTAAAATGTCAGAATGAAATTGCTCTGTGCTGGGACGCCTTTAATTTATTTTCTCCTTTCAAGTGGACACATTTCCAATAGATACAATCATTGGCTAATATTACCATTTAAATAATACAGTGTTGCCCGCTGAAAGAACCTGATTCTGCTTAGGTAGAAATTTTACTGATTTTGACAGCTTTTATTTTTCCAAATTCCTCAGCCCACTGCACTCTCTGTGGTTCCATTAGTGCTATACACATGTACAGGGAATGTACAGTGATGTCTTTTAATAAGTTATTGCTTGTCCTTCCACTCTGTTTTACGTGATAAATATTTTAACATGCCTCTCCTGGATAACTGCAATGGTAAAACAAGCAGTGACCAATTACTCCTGCAGCTGCCACTTTGATTTTTCCAGGGTGTAAGGAAGTGTCAAATATTTATTGAGGCTTCCATGCAAACTAACAGCTACCTCCTAGGAGGGAGGTAGCCCCAGATAGTTCCTTCAGCCTCGAAGGGTAGGAATTAGACTTTGAATTCAGCCCATTCAGCCAGAAACTGCTCCTCATAGCACAATATATGTGAAAGACACCTCCAGACAACATTTACCTTTGAAATGAGTTTGGAGAGACAAAATAGTCAGTGTCCAGTCATGGAGAGGAGCTACAACATTCAGTAACGATGGTTATTTCTACTTAATATCAAGAGGTTCGAGATAATGGACAAGCAGCTACCACCAGAGGACACACTTGTGACTAAACTTTTCACCTAGAGGATGGAAGCACCTTGAAGCCATTGTGGATGCAAGTACAAGGAAGGCAGCCATGGCTATTTGTGGAGTTTTGGAGTTTTGCCACAGGAATTCAAGTGATTTCTCCTCCTCAAGCCTGCCAGGGTGGCCTTGCTTTTCTGCATAAACAAAATGCACATGTACTTCCTCAGAAACACATTCACACTTGAAAATCTATTGCTTGGGAGCTTGAATCATTTTCTAGCCACAGAATACCTTTTTTGTGGGCTGAAATTCTTTATAAACATCTCTTCAGGAGACTCTGTGTCCCCATCAGGTGTCCTACCTTCACTGCACTGTTGAGAAGTCGATCTTTTTCTTCTAACTGTCTGTGCTCACTCTTCAGCTCACTGCTTCTCTTTAATAACTTTCGCTTCTCCTCTTCTTTGACTGTGGAACAATGAGATTAAGGATGCAGAGGTTAAGAAAAGGATGCACTGTGCACTTGAGGACAGAAAGCAGAAGCAGGTATTTTACATGGCGAGTTTAATGTCTCATTGGCTTTTTGTCAGCAGGTACAGCCAAAGAAATCTGGAGTTTCTGCTTGCAGGCATTTCTTCACTAAAAAGGTGGTTGGGCATTGGCAGGGGCTGCCCAGGGAGGTTTGGAGTGCCCATCCCCAGAGCTGTCCAGGGAACGGCTGGATGTGGCACAGAGTGTTCTGGGCTAGGGACAAGGTGCGGTCAGTCACAGCCTGGACTCCATGACCTTGGGGGTCTTTTCCAACCTGAATGTTTCTGGGATTCTATGCATGTGTCTATGTCAATGGTCAGCACACAGGAGCACAACCCAAAAGGTGCACCTTTAAGGTGAATTAAAATTCGTCCTTAGACCACGTGTGATCCTGGAGGTCTCCAAGAAAGAGGTGAGTGGTATTTAGGAAGAGGCCAGCCCCTTGGAATGGCAATAGTTAGTGACTGTGGCAGAAAAGCAATTATAACTGTGCCAGACCTCCATAAACGTCCTTACAAATATGATCTAATGCCCCAAACAGCCTATTGTAAGAGTGCAACAGAGAATTAAAAAAGAATGATGCCCAATGCACATCTGTCACACAGAGTATGACTCAAGGGGCTGTCATACCACATAACACTGAAACAATTAGGAAATGATCTTGCTGTGCTGTCTGGGACACTGGTCTGGCATTGTGCTACACACCCAGTTACATGGCTCTGCTTAGCCTGACTCTGCCTCACAATGATTCTGCCTCAAAATCCTGTGTTCAGCCCTATTCCAGGGAAGGCACCATTTAGATGATGGCTCCCTCCAGAGAGTGAAATTCCTGAGTGATCACTCAGCTTCCTTACAGAGAGAAGATGGCAAAGGAGCAGACCAAGGGGAAGGGGAGAGAAAAAGTCTGCTCTCCCTGGTCACTTATGACCTACACCATCAGAACTGACAGCATTTTAACACCACTTGGATACTTCAGCCAAGGACTCAAATGGCACTGCCTACCATGAGCAGGGAATCCCTTGTCAGTGGCTGAGTTCATCCCTACCTGTTTTATGAGTAACATAGGAGTGAACAATAGCCAGAGTTCCAGTCCATGGCACATTGTCATCTTTCTTTAACACCTATAAGCCCAGGAAACAATAAATGGTTAGGACTCCACAAAATGACACATCAATATTTGTTGGCAGGACCAGAACTTGGGTCTTGTCTCAGAACATAAAAGTGATCTCAAGGCTAAGCACAAGGAACTCTACAGCACAGAATCTACAGAATTTTAGTGACACTTCAGTGTTTTAGTGATTTTTTTTCTTTCTTGTACAATCAGCATTACTCACAGCAACTGGACGGTTTAGCATTTCTCACATAACTGTGATGAACAGTTGTGTGTGAAAAACGTGATTTAAAGACAAGGAAGTTTCTCCTCACACCTTTCAGATCCACTGGTGAACAGTGTCTTCTTCTGACACTGCCTCCCTCATCTCTAAGATTTATATTCTTTGTCTGGTTACATGCTGGTGGTGTTACTGTAAAGAAAGGAGCTGAAGGAACTGAAGAGACATTTTAAGAGGACAATTTTTATCAATTACAGGCAAGCTACAGCACTATGTGTATGTTCTAACTCTAGGATGGTGAAAAATACCAGAAATAAATACTGCAAGCTGCACTAAAAGCCTCTCAGCGCTTCTTTATCTAATGTAGTCCACTGAGCTACGACCACAGGTTAGATTTGTTAGGGCTACACAAATTTGAGGTGTCTCCCATTTTCCCTTCTTGGCCTCCCATGCTCCATGTAGCTCACCTTCTGTTGGCACTTTGGGCAGACCCAGAGCCCTTTGGGGGCAGTTTTGAGGGGTGGGTCCAAGCAGTTGAGGTGATATGCTCTGGGACATGTGCCACAGGGCTGCAAGTTAACTCCACGCTTGCAAGCTGTGCAGTGTTCATCGTGATGGATCTCGCTCTGCAAGAGAAGGGTGCCCTGGGTAAAGTCAATCCATTGAGAACTTCCCTCTACACAGCATTCAAAGCCTCTACTGCAGCAGACAGGCTCCTTCAGACACGAAATCTAATTGTCAAAAGGACCCTGACAGACAGACACAGAAGACAGAAATAACAGATACATGATAGCAACAAATACAAACAACAAATGAGCCAGAAGCAAGCTCCATAAATTGAAACAGAAACATAAAACCCAACTAATGAAACACAGGAGAAGAGTCCATAATATAGCCAGACTGTGACACAGGAATTATTTCACTTTTTTCTTTGCCAGTGTGTTGTTACAATACGTGGTATCCCCATGCATGGCTCTGTCCTGGATCACTCGTCCTTCATGCCCAGAGCAGGAGGAAGCAAGCAAGAAAAGGCTTCTGGGGAAGCAGAGTTCCGTGTTTCATGCACTGCCTCAAAGGGCAGCTGGGGAAACAGGAGGCTGCAGCACGGCCTGGGGCTGAAATCCCTCCTTTGTGAACTCCTCTGGCCTCAGTTGTTCTCTGTCAGACTTGCTCTGACAGCCTTTCTCCAGCAAGACTGATTACTGCTTTGTCTGAAGCAATACATAACATGGACTCAGACTCATCAACAAAGTTACAATGTCATGTAGTAGATTGCTATGCTAATCTGGTGGCAACATTAATTACTCGTTTTAACAAAGGAGACACTGATTTTCAAACTCTCATGCTTTGTGAATCATTACAAAAAGCCAAAATTTTCCTGCTGGCTTTCTGGGAAGTAGAATAGCAATTTAATGTGTTTTTTTTTTTTTTAAATTGCAAAAGCATTTTTCATTTTTAGGAATAGTAATTTAAAAGTTTCTTGGCAGTTTTAGTCAGGCTTGTATCTTGAATTCTAAACCAGTCCCGTCAAAAAATCACTCTCCAAAATATAATTCTTTATAAACTACCTGCTCAAAGGATCTTAATTTTAACTGCAATCTAAAGAGATTTAATCTTTACAAACTGGAATGGTTACTCATTCCTCTTATAAAATTTTCATTAAACTCATAAATCTGGACTAGCAGTTTCTCAATCAGTGGAACCAACAAAGGGACTAAACTCAAGCCTTGCATGTGAAAGCCCAAGAGCTCATCTCTTTGAAATTCTAGCTTAGGGAACCAAAGATTTACTTCAGTGGGAGAAGAGAATACTGCAATTAGGTACCTTGGGAGTGATTACAATAACCAGAAGCAAGCACTGGATACACAGTGATGAGAAAGATACCTGCTAATACACAAACTTTGCCCCACATACCTTCCAGAATGGATCCTCATTTGCTAGCGTATAAAAGAAGGGCAGAAAACAGATTAGTGGAAAATACATTGCTGCAGGGGCTGCTAGTTCTCAGCTTTGGGAGTAATTTTAATCAAGATGTGGCATAGGAGATCAGGACATTGCCAAAATTAATGCAGGCGGGAAAGAATGTAACAGCAAGCAGTGGAATTAGCATTTGAGATTTAAAAATGTGCATGGCAGAAACCCCATGTCCAAAGGGCTGATGCTAAAAGGTGCCAGTATTTGAAATTGTCAGAAATTATCATGCAGAGCTCCTCTCCACGTGCCAGTAGTCAAAAAGCCTTCCTGAAGGACCTCAGCATGCTCAGAGTGGGAAAGGCTGGTCCTGAACCAGCAATGCACTTATCGTGGAGTATGAAAACACAGATTTAAATGTTGAGCTGATTCCTGGACAAAATGGGCAGCTCCTGTGGGAGCCTGATCCTGTCATCAACTCCTCCTCATCAAACTACTCCCACCCAGCACACCAGTGACCTTGGGATGAGCCTGTAGTGATTGCATTCACAACTCAATAGGAACAAGAACCAACAGAACTCACTGGAAAGCAGGCCAAGCCTTCCATTAAAAAAAAAAGAAAAAAAAATGGAATTCAACACACTTTGGTCCAAAAATAAAATGCCTGAAAAAATTAAGAGCATTATGGAAACTGCACAGTGTGTTGCAATTTTTGCTGCTGATTTCATAGAATCACAGGATATCCTAAGCTGGAAGGGCCACATCAGGATCATCGAGTTTATGGGCTTCCCTACCCCTGAACTTGCATTTTCATTTTTATATTTAACAGCCTTTGATAGATTTTTTTTTTCTTCCATAAATTTCTCTACTTCCCCCAAGAATTGTAGGATCCTTTGGCAATGAGTTCCATAAATAATCACAGACTTATAAAATGTGTAGCTGTTACTTCATATCCAAAAATACGCACACAAAGATCCACCACTGTGTGACACCATGATTGCTCAGGGGATATAAATGTTACTCAGACAAACAGAGGCTTGATAATTGATGAATCTTTTGTACAAATGATACATGTCAGGGGACGTGACCTCATTTCAGAGAAGACATTTTCATATAAATGAATCCTGATTAATTAACATTTTGATCAAAATTTACAAGACTTGTCCTCCTCTGTGTTTCCAGAAATGACAGTTGTTTCCTGGACATCATGGGGATTTTTGTCTAGTTTGTTTATTTGTCTTTTCAGCTTACTTTTGCTATAAAGTTTGAAACTTCTTAAAACATGCCCACTTCCCTCTTCTGGTTGCTGAAAAATTAAACTGAGGATGATATTTTTAAAGGAGCACTTGATAAGAGAAGGGGCAGCCATCTCTGCACTGAAGCTGGAGAAAGGCATCAATCTGGGCCAGCACCTGCCTTCTGTTCAGTGCTTGCAGCACCCAGCAGAACAGTGCTGGTGAAAAAAAATCCTTGCAGAGGTTGGGAATTCTGCTGTAATGAACTCCATCTCAACATTCTCAGAACATGCACAACTCCAGCAAATACTCTGGATTCTGGTAAAACCATAGACAGAGGACTCAAAGAGGAATTAATGATTAAGGAGAGAGGTTGCTGATTGCCAGGAAGCCCTGAGACAGCTGCATCTGTAGAGCTCTGTCACTTGCCTGCTTCCTTGCAAATAAAATGAGAAACAGGTCATGAAAGGAAGGTCAGAGGTATCAAACCCTAACTTAAGCCCCTCAAGGGGCTGGCAGCACAACCTGCTGACAATGCCATTCTGTCCTGATTTCTCACATGCATTTACACGGGAAAAAAACAAGTGCTATGATAAAGACAAACAATAAATTACAATTTTAATTTTGAAGATAAAACTAAGCCAGGAATATCCTTCTTTCCAGAGGGGCTCACAGGAGCCTGGCTCCCTGCTAAGAAGAGGCATGTCATCCTAGCTGTTTACTGTAATAACCTCTCCTGTCCTCTGAGACCAAATGCATCTCAGGCATTATGAAAAGCAGGCCAAGTGTCTGTGTGTGGCATGTGAAGTTTTGAAGGCAGAGAGCAGCACTGCTGCCTTTCAGCAGGTGCTCCTGTGGTGCAGGAAGTCAAGGCAGAGGCAGGAAGGTGAAATCTCAAGCACTAAACGTGACAGTTGACAGAAGAATTAAACTATACTCAACATTTTCTGTGTTTCACCTCACATGTCCCAACCCTTTGTCTTCTCTGTGTTGCACATTTTTTTCCTGAAATGCACTTCTTCCCATGAGCTAATCATCAGCATCTCCAAATGGCTCCTCTGAGTTGTTAATTCTCAAGGCATTTGCTATTAAGTTTCAGATTTGAAGTTCTTATAAATACAAGACTGAAAGGCATCTTCAAGGTCATCAGGTCTAGATTTATTGGAATCAGAAAAACTGGTTTTCAGCCCTTGTTATTGAAGCAAAAGTTGTGGGAAATTTCAAGTGCTTGAGGATGGAGAGCAATTTCTTAAAGCTGGTAGAAAGAGGCAAATGAAAAGCCTAAAATAGTAATTATTTTTCAATATATATTTTTAAGTACTTGGGGTTGGCAACATTACTTTCTTCAAACAGTCCTCTCACTGCATGGTGCTTAAAGTGCCAGAGATCAGATTTTCCACTGATTGCAGAGGCTTTAGATCCATTCCTACACAACTGTGACCTTTTAGCTTTATCCTTCCATTGTTTTTGCAGAAAAACCATCTATTTTCACTCCACATTAAAAAATGCAGGGACATTACACAAACTAATGCCCTATGGTACCCTGACAGCAACTCCTATGAAATCCTACAAACGAATTTTTTAACATGCCATTAGAGTAGCAGTGTGTTCATTTAAAGATGTGCTTACCTCTCGTGGAAAGGAACAAGGGGTTGTTCAAATAATTCGATGCCAGGCGTTTCCTCTGCAAGGGAAAAGAAACCAACCCCCAGGTCACTGCAAAGTGCTCTGGTTGGTACCTAACCAGCTCTCCAAAAGCTACTTAGACTGATCACTGACAAACATGATTTACCTTTCTAACAAGTTTTTCGTGGAGCAGTTAATTGTGCGTTAGATTTTGCTAAGAAGAGAGAAATACAAGTTGTAAATGTTATTGATGGGGTTGCAGGATGTGTTCCATGGGCTGGTAAAACTACAGCAAAACCAACTCCAAGCCCAACAACGTCCATAAGGGAAAACTGTTGACATCTTTATTTAAATATATAGAAATGGTGATGGATTTCTCACCTGCAGGAAAAACGCTGCTACCTTTGTGACAACACCTGCCTACAGCTGAGAGGAACATACTGCATGCTGCTAAGCCAGAGCCTTAGCAAAATATTTCCCTTTCAGAAGGGAATGTGCAGGACCTTGAGGAGCTGGCAGTGATTTCAATCTGCTGAGGTCACCAAACCTACAGGCAGGGAGCAGTGCAAACCTGTCTGAGATGTTTAACTCATCTGACACAGCCCATGGCTGGCAGCTCAAGCTGTGGTCAATGGCAAACCAGGCTTCATTAACAGTGTGAACAACCCCCAACTGCTCCTCTGAGCCATCCAATGCTTGTAGAGCAAGAAACAGCACCATTTTCTTTTATTAGATGCTGTTGGGTTCTGCTTGGAAGAAAATTAGAGGGGTTTTTGCTACTAAATTATTTATTCTGCGTTGAACAAACTATTCTCTTATGGACAGGTGCCTGCCAGTCTGTGAATGAATTTTGAAAAGATGTTTCTTTCTTCAAAAAATAACCACCCCAAAATGTAACCCTTGCCTATGGAAAAAAAAAAAAAAGGTACTGAGGGTAGGAAAATAAAATGGAGAACAAAACTTGGAAAAGAAAAAGCACACCACTCAAGTGAAGACATAAGACCATAATCACATTTTTGCAATCAAGGTTAGTATCATCACTACAAATGCTGATCTCCTGCCATTCTGAGGGGTGTTGGCAAATAAAAAGTCTAATTTATATGCAATTTCAATTTAAACAATCATGAATTAAAGATCATTCAGTAGACTAAATTAAACTGCACCAAAATGCCTGAAATGCCACAAATACCTCAACTCACTGATTAGCAAACCAGTCTGAGCAGCTAATTGATCAGAGAAAAACCATCTGCCTCCATTTTACTGGAATGACGTTCCCCATGGTCAGTACTTAATGACAGCTCCTAATGAGGACACAGCTGATCAGCCACAGGAGCCTTTCACAGGCATTTCTTTCTCCATGCCATCCTTCATTTCAGCACTTATGCTTTTGAGAATAGATGTGAAGTGTGAACTTAGGGGTGCAGCAGACCCAGGCCCTCTTCTCTTCCACCTCAGCTCCAAGGTAACAGAGTTTGTCACAAACACCAATCTGGCTACAGCCACAAAACTCTGCTGCAAGTATTTCAATAATCAGGACAAAAATGTCTAAGGAGCTACAGATGTAATGCTAGCAAGGCTAAAGTTCCTACTGTGTTAAATCCTGCATTTATGGACATCAGTATCTGCACTGGAGAAAACAGCTGAGGAATTCTGATGAACTCAAGTGCCCAGAGCTGCTCTGGAGTATAAAAATCTCCAATGCTTTCAGAAAAAGAACAATCAAGCAGCTCAGCAGTCTGACTACAGAATAAGAAAAGAGAAATTGCAATGCACATTTGAACATAATGCAGCATTTCTGTTTTCCAGTTATGATCTAAAGGGACTGCCTTTGTAGACGGAAGAGTAATTAGATCCCACATTAATTGAGTCACTTTGCCCTTTATTAAAACTAAGATGAATTCTAGTTTGGAGCAAGTGATGTTGTGGGGTGAAAGCCTGTTGCTTAACCACTGAGATGAGATATTTTCTTTACATCAGTATCTCTTTACAAGCACCTGTGGTTGTGCATTCATATACATTATTGTAATAAGAAACACTTAGACCTTTTGTTGATATGACATAGAACTGTGGTAAAAAAATGAATGATGAAGTACCTCTGTTTCCAGGAGTCCACTGTAGGCTGGATTTGCTGTGCTTCTTCTTTTTCTTTCCTGACGCTTGCTCTGGATTTCTGCAACCATAGAAAGGAACATGAACTGTGTATTTCTCATTCATCAGGGAAAAAAATGTAGATATAACTTGTTAAGCAAGAGGATCTCAGCCTCAGCCCCCTGAGCTTTGTGCTCTGTTTCAGTTTCTCAGGTATAATTGGGTTGCATCAGCATTGATAGTTGCTGCAGTTCAAGGTTTGACATTAATAAGCTTTTCCTTGTGAGATTCACAGGCATTTTTTATTTTTTCCTTCCTTCAAGGTAGACTTCTGCTGCCCTACAAGAATTTTATTACAATCCCTTCAGACACATCTTCAGAAAGCATCGAGAGAGCCTTCAGAGAACTCTCAATGTCTGCTGTTAACAGAAGGGAAGCATTTGAAGCAATTAAGCCCTTAGTTCCTATCATATGAAAGCACAGAGAACTTTCTCAATTCAATCTACACTACTTTTCCTCCATGGAAGCTAGAAAAAGCACAGCTGAAATGGCACAGCTGGATTCAGTTCTAACCAGGGCGTGATGATTTATTCACCCAGAAGCACACAGCTTCATAATCCTGAGCTTGCAAAATGTGGTGGGGATCCCTTTGTTCTGTCTTGCTCTGTCTCAGAAGGAGAGGAACTGGCAAGAGCATGTTTCTTCATCCCAGAGACCCCAAAGCACACCCAACAGAACTTCAGGACACCATGTGATCATGCAGGAGGTCTGGTGTCCTTCCTCAATATCTGAGCTAAAGAAATCTGTCTCAGAATACCTCCAGCACCAGAAAACGGCCTCCAGGGTATTGAGCAATAACACTGTGAATTAAAGATACCAAATGAATAAGCTTTTAATGATCCAATCTCGATAGAGTTAAATTCCAAAAATGTGAAATTGAGACATAATGAGAAATTTTGAAATAAACTGAACTGTGTAATGACCACTGCTTCCTGAAAAATAGCAATGACTGATAACAGCAAACATGAGAGCAGTAAAATAATAACCTCTGGCATGTGAAAGCTATAAGGGCATTTTTGACAGTTGTGATCACCAATTCTGATGAAGAAATACCCTTTCCATAGTAAATGGCTCTTGGCTGGAGCCATTTATTTAATGCTAGTAGGAACATAAAAAGTGAATTTGTCTTCAAGAATTGATTCTGCATGGTGAGTGTTGTAGCAGTTTGGTTTAAAATGTGCATCTCTTCACTGGGTGTAGAACAGAGCAGAGCACTGCTTGGCATTTTGAACATAAGCAATAAATCCACACAAACAATTTATTAGTTCAAATAAAATCAAAGGTTATAGAATTATTCAAAATTAAGTCCTCTCTGTTGTAAGCATAATTTGTACTTCCCCACAACTTCAAATGTTGTCCTGTTTTCCTTAGACAAAGAAAACAAGAACCAGTCATTATTTGCACTTTTTGGATTATAACTCTTCTCCCCAAATTGTTGTAGCTTTTTGGTTTCCATTTCAATTCATTACCATTAAGGGATTAAAAATTACAAAGGCTTAAAATTTCTTTAAACTGCATTCAAATTCTCAGTCACTTGGACATTAAATGATTTTTTAAAATGCAGATTTAAAGAGGAAAAACACTAAAAAATGGCAACAGGACCCACAGGAAACCTGCTGCAGATACTGAGGAGACATTACAATTCAGATGTATTTTCTCACTAATTCACAACTTTGTCTTAAAACCAAAGAACTGGAAATATTAGTAAAAAGAAATCAAGCTAGAAAGGGTAGATACCTTTAGACAATAATGTAGATAACCATGCTCCTAAGTTTAAAGCACATAAAACTGAAACTCAGCGCACTGGAAATTCCCAAGTATTTTGCTAACTATGGTCCATGGGATGGGTGGTAAATATCAATTGCCATTAACACTTTTTGTGCTCAAGAATCACTGTCAGCTGACACAGATTCCAGCTTTCTCTCCTTTTACAGGTGGAATCACACCAACTTGTAGCTGAGCTTGTAACTAAAACCATCAGGGTGCAGATCTTTTCTTAAAAATACCTGCATCATCTCTGTCCATGAGAACTATTCTGCCCCAGCTTGTCTCACCCCGCTGGCAAATTTGCTAAACAAACTCTTTTTCCCCCCTCTCATCTATAATTTCAGAACAACAAAGCTGAGGCAAAGAAGATACAAATCTGCTAAGTTTTGCAAGCTCTTTTTGGAAGGTTGGAGAAGGGACCTGAAAACTGTGTGCTACTGGATTTAGCTTCTGTGCAATATTTGTTTGAAGGCATATGCAGGAAGACATGCTAGAGGCTCTCATGCAAGCACAGGATTAGATGAGAAGTTTGTTAAGTTTTTGGCTGAGTGGGGAAAATGGAGGGAAGGAATTCTTTGTGACAAATAGTCTTAAATGAGTAAAATCTCATGAAACAAATGCCAGATTTTCACCACTGTTATTCTGTGGAACTCTAGAGATGACAGACAATCAGCTCAAAAACTGAAGTCCATCTCACGTGGGAGAGAGCAGAGGGCACTTGGTGCATCTCTGCAAACATCTCTGAACCTCACAGACCCATCAAGCAGATCAGTGGTGGTCAGAACCTCTGCAGGACTTTTGTTCTGCTGTTTCCTCCAGTTGTTCACATCTTTGAAAGGATCCTGATGACTGAGTGAGTGTCAAGCACGCTGGTGGCTGTCTGCAGGGCCAGTCCTCGAGCCCCTTGAGCTGTGCTATGGGGAGGGAGGCAGAGCTAAGTGAGGTCACCCACTGCTGTGAGAATGAAAGGCACAATTGTGCTAAGGTAACATCTCACCTGATTCTTTCATTTTCATTTTCTCAGTTTTCATGCCCTTCAGAGGGCGGGAAGAGGAAAAACTGAGAGGGAATCTTGTTGATGTGTAAATATCTGCAGGCAGAGCTCAGAGCACGGGCTGGGCTGTGCTCCATGGTGCCCAGAGACAGGACAAAAGGCAACATGCAGAAACTGATGCCCAGGAAGCTCCTCCTGAACATGAGGAAGAGCTTCTTTTCCAGAAGGGTAACAGAACCCTGAACAGACTGCCCAGAGGGGCTGTGGAATCTCCTTCTCTGGAGAGATTCAAAAGCCATCTGAACACAATCCTCAGTAATATGCTCTGGCAGAGAAGCCAACAGAAAAGATTTCACTCAAAAAATGGACTGTGAATCAACATATGCCATCTTACCTTCCAAATGTTCTGTTGTAACCAGTCCTAGTGCTACCATGAAGGCAATTTTCTAAGGAAAAAATAAAATGGGTTAGATTTTCTTCTATAATAATCATGGCAAGAAAATAAATAAAATTAGCAGTGACAGAATAAACCCAGTAAAAGTCTTTCAGAAATGTATCTTATTTGAATGTATAATCTCAAGATCTGCTGGAGATATGTCTGGTTCTCCCTGTATGGCTATATAAACCCCAGGAGTTCACAGATGTCTGAAGCCAAGGCTAAATGGCTGCTGATCTTACACAGCACATGATCAATATTCAGTCAATTCAATCAGTTCAATTTCACATTGCTAGCTGGATTGTTACTCTGATTCTTTAGTGAAGTAGTTTTGTATTATTTTTACATTGTGGACATGGCACTGCTTTTATTGGATATGAGCAAGCTGTGTGAAGTGAAACAAGTATGAACTTTACAACATGAAACAAGAGATCAGAAACATATTGAAAGTCCCCACCCATTTAAAAAAAAAAAAAAAATCAGAAAATTCTCTTCCCAAGATATAAAAATAACATTGTGTGCACAGATTGTGAAGATGTATACTGAGCCAACATTTTTCCTCAATGGGGAGTGAATAAACACCTCCCACTGACACTGGTGAACTCATTTTCCACCCAGGAATCTGATCTAAAATATTACTTAAAGCTCTTTTAAACTATCTATGCACAAAAGATATCTTCATACTAAAAAATCTTCAGAACATGCTGATGCAGTGATAGGACACTTAGAGCAGATTCTAAATTTTCTGTCAGTGATTTCTCACTGGAAATGTTTTCCTTGCAGAAAGGTTTTGCTGAAGTTTTTATTGCATGGCTTTGATGAAAACTGAAATCACACTGTGTTGTTCCAAGCCCAAACTGAACTGAACTCCTTGGTTTTCAGTCACATTTGTGGTACTTGTGGGGCTTTGGGGGTGCCCTCTTTCTGCTGTGCTGAATGATCTTGTTGGATAAGGTTACCCAAGGGCGTTTTCATGAGGTTCAATTCCACAGCAGAGACAATCTGACTATGAAGCTCTTGGGAAATCCAAGCAAGCAGAGCCCACAGTCCAAGGCTGAGGAAGTGTACAAAGGCCATAGGGAGATGCAATTATCATACCTCAAATGAAATGTTTAGATTTGAGTCCAACTAAAACACAGTGTTTAAGCAGTAGAAGGTCAAAACATTCTGTTTCATTCAAAGAGTTTCAGGAGAACATGTTTCAACACTCCCAAGTCAAAATTAGTCTGATCTTTTTGCATTGTGAACAGCCTGATGATTCAACACTTCATTTCAGTCCAGGATAAAATCAACTTACAAGTCACCAGAACTACAATTTCCTTTGCAATTCTGACTTTCACTTAGCGAAATTGTGAAAGCAAAACCATGCTGATTTTGTAGATGAAAAGATCTAACTGTTGGGTGGGTTCATCCAAATCAGAGGGTCAGGATTGGACATCTCTACCCCTCATGCATCTGTGAAAATGCCTTTGTCAAACAGGTGAACTAACACCCACATAAGACAGGAATACTTCCACAACCTTGGGAGATTCCTACTCTCCAGGCAGATCAAAAAATGGTGGTGTAGAATTTCCTGCCTGTCAATTCAGAAACATTCACACTGTATTTCTGCAGCCCAGATCTGTGGTAATCACATATTTGTGTTCATTTGTCAGACCTTGATTTCAGTAATGTTCACTCCTCACATGCCTGAAACACCAGCCAGGCACAGTGGGGGCCCCACACCTGAAGGAAAAGATGAATATTTGATCCACTGTACAGATCTGAGAGGAAAATTAGTCAGCTGAGTAGGATTACAAACTTCACCTCAGCCCCATCAAAAAGTAATGGTGGCAGGAGAGTTCTCAGCACTATGAGCAAAAGTAATAACAATATTTAGGGATAGAACCAGAAAGCTGGAATGGTTAATGTGTGTTTTCTCAATGGAGTGCAGAATTCCTGTATTACCTCAACATTAAACTGTAGGGGAAGCACACATTTTCTGATGCCTCAACTGAAATTTTTTGTATACTGGACTGTTTGCTAAACCATTTTCTGTCTTCATGCTGAATTTTTTTGAATAGGTATCTAACTAAATGTAATGACAACATACTTGCTTAAAATATGAAGCTCCATCAAAAGTGGACTTGATAATTATCTCATGATTAAACACAGGAAGTGTTAGCTTTTATAGGGACTTGAAAGATGGTTCCTTTTAAAAACCCCCAGTACAAGTTGTATTCTATTGAAAAAGCATATTATATTAACAGCCTGTTTGTTTTTATGGGTTTTGCTATTTCACACCCCTGCAGCTCATTGGATTCAACTCAAAATCTGACTTCCACTGCAAACCTTTCCTTTCAGACATCACAGGGTCTTTTGTTTCTCCTCTGTACAGGAAGCTGCAAAACCACAACTTCATTTTCTCCAGAATTTCAATCCAGGCTTAACATTAACATTTAGTTCACGATTGCCATGTGTTTCTCTTGTGTTTAGGAAGGATTAGAACACCAGTAACTAAATAACCAGCATTTACAGAAATAATTTTTCTTTTAGATAAAAAAACATTTTAGAGTGAAAATGTTGCCAGACAGTTTGCTAATATGAATTCTTAAATGATCCAAAAGTTTTAGGCAGAATTCTGTTTCTTTCTGAGTTGAACTCAGGTCTCTCCAAGAAAAAAAGAAAAGATTAAACCCACCACCCTCCTCCCACCCCATCCCCCAAAACAAACGACCAAAAAACCTCAAAAAACAACATCCAGGGCATTTGCTCCCCAGAGGAGCAGCTCCCCTTTGTAATTCACTGTAATACACAGTGTGTCTTTTCATGAAGCAAAACAAAGATTTTCATAAAAGCATTTCGTTTTGTAATTACATGTTCTGTTTATGTCATTACATGTATTTATACTAATTATGGTGTTAGTTCTAATTACACTAATTGCATAAATACATGATAATCAACTAAAGTTTACTTTCAAAGAACAAAAGAAATTAACTCTAGCCCTACCTATTTATGGCTGTGCAACAAATCTATGAAAAGGACTGTCATACTTTGGGGCACAGCCTCAGCACCCAACCCAGAAAATTAAGGTTTTTGAGACCTCCAGCAAACAGGGTAGGAACAGTGTCTGCAATTAGAAAAAGTCCTCAAGATATTCTAGTTGGCAATGTAATGAAAATATTTTTGAATGCCATACCAAAAGGGTGCCCAGTCCAATTGCCTCCTCTTGTATCTCTCTGAAAGGTTTTTATTCAGTATTTTTTTCCATGGGGATAAGTTACAGGCAAAGAAAAATTGATATTTTTTCCCAGCATTCTGTTTATAAGCAGGGCCTACTGGCATTTCTGCCCATAAGGTGCTACAAAATAAATTAGCTTTTGGAAACACCTGCCTAAACAAAACAGGACTCTACAGTCTCATTATTTAGTGGTAATGAAGATTCATCTAAGGGTCAGATTTTAAACTTGGGAGGTTTCCCAAGTACAGTTTTGCAGAGCTGCTACATAGAGCTGTGATATTTTGGGCTAAAATATTTATTCTTAATGCTGTTTTAACTATATGAACCCCTTAAAATGGTAAAACAAGTCACCACCCACATGCCTCAAGTAACATAAATTTATACTGCATGTAAATAAATAAATAAATTTTTAAAATCAAATATATATTTATAATAGATAACATATAAAATATTAATAAATTATGTACTATAAAGATATAATATTTAATACATCATTTAAAAATGTATATATATAAAATGAAATATTATATATCCCACACTGTATAACTTCTCAAACTGCCCTAAAATAATTACATCCAATCTAATGTGAACACAGCCAGTCAAAACCCAAAATGTCTGTTAGAAATCCCATTCCTACAAGGACTTGCAGTTTATGTTTCCAGTTTAAATCAAAAGTATAATTCACAAAAGACATTTAGTCTCATTACCTACCTTCTACTCTCTTACTCAATTTAAAGGATTTTCATGCATTTCAGACTAGAATCTTTGTACAAGTGGGAAGACGTGTACACAGCAAATGGAGGAATCTACTAATACAATCTAAAAATTGCAAGATTCATTAGAAAGAAGATGTTAAAAGCTCAGCTTACAAAAGAAATGTTAATTCCACCTCATATGCAGCCTCTAAATGTGATGCTATATGTTTGATAACATGAAAGAAAATATCTGAATCTTGTATACACCCTTCACAAGAAATCCAGCTACAGCCATGGGGTGCCTAGATTATTATGAGACCTCCAAGTCTCACATTTTGTGACAGTGGAAGGTTTGAATGGTGCAAACCAAATTTGTCAGGGCACTCTCTGGCAGGGAAATTACCCTGATTGCAGAGATTGAGGGGAGAGATGAACAGCTGGCAGAACCATAAACACAAATAAAGTAATTGCATATGCACATAATGCATATCCAGAAGAACGGTTTAGATTTGGCCCCCGTGACTTAACCATATTGTAGCTCACTTATTAAAAATTAAAAATAATAAAAAAAATCACCTCTGGATTTTCCTCCTTTTTCTTTTTGGTAGCAGGCAGTCCCTGAGCTGACTCTTCAGGAGGTTTCTTTGTCTCCACTTTACTTTCTGTCTGGGTTTGGACTTGAGGTTGAATAATGATAACCTAAAAGACATTGTACAAATAAGAGAATTCACTGTATGAAACTGGATTTTTCTGCATGAAGCCTTTGAGTCCCCTTTGAAGGGTTCCTGGATACCCTACAAACAAGAAATGGAAGTCACATGTCAAAAGCATAAAACAACAGGTTACCTAGGTTAAGGTCCTAAATCCGTACTTAAGTTTCTAAAAATTAATGCTTAATGGTGCATTATAAACCTGCTGCAGCCTAAGTCAGTGGATCAGTGCCTGTGAAAATTAGGACACTTTCTATTTAGAGGACTTGTGAAGGTGGCTGAGGAGCCATACTTTAGCACTTGTAGTGTTAGTGATTTTAAGGGCTTTCCTTGGATTTTATTTTGTGTCCAAGTAGAAGAGACGGGATTACTAAACTTTCAAAGCCAGTTTGATCTCAGTTGTTCCAGTGTTATTTCAGAGTAAGTACATCGGGATGGGAAAGAAGGCAATCCTTATACAACTGAGATCAGACCTCAGCCTTCCAAAAGCAGTGGATGTCCAGTTTTCTGTAAACAAACTATATGTGTTTTAAATTAAAATTAGGCCTTGTTTAGAACCTGTAGGAATTAGGACACAGATCTCACTCCCACATTTACACGATTTACAGATTTACACGATGTAGGTCACATTATCTAGAAGCTATTAAATTAAAAGGAACGGATTTCTGCCCACAAAACTACACATATGGCTTCATATCTATCATCAAAAGGACTGTGGAAGCTTCCAAAGGACTTCCCAAGGACTATGGCCTTCTAGATAAAGATTACTAGATTCAAACAGGCCTTTTCCATCTACTTCATTGCTAATTTTCAATCAATGTCATTTAAGTGTTAAATATGTTATCTCAGTCACTCTAGAAGATTCAAGAACATAAAAAGGGATGGTTTTCTGAGCCAGCAGCCATTTTAAGTAAGAGAAAAATGATTTATGTCAAAGAAACGGGGAAGAGATATCTGCTTTTATTTGCCTCAAAAGCCATCCTACATCCTATATATTTTTTTAGCGCTGTATGAGAATCTATGCTGCCAACAAGACCAAAAGTAGCAGAATCCCAGTAAATTACAGTGAATGTCTGCTGGATACATTAGCAGCCTGTCTCTGGTATACGAGTGGTGAAGTTCTTGCATTCCAATGCTGAAAAGCAGTACTAAGGTGAAACAAGTAATTCATAACTTGAATTTTTTCTTTCTACTTTTTCATCTCCTGGTCAGTTCTGAAACCCTGAGCTCTCATTTCACTTGGTCTTCCCCTGGAAGAGCAGTAGGGAATCTCTGATTATTTTATGTACTCCCTGGGGTCAGCCAACAAATCTAGTATCACTGTATCACTGAAGAGGGAGTCCATAGGAATCTGAGCCTGCCAGAATTCAGGGATTTTATTAGTAAGGACTGGCTTAAGGAAAGAGAAGGTCATATGGTCCTGTTAATGTCAGTCTATGTTGTTATGTATTAGGAACGGCGCTAATAGTGACACAAGACTCTTCTTTGCTCTCCCAATGCAAAAAGAGCAGTCTTTATTTTTGACCATCCTTTTTTATAGACAGAAGAATGAGACAGGATTGGCTAGTCAGAAACACCTCTCGACCATTTTTAACAAGTAAACAACAAGTCAGAAAAACAGCACCTGCTGTTGAAGGTTTTTCACCTTCCAAAGATTGTTTTTGGTTCCTCCTTGCAATTTCTCAGGCCAGTGGGAGAGAATTACGTGCCTTGATGTCACACAGACTCAGACTCTGCTGTTCCTGCCTGATCTCTTGCTGTCAGTACTCACAACCCTACGTAAGAACGCGTTTTGTTCCTGGTAAAAATCAGGCTTGTGCACAGATAAAATCTACCAGCCTCGAGGTGTCCCTGTAACAATGTTATGACTGTTTCCTTCGAGAAGAACCCTGGCAGCACCGCAC
This sequence comes from Brachypodius melanocephalos, assembly GCA_013398615.1. Lineage (NCBI taxonomy): Eukaryota > Metazoa > Chordata > Aves > Passeriformes > Pycnonotidae > Brachypodius > Brachypodius melanocephalos. Next base: position 1,474,369 of record VZSR01000680.1, read on the forward strand.
AGGCCGTGCCCTCCCAGGGCAGTATTGCACCCACACCCGCGGCAGGGTCCCCGCGCGTGCCCCCAGGAGCTCACCTTGCTGTCGGCGCTGATGAGGAGCGGCTGCACTTTGATGCCGTCGTTGCCCACCGAGCCCGCTGCACTGGTGCTGATGGCAGCTGCATTGCTGGGCGAGGTGGAAATGATGGCGTAGGCCACGCCAGCACCGCTCAGAGGGGACGAGAGGGCGGCAGGCTCGGTGACACCCGCTGGGTGGCTGCTGCTGCTGCTGTGCGTCTGTCCATGGCTGACGGTGTTGTTGGCGGTAGGGAGGGCGGGGCTGGGGTTTTTGATGCTCACTATGGTGGCCTTCTGGAAGGTGGGAGGCTGCTTGGAAGGTTGGTCTCTGCACGGGGTGATTGGGAGGCTGTCTGGAATCAGGGTCTTTGGCCTAACCTATGAACAAAAAGTCAGGTGTTATTATATCTGAACAAACACTGCACACGTGCATTCTAATCTCTAATTGCATTAACCACGGAGCAGGAGCATCTAGAAAAACAGAATGTAGAAACTGCAAGAAGCCAACCACTCACTTACTTGTAGATACATCCCCAGCACTTCTCAACTGGGTCATTTTGAAGTTCTTAACTCACTGCAGTGCTAAACAATAAGTGAAAAGAAAGTCAAATCCTTATTTTGATTAGCACACTTCTATACAAATGCTAGTCGTGTCACATCCTCTTCTCAGTAGGGATGTGTAAGCCAAAGCCTTTGCAAGGAATGAAAACCCTAGAGGCAAAAATTTCCTGTTCTGAAGGATGCAGCATTTTGCTATAAATTAAGGAGAGGGAGCTGAATTAAGGGAGTTATGGAAATTAAGGGAATTCATTTTGCTGTGAATTAAGGGAATTGTGGGAAAGCATTTACAGGGACAGTAAAGCTATCTAAAATGCTTTTATACTGGTGGATTGGTCAATGAACATCCTCACATGTTTAAGACATGCCATGTCAAATGGAGAGGAAATCAGTCACACAATCACTTAGCTCACAAAATATAAATAAAATAAAGGGAGGAATGCAAGAAACCCACAACCACCAAACATCATATTTTGTTGCAGTAATTAAAAAGCTAATTTGCAGCTGTGGGTGGATGCAGGAGGAACTTCCATGAATGGAAGAGGACACTTTGCCCAACTTTGCAGCAGCTGGGGCTGTACGCAGACCCGTGAATGATAGCTGCAATCAAGTGTTTTCAGCTATTGTGATGTGTTTCCAGTGGTGTAATTAATGTCACCCTGTCAACGTGGCTCTGCCTTAACAACATGTTAAGTACAGTTGCAGGATTGAAAAATAAATAATTTAAACTGCTTCACATGGAGTTAACTTCACTCCCAGCTTATTCGTTAACACAGCCAGATAAAACAGCCAGCTCCCTCTGTGCTTATTTAGTCCTGTCACTTCTGGCACCTTCCATACTGTGAAACAAAATGACAAGCTCTGAGAGACAGACATGGGAAACAGCTGCCTGTGTCACCACGCTGGAGCCTACAGGAGCCCTTCAAACGGTGCCAACTTCAATCTTGAGCCTAAGTAAGCAATTTAGTGAAAACACAGGGATTTACTGGTGTGCAGAAAACCATCTCTCAAGGCTGGCCTATGGTGTCAAGAAGGAACCATACCCTTTTGTCCCCACAGCAAATATTAAGTGCAGCAACACACAAGTTGCAAGCTCTTAGTGTCTGGGTAACTTGTCCCTCAAATGTCCATAGGACCCCAACACCTGTGAGCAGTGCAAAACTGGTACCAGAGGCACAGTCCTGCTCGGGACATTCACATTTCCAGCAGCTATGGGAGATGGAAAGGTAAAGAGGTGGTTTGCCCAAGGTCCTGCAGACTGGTGCAGAGCCAGGAAGGCACTGTGTTCAGCTCACATCTTTGGGGTGACCCTGGAAAGCCTCAGAGACCTGCTGTGAAACGATGCAAAACCACACAGAACTCCAATGGACCACAGTCAAAACACCCTGACGGTAACTGAAGGGTTCTTTGCTCTTTTTCTTTATACAGTCACTTTGTGTAATGATTATCTGGCTGGCTCAGTTCAGATACCAGACAAATACCTTGATCAAGTAGTTTAAGGGAGGACTCTGTAATTAGCTTCATATCCATGATTAGTTCATGATCTTATTTTCAAAAGTAGTGCACAAAGCATTGGTTTAAATCCATCAGTTCAGGAGTTTTTCTAGCCAAAAATTGTCATGTAGTCTACCAAGATCTACTGTATCTGTCACTCTTAATTGCACTTTTATGTTTAATCAAAAGCCTAATTAAAACTAAATGCCTACATATATTCCAGCTATATAATTATCTTTTCTACTGCATGATGTAATACCTCAGTGAATCCTACACACAAGCTGTGGATGAACACGTATTACTTCACTCTAAAATAAGCTCTTCCTGCACAGATAAACAAACAAACTAATTTTCCAAAATATTAAATTCTTTATAAAGTGCTGCATAGTGAAATTATCTGATAGGACTTCCCAAACTGGTACAGCACAGAGCATAAGCTGGGCACTTTCTGCCACCGTGTGATACAGAAGAGGAATAGCTGTTTTCATGGGCTAAGCCTCTGCAAACTCCCTGCCAACTTTACCTAACCTTGAGAGACCACATTTATTTGCAATTACAGAACAATAAAAAGGGCTGACTACAGAAACAAACGTTTCAGGTGCTCCTGAGTTAAAGTTACAACAATTTAAAGTGAAAATAACATATATTTCTGCAAGTGTGAATCCAAACCAGAAAGCAAATGTAGAAGCCTCTTGTGCTCCAACACCTATGAATGTTCCCCTCAGAATATAAACACTGAGTGTAAACATTTAATAAACAGCTATAGGAAAGACCTTTGGCTGTCACCTAAAACCACAAAGTGCTACAGTTATTTGTGAAGATAAATGGTGTCAGCCAGGAAGAGAAAAAATAAGAAGGGAAAAGGTAGCATAAATTCCTTTCCCTCATGGCAAAACCATAGCTTAAATTTGGGGGATGAAAGAAGGACTAAAGTTTGGAAGCTGGCAATCATTGAAGAAGAGGTGGAATAAAACTAGGGCAGGACAGACTGCACTGCACACACACAGTATCAAAAAGTAATTTTCTACTGAAAGTAGCACGGGTGGGATGACACCAGTCCTTGTCACAAGAGTTACAGAAATAAAAGGCACCAAAGTTGAACAAAGGAGAAGAGAAAGAAAAAGAGACAGCATGTATGTTACCAAAAGAATACTTCAACTGCTGGCAAGTGTTCCAAGTAACAATTCTCCCCTAGCTCAACCTTTCTTTCCCCAAGTATCTTTCATTTAACTTCTGACAGCTGTCAAAACAGAATGTGATCCTACCAGGGCTCAAAATGCAGAAGAGAGAGCTGCTCCTTGAATATAATGATTTTGTAAACCTGTGTTGTTCTTGAGTTTCCTCCATAGCCACAATAACAGAAATATTTCATTTCCTGTGGCAATGTTCGGACTGGTACTTCTCAGATAGCTGCAGGTGAGCACATTTTTCAAGGAGATATTCTCAAATCTGAGCATTCACTAGGTGGGGGCTGTCTGCTTTTCAGACATGGAAATAAGAGAGAGCCCAATCCTATGAGATGTACAGAGTGCTCTGTTGTTCAACAACCTCTAATTTATTTTAAAGAGCTTCAGATCAGAAAGAATCAGCTCCTGTAACTAACGTGACTTCTTGTATATCCATATCATTAAGCTCCATCCAGATGTCCCTACATGAAGCTCAAAGGCTTCCATTTCACCAAAACGTCATTTAAGCTCTCAAGAGCACAAATTGCTGAATACTGCAGAGGTTAAAGAACTGCTGGGTGGTGGAGGTGGGAGAGCCTGATGTGTGTCACCACTGACAAAGGAAAATGTGATTGTGGGCAATCTGTTTCCTGAGGTACATCCCAACAGCTTGAGCCACTCACCTCCTGTGGTAAAGAAAAAACTAAGGAAAGAAAGAAAACCTCTTACTAAAGGAGTCCTCAAGATCCAACCCAAACGAGTATGGGGAAAAAGGAGAAGAAATTCACACAGTTCCTCAAATCTCTGTGGGCAATCCCATGTAGTCCTAAAGAACAGGATTTAATTAGAAGAGTTACATCTGTGAAAATCTGCAGGTGTTATGAGAATTGATAAGGGCATTTCTGGTAAAGGTGTTCTCCTTCAGGCCTAGGAAAGAAGGGAAGTTAACACAATTACAAACCCAAAAGGGATCACTGTGATCCTCCAGCTCACAGGCTGGCCATACGATTCTTCCCAGAAACTGAAGACTGATTTTAAAAGAAAGTAATAAAGACTTCTTAATGATGAGCTCCAGTAAATTGTTAAAACGTTTTTTCTATGCTCATGGCTGGCATTTTATTACAAGGTTGAATTTGCCTAATTCAGCTTCCAGTCCCTGGATCTTGCTGTAGCTTTGTCAGGAACACTGAGGAGCCCTCCCCTTCCCCTGTCTCAGCTATCAGCTGGATCATGCTCAGCATCCATCAACCCTTCATACCAGCAGGGCTGATCTGTATGAAAATAGGTTTTTCAGCTCAACACAGTATCACATTGGCTTTGAGAGAAAAAACATTATTCACACTTTATTTTCACTTCACTCTCGTAATCAGAGCTTAAAAACAAAAACTCAAAATGGATTTGGCACAATTCATATGTCACAGAGGGAAAGTGCTGGGAGCAGCAGCCAGAGCTTTCATTCTTGAAAACTTCAGAGGATTACACAGAAAACATTAGCAATGGCTGATGAAATGAGTGCAATATGGGGTAATCATATCCTTCACCAGAATGAACAGATGCACACTGACTTCAGTAAACCTGTGTCTATTTATGCCAGCTGAGGACCGACTCCCTGCCTCTTCTTCTTTAATCAGTAAAAACTATGCAAAAAAAAAAATCTGCTTAACTTTACAGCAATGCCACTCCCTAAAATCCAGGTTATTCCACTCAACCAAATACAAGTATTTGCATCTTGGTTAATTTTTAGTTCCTTTCCTGTTAAGCTCCTATTATCCTCAGCCTGGTCTAAGACCACTGTCAAAATAATCATAGTTTATTTTCTTTCCACAGGGAAGATTTCTTTCTTTTCTTCCTTCCCCTTGATGGGGCTTTACAAAAAAAGTTACTCTTTTTTTTCTACTCTTAGAAAGTCCAGGCAAGACGACCCAGAATCAGTGAATCCCATGTTCACATACAACATAACCCTCTCTTTAGCATATCCTTTTAGCACATTTATTAAAGGCTACATGTTTAGCCAGGCCTCTGCAAATCTTTTGTAAAAAGTAATTTTGCTTGTTTTCTGCATGCATACAGTGAATATTAAATACTGTTGCTCGGTTGCTTACCACACTGATTAAGTTACCTTCAATTAGATTCTCTCTCTACTCCTCCATTAGCATGCCAACACATTCCCCTGGAAGCACTGGGAGTTATGTACCAGAGAGTTTCACAACATTCCTTTAGGTTATTATAGTCCTTTCCCCTCTGATATTGTAAAAACAACTTTACCCAGTTCCATTATTCCTTTCTCAAACAATAAAGTATTCTTGTCTCCACTGCACAATCCTGTATAACTTTTTATACAAATATGTATGCCTGTGAGCTTCTTTCCTATTTTCCTGAAAGACTGACTTGCATCTAGTAATGTTTTTCCACTTTTTAATGGCTATATACAGTTTTAACACATTACACTTAAAAATCAGGGGTTTTTTAGACTCATGATGCAAACAGAAAGAGACTTTACTATAGACCACCCTGTTTCTTCTACAGTACAAAGTGGCATCCCAAAACTTATTTCTATCTATAGGAGTTGTTTTCCTTTCAAGAACTCTTCCAGAAGCCCCACCACTGAGGAAGCCAGGAGCAGTGCCTGGCTTTGGTACACATGTGAAGAGAAGCAGCAGCTACCAGTAGAAATGTGTTCATGAGAGCTGTGACATGAAATTTTAAAATGGGGCTGTGTTTTTAACATTTGGGAACATGTGGAGACTCTGGCTGGGCTCACATGGTACCCAGTGAAGAATAAACCCACACTAAGGTAACAGAGCTTGTCCCAAGGCAGCCCAGTGAGCACATTGAGACTCCACTGAATTACACATGTTAAAGTCACTGCAGAAGATAAAAACTAAGCAGTATCTGGCAGCAGAACCTGGCAGAGTTGATTGAAACACCCGTGTTTCACCTAAGGCCCTGTGAGTACCTGTTTGTTTTCACCACTAACCTACGATCCCTCAATGCAGGCACTGCTCTGCTCTAAGCAGCAGTGCCATGAGCAAAGCAATCCCAAACCCTTCATCCAGCACTGGACAGATAGGTCAGGGACACAGCATTGTGATCTGATTTAGCTGCCATTCAAAATGTCACAGTCTCTGCATTAATTTGAATGAGGATTGGAATAAGCCCAAATTACTGACAACAAAATAGGAGGTTTCTTTTAGTATCTTTACCTTTTCATTGAAATCTTCCTGTTGAAGAACAGAAAATAACATTTCACATGTACCTCTAGGCGGCTACGGTGCAACTTGTAAACCAGTTCAAAATAGACAGAATATTTGCTCTGCAGCTGGAAATTGGAACTCCACCTGACAGAATGCCACCCCCTCCTTAGAGCAGATGGTGCCATAAAGAAGAGGAATAGCTCAGGAGTACCACAGTGTTTAAGTAGAGGACCTCTAGGATTTTCTTCTTCGAGTGCAGTGGAGAGTCTGCAGTTTCAAAGCATCTCACTCAGGTGGAAACCTCAAAGACCAAAGTAAGATGAGAAAGACTCTGGAATTAGCTTCTCAAACATCACAGCTCACTTATTTGATGAAAGCAAAAATAACTTCATATTCTGGGGGGAAAAAAAAAATAAGAACAAATGTCTGCCAAAGAAGATCATTTTGGCAAATAATGAATGCCTGAAAAATATTGTTTGTATTGTGCAAAGAACTTGTAAGTAATGTTTGTTTGCTCACCACTTAATTAGTGGTTCTAAGTGATGGAATTTTGCTGCCATTTGTGAATGTGCAAATTTAGAAACTTCTTTCCCCAGATGGAAAAGCTCCCAGGGGGTCATATCATAAACCCATTCAAATGAACAAAACAAATGACAAGTATCTGTACAAATGTGGAAAATGAGGGAGCTGTGTGCATTATTTTATGTAACTCTTGTTAAATGCCTCGGTTTACTTGTGTGGCATGGTTTTGCTTGACTGCATAGGGGTAAAACAAAAGAGGCTGTCAAGGTGAGGAGCATAAAAGTGTCAAATACATCAAACCCCTGTAGACATGATGAGGACCCTCAAAATAGAGGAGTCCCCTCTTTCTGTCCAGCCAGCCTGGTAATGTTTATGCCTACCTGTAAACCTAAAGGGAATCTGAAATCCCAAAGAAATAATGAGACTGGCCAGAATGAGAAATGCCAGAGAGCAGTTGGTTTGCTGTCAGGAATGCAGACACTGACTTGGATTTTCCCCAGCTATCTACATGCACCTGAGACAGAAGTGCAATCTGTCCACCTTAGAGGAAAGCCACTCCCAGAGGATGATTCACATATAAATAGGCTCCTAAAATGTCAGAAATCCCAAAAAGGCTCAACCCAGGCCTTCCTCTTCTCCACAGACCTGCAGAGAAGCAGCCAATGCAGCCCAAAAGGTTGGGTGAGTGCAGCTGTATCTGCCACTGCACTTGCACAAGCTGCAACCTGCTTGAGTAAACTCACACAGCTGCCAGAGCACAGCAGCCTTTGCTGCTCTGGTTTCACCACTGGCACAACAAGACCTGGCAGAGATGGAGATCAGGGAAGGTCCCATCCCTTCCAAACAAGATTGAGCCATAGATAACATCCAAGTCAGACACAGCACTGCTTTCATTCCCTGTGAGACACTCTGAATTCCTGCTAGAGGAGGGATGAATATGGTTCTGCTGTCCCAGCAATTTGCTGCTACATGGGCAAACAAAGTAAAGGTTTTAGCAGATGCCAAACCCAGCTGGACTCAACTCATTGGTATGCTTGGGAGATGAGGATTTGCACCTCCAAAAGTCAGTGCCAGAATGGCAGGATTGTGCCAGTAACTCAGAGCAAGGTGTGGGGCCTTGCCTGTCACCCACGGGGACAAAAGGAGGTTAGTGGCCAGCCTGGCCTGTGAGCAAGTCTGATGAAAAAATCTGAGGACATGGACTGTGACAGGATTAAATTCTGCATGATTTCCAGCTCCTACTGGAAGATAACATATGCCTCTTAATTTCCAGAATAATTAAACACTTGTTTCCACAACACTACAAGGAAGAAGAAAAAGATGGTTTTTACCTGCACAGTATTCACATCCAGTGGAATTTTTATATTTCCCTCTGAAGTTTCCAGTTTTCCTGGACCAGAGATACCATGCACTCACCATGCAGCTCTTACCAAGGACAGCCTTCATAGTGACACGGTGCTTACAGTGGCCTCCCAGGTCACCTGCATCCAGCTGTGCCTGGGGAACGACAGCTTTGCACCACTCTGGTCCATGGCTGAATTAAATCTTCTTTCATTAAATCAGGCTATTTAATTAGAAGCCAAACTTTCCACTTGGAGATGAAAATCTGGTATCTCTGAAGACTGAGCACAAAGGAGGGATGTTTGATGGACAGAGGGAGTTCCCTACCAGGAAACCATATGGAAATTTTAAACTTCACTGTGAGCTTGGAGGGAGAGAGGAACATATGGACCATGAAGAAGCATAAATGAGGACTGCATGTAAATGGGACAAAGCTGTTGCTGAAGAAGCTGGCCTGTTGCAGGCCTGTGAAAAAGCCAGAAAAAACTCAGAGGATAAGACATACCCCTGATAACATGACAGCTGTCTACTTAATTTTTAGTTTTTTGGAAATGAGATTGCTAGACAGTTATTGCTCATTCTATCTATATGAAATATTCACTAAACAGAGAACTTACTGAACTATGGCTCAGGGCAGCCAAGAAAGCACTGGTAGTTCATTAGCATTAAGTATGTTTTCATAAACAGCTCTGAAATGGAAGCTGTACCAGGAAGGGAGTGAAACAAAGTGGAATACAAACAAAAATATTGCCATGACCTAAACAGCAAGACAGAAAGGATGTGTTCCTTTCGAAAAGCTGAGGAAATCAGCTTCCTTCACCTTTTTCAATTCTCCAAAACTGAACCCAGCACTGAATGAATTTTTTTTTTTTAATTTAACAAAAGCATAGGGCATTGGTACTTCTCTAAGTGCAGCATTTGCAATGCCATCACCATTGCTGAAACACAACCTAAATGATAATTTAGGCCCTGTTACAGGTCTTTCAGCTGCTCTTGAACTTCATCTATTTTCAGGAGCAATCTGCTCATCTTTCACACCCCAAAATGGCAGAAATCAAAATGTTATTATGTTGTAAAAACAACTGAAAAGCAAAGTCTTGAACTTGATAAGAAAAACTATAACCTCGCTTTATGTTCACAACTCTGCCTTCCACAAAATGTAATTTAAAGAGAGAATTCAATATGTTTGTATTGTAAATACTTCTTCCTCCAAGTAAATTTAGCTCACAGATCTTCTACTGGATTCTGCCACTAAAAATAAATTAGAAAAAAATAAAGGAACAATAGGAAGAACATATATCATCAACGTCAGCACTTTTCTAGTGTTCACATATGAGAAATAGAGCCCTAAGGGCCACAGTGGGGGAAATATATTCATACTTAATAATCATTTATTTAAAGAGCAAACTATAGACTTGCAGCAAAACACTCATTGAAAATGACATCCAAAAATTTTGAGAAAGAGAGTTGAAATGAGGAACGAAGTGCATAGTTATAGAAGCTGTGATGGGTGTTCAGAAAAGAAGACAGTTTGAAACATTTTGAAAACCAGTGAGTGCAAGTCTCCTCTCACTCTTACCCAGAGAATCTTTCCTCGGTCTGGCACCTGGGTTAGCTGGGCCAAAACATTGTATTGGGATAGACAAGGCAAAAAAGTCAGTGAAACACAACCTGGGGTTAAATTTTGAACAGGAAGGTTAATATTTCCACCAGTTCTTTTAATTACAGAATTACAGATTTTCACTTCTGTGATTTGTGATTCAACTTTATAGCACAAAGTTACATTCCACCATACGTATTTTGTTCTTCCACAATGACTCTACATGACATTTTATAGCTTTTCATTGTGCTATCAGTACACTCCCAGAAGAATTTTTATTTTTTTCATGGACTGAAGGAAAACATGACTCTGCAAAATCAGTGTGCTGATGCACCCAGGCCTGGGCACTAGACAAGAGGAGAGAATATGCACAAAATGAGCAGAGAATATGCACAACCCCCTCTTTGAAACTGTATTTTGTACCTGAGGTAGCACTGCTGGTCCTTGTCCTGCCAACCTCTGCAAGGAGCTGACCTGAGGAACCTTAATGGGCACTGCAGTGATAGTTCCCAAAGTCTGTTGGAAGAAAAACATTTGAACTGAATGAAATTTAGTTAAAACAGAGCTTAGAACAATTGCAAAGCTTTCCCAGACAGAATCTCTCTGAGCCAGGAGTTCCCTTCCAGCTCTTTTTCTCCTCCCAGCTGCCATGGCTGAAGGCTCTCTAGGCACCAGATTGTTTTCAAAAGGGATCTGAAATGCACCACAGTGAGGTGCATCTGTACACTGATGCATTTCACGGTAGCCAGGGTCACAAAGAGATGTTTGCTTTGCCTCAGGAAATGGTAAATACTGAATTATTAAAATGAAAAGCTGCCTATAAATCTACTGCAGCACACTGCCACACAACTTTCAGCTGACACCCATTTGGGCCAACACAGCATCTATTACTATCCATGTTTATTATTGTTACTCACCCTTTTCTTAGTTGCACACCAAATTTATTCAAAGCTTATTTAAGATAAGATGGAATAAACAGCTTATAAATTTATGACTGGGCCATACATGTAAAGAAGACAGCTAACTTTTTCCATTCAACGTCTTTCATCCCTGATTTCAATTCACAGAATCATGGAATGGCTTGGATTTGGAAGGGACCTTAAAGATCACCCAATTTCACCCCCCAACATGGGCAGGGACACTTTCCACCAGAGCACGTTGCTCCAAGCCCCATCCAATATGGCCTTGGACATTTCCAGGGATGGGGAAGCCACAGCTTCTAACCAAAAGTTCATACTTTGGTTAACTGGCCAATATTCTTAAGGGAAGGTTTTGTAACTCTCATCTAGCACTTTGTTATTGCTGTTGAGACAACACAGCAACGATTGTCATTGTAACAGCAAGAGACACTTAGTCACCAAACACAAAATCGTAGCAGGCTGTTAGAAATAGCTAATATGGAGAAAAATATAGATTCAACTAAATTTCTCTAAATTTAACTCTGCTCTAGCAAACCAAGGTTTTGGATCGCAGCCAGCAAAATAAAATATGCCATTATTACCCCAATCTGGTAATGAAATTTGTCAGTAGAAAAGAACGCATAACATAATCAGCTCAAGGAAAGTGAAACTGTGTCACATCCATGCTGATGTGTTCTCCTCAGACCTCACCCAGAGTGGCAAAACAGCCTATTTCATTCTGTCTCCAGGGTTTGATAAGAAATAACAAGTGTATTCAGGCAGAATATTCTTAATAAACTACTCCTACAGCGTTTATATTTTTACCTCTGCTACTCCTGTCAGGGACATTTGGGGGTGTGATGTTGCATATTCAGCAAAGATTAACGTTTGAAAAAGATTTGTCTGAGCAAAACAACAAGGGGAGCTGAACAATTATAAACATGCAAGACAATTTTTCTTGAGTACTTGTGGATTACCAGTACCTTGGATTATCCATGGAAAAATAGACTCCATTAAAATTCTGTCTCAAGCCAAGAGAAGAGGGAAAGGGGGCAGAGGGAGCAGCATTTCCATCCATGGATGATTAAACAAGTAAATTCCACAATCCTTTAGAAATACAGGTTCTGGCAGCAGGGTGAGGAACAGAAGGGGGTATTTCTGCCACAGTTTCTTTATAGGGTGACACATGGACTAAAAACAATGGGAAGGATCTGACTGAACAACTTCATTGCCCTAAATACCCTATCACAGCCTATCAAGGGCAAGAATAACATGATGAACTACTGCAGCCTGGGGAGAAGGAGAGATTGAGCTGCCACCTGCTGCTACAGGCATTTGTTAGATTTATCATAACTTCTGATTAATATTAGCATGAACTGTAATCAATTCAGTCCAGATTCAGATTTTTTAGGGTAAATACCAAACTTTCTAACTCATGCTATGGAAAGTTTGTCACAAGTAAGATCTATATTTTCCTACTATCCTAAATGAGATTTCTTTCACCACACAGGTCACGAGGTCTTACGCTTTTATAAATTTTGGTCCATTTGCATATTTGGGTTAATTGCCCAATTACAGCTGCAGATTATGAAGTCCCTTCCTTCTTGTTTCTCTCTTCAGACCACCATTGTTTGTGCTTTTGGGCCTGAAAACTTGTAACAGTTGTCCTTGGTCTCCATCTGGAAAAGGATTTATTTTGTCTTCCTGCTCAGTGAAGAGACTGACACTGATTATGAGACACAGAACTACCCCCGAGCAGCACAGAATCTGAAAAACATGAAAGCTAAAACTTAAGGCATCACCTGGGAAATAAAACCATAAGTGTCCTTATCTCTTGCCCTTGGCCATGCAATGAGAATAGGACAAATTTCCCATGGCTCAAGCTATGACATGTCAAATCCTGCTCACACTCCCCTTCCTACATCAGCTCAAGTTGGGCCCTCAGCTCAAGCCTGTGGGCTTCAGGAGGGGACAAATCAAGATACCTCCCCAACAAACAGAAAAATAAACTTTTGCTCCTCCTGTTAGCAGAGCCACCTGTTTCCATGCCCTGACTGTCCAGGCCATGGTGAACCTGGTGGATCAAAAGTTGCCACTCACTAATTCCACACTATCGTTTTTATCCATGGACACCTTTTTCTTTTCTCCTTCTTCTTTTCCAGTTCATCCAAAGAGGAAGCTGGTTCTTATAAATCTCTAATTAACAAGCTGAAAAGACATTTTTCTGGCAAGGCTCGACCTTTAAGCATTTTGTATGAATTTATTGATACAAGCAGAAAGAGTAATTTAAAAGATTATTTTATGAGTGCTGAATAACCACACATTTGTGAAGATAAATTAGTTTCTTATTTCTACATTTACAGCTCTAAGCATTTTAATGAAAAAGGTCCACAAAAGTCAAAGATATTTCTGAATCTCTCCTCTGTCTAAAGCTACTTGGGCTTTTCTGGTGATCCCCTGAAACATCTACAATGTGAAGGGATAGGGGAAAGTCAAGAGCCAAGTTTCAGTTGGCCTCAGGTTTGTATGCATTTAAACAAGAATTACTACTTTACTCCTGCAATAAATCAACACCATCCCAGGATGAAGGCTCTCAAAGACAAGTGAGGGGTAGAAGGGTGGGGAGAGTAGCAAGGGGAAGACATAAAAAGTGAAACAAAAGTAGCATGGCACGCACAGAGAAAAAGAATTCAAGGGATGAAGTCTAGAGATGGTCAGAGGATAAAAGCATGCTGCAGCAGAAACAAGGATGAGACCTGCATTATCAGTGATATCAGTTTCTAGCTATTATGTTATGACTTACTTAGTCAATGTCTGAGTTTTTTCACATCTAGGACTATTTGTGATTTAAGCAAGCTTCTGCCTTTCAGTCGTGAATGAATACACACACACACATATACACATAAATATTTATCTAGATATTGTATCTCTATTGAAAAATATTTGCATTTCACTCAGCTCGGGTACATACCTTTGTCAAACCATTGCTATGTTTGCTTTGAATTATAAATTGCTTTCCCCCCTCCTTTAGATGTACTAACAAATGCTTAAGGACTTATTGCTACAATTCATTATCTGAACAAAGTCATGGCAGAGCTTGTGTCCATGAACAGTTTAAGATCACATCACAGATGTAAAGCTGTTAGGAGACATAACTGTTCTCCCATTCCAGAATTACACCAGGATAAGTAAAATCACTCCAGTCAATCACTGAAGAGGATCAGACTCAACCAGTAACAGAAGGTTAAAGAGACACACAGTTCTACAGCACGTTGCCAAAATAAGAGTTTAACTTGGGAACATATGGGTTTGTTGTATCTCAGCTGAACAGTTCAATTATTTGAGCTCAACTGACACTGCATTGCTGGATTATTTGCAAATTATTTTATACTGACATCAATACTGCAGCACAAATATTGTGTTCCTGCAATGAATTATGGAAACACTAATCTTCTTTTTAAAGAACATATGCATCTTTTTAAGATCTAGGTCTTCTTCATGTTGAACCTAAGCTATTAAAAAAATGTTTTTGTCTGTTATGTGTTCAGTATTGGCAACAACAGTTTTACAGAATGGATTTTTAATGTGGTAGTGACAGGGGAACAGATTGCTATGGCAACAGCAAAGATGAAAATTCTTAACCTGAATGGATCATCGCTGAAGTAATTGCAGGGGTCTTTTTTACCCATTCTACATCCATTTTACAACTTGAATGCTGCATTCAACCTTGAGCTTGCTTTGTATAAATGCCAAGCACTATGTGCAGCCTCCAAATTGATTTGACCTAAAACTTGCTGCCCCTTCCCTCACGAATCCTGGATAACTGCTGTCCTCTAGCTCACCTAAACATCTGAATATGATCATTTTTCCACAGAGCCCACCAATAAAAGCACCAGGACTTTGGACATAACTTTGAGCTCCTGTAAGACATGTTCAGGTACATATTTTTTCTTTCCTTCTAGACTCAACTTGCATAAAAAGTGGTGGAAACCATTCTTCATTTTTAAAAATACGGTGAAATCACCGTGCATGGTATTTCCAATCAACTGATGGAATAAGGTATCAGTTTCACATTTCATTGTATTCTAAAGAGGCTGTTATTTCAGACACATATTTTGTGTAAACAGTAATTTAATTGGAATTTCATGGAAATGTAAAGGTTTATTTTACAGGTTTTAAAAGGATTTGTTCTCCCCAGATCCTCTCCCTTTACTCAGAATTCATTAATCATGCTTTCATATGCAATTTATGATTGTTATGAAGTAGACAATTGGAAATACATGTCCTGTCGCCTCTTCAAAATATCAATATTTTTGAAACCATCCTTTCTTTGAGCACCAAAACTACAATTTAAAACAACCCTTCCTATAGACAATTAACAGTGACTTGGACTTTTGTCCTGGAACAGCTCTCTCTACATGGGGGTAACCACAAGCAGTAACAAGCAAAGTACCACCTTAAATTCCACACCTGCTTTGAAAACCAAATTCTTAGTTGCTGCTGAGGTTTTTGTGCTCATCCCTTTCATCACCACTCATCTGCAAGACAGCCCAAGGTGGTATCACAGCCCATGCAGGTATCAGAAGAGAATATGCAGAGATGAAGCAAGCAATATTCTGCTTTTCCTGTGGCTCTCAGGCTTTTCAGAGCACCACCCAATTTATCTCTGCTTTTACCATAAGATTTTCAGAGCACTACCTCTCCTTCTTGCCACTTGCACATTGCCATCTGGGTGCACTGAAAAATACGAACTCTGAGCGCACTGTAGGTATGTATTCTGGCAAAGGGAGAACACAATGAATACAGTCCACAATTTCCCACATTTCAGAAATCCCAGTGATTACTTACACAACAAGCTGTGCCAAATGCCTATTCCTAAACACAGTTTGCACCATATTATTTACTGGTCAGTAGTTTTTTTAATGCATCATTTTTTAAACCAAAAGAACTATAAATTATTTCTACATGTATTATAAAAATAATTTTATATATAAAATTATTTTTATTAGGATTTTTTCCACAGGCACTTGATCACACTCTAAATTTCCAAATCGAAAGAAAATAAAAAAGAGACAGAAAAGTTTGGGTGTGCCAAATGCATTAGCAAGCGCATACCTGTTCTGTGATTTGTAGCCTTTATTCAGAAACCATATTTAACTAATTAAGTCTCCACCTCCTGCACAAATGAGCATAATGTCAATGAGCTGCAGCAAGACTCAGCAGCTGTGATCACACCTATAGTCTCTTGCTCAGATGATTCATAAAAGGTTTGCTGTTTAACTACTCAACTGTTCCAGGTTGATGTGGGTTTTAATGACTAATCTTTTCAAATTACTTGGTCTATATTCACAGCTTGCAGAAATATTCCCGAGTAAAGGGAAAATGCATGAACAGTGTGACACAAAGCAGTTTCACACCTCTCCCTCAAGTGAGCTCAGGCAGGAGTGAAATTCTTCAACAGACCCAGTAGCTACTGAAGAGCCACTGTCCCATCACAGCTGCAGGATGTGAAGATTACAGTCTGGACAGGAAAGGCAAGGGGATGAAAAATAAAGGAGGAAATGACCATCATCCCTTAGTGATTTAGGAATCCTCCCCTATCAGAATGGCCCATGAAGCCTAGTAGCAGCTACTGAAAAATTAGAATTCCATGTGATTCCACCCTAGCACCCACTGGGCTCAGAGCTGCTTTTGCTCTGAGTGTTAGGTGTTCGTCTGAGTGACAGAAACATGGAAAACATCAGGGAAGTGACAACCTGAGGCAACAAAATTGCTTGCTGCCAGACAGTACCTTTTGTCAGGCCTGAGCTAAACTAATCCAATTAGCTGAGCAGAAGAAAGTTGGATCTGCTTAGGAAAGCATCCAACAAGGAACAGGATAAAGACAAGGGGAAAAGCAATGTTTCTTAGCTAAGGTGGCAGAGAAAACTGAGGGGAGGGGGTGTGAAAACAAAACCCACAAAGAAAATGGAATGGCAATTCCAACCCTTTTTGACAAAAGGAGCTATTATATCAGTTCAGCCACAATAACTGGATGTTGGGACCAAAAGTTACTTCCTTGAGAACAGAACTTGGGGAAAGTACCATAAAATTTTGCCTGAATTCCATATAAAGTGTGTATAAATACGACTGGTTTTAAAATTATGCAGTTAATATAGTTTGTTAGGATAAAAAAAAAAAGGAAACAGCAATTTTCTCAGCAAATGTTAACTTGGATGTGCAGTACATCCCATAAGCATGCATTATGTACATTTTAGGCAGACTCCTCAGCAATATTAAGCAACATCCCTCAACAAAACCTGAAAGAAAATATTGCTTTAGCATAATATGGTGGAATTATCATTGCTATTGAATTCCTAACTTGGGTATTGCATAGTTCTAGGACTGCAGCTGTGAAAAATCATTGCGGGTACTGCTATGTAGGTGCTGTCTTCTAGGAAAAGAAAATAGTCATATTTCGTTTTGGAGAGTGATAAACTCTATAGTATCCACTTACAAATGGAATTGAGTCTTTGATAATCCAAATAAAAAGGCTCTTATGTCCAGATAGTAAAAGGATTTGGTAAATTTATGCTTATATAAATAAATTCATAAATATATACAGATATATTTATATACATGTGTATTGTGACTACATAAGCATACTTTTCAGAACACAATACATAACACATAATACTTTTCCAGAGTTATAATATACCAAAGTGAGCTGCAGTGCTTCCTTTCAGTGATAGAGCCAGGAAATTTTAGAACTAATAAGCAGAAAATCTCCTTTCCTTCCTGAGATGCTGCATTGATGTGTTTTGCTGCACTGCTGATTCCATGTGTTTGTACTTTGCTCTGAAAGAGGAGACCTGCTTCATTCCCACTGAGTTTCACCTCCCTGAGCCCCTGGAGACCAACCTGTGGTTAATCAGTTTAATTCAGAACATACTCCACCAAAGCTGTGCTTTCCTTTCCTTCTCCTTCCCTTCTCTTCCTTCAATCAGTTTCTTGGGAGTCCAACCAGCTACTCCAGAGCAGGAAGATTTCAGATCCTACACTCACACATGGCTTTTGTGAATCATTTAACCATCAGAACATATTTGGGAGAAAGACTCTTCTTCCAAGCTTTTCTGCTAAATTAGCCAGGGACAGAAGAAAGGATGTGGTTTGTGGCCCAGTGGCTTAGGGAACACTCGGGGGAAAAGAGAACCAACGATTCCAATCAGTGCTCTCTGGTCACCTTGTTGTTCACCCTTGTTAACATGACAGCAGTTCCTACAATGCCCTGGTGGAAGCATTTTTTTGGAATATGACTGGTAGGAATAGAGACATCCCTGGATTTCACCTGAGCACAGACCTGAGTGCTGCTGAGCAGAGATTGAGGATCTTTGAGCTCCAGCACCTGAAGTTCTTCCAAAGATCTAGTCTAAATGTCTTTTGCTAGGAATAAAAGACACAGAGAGAAAATACATCGTGTTTTGAGCTTGCCTACTGTGCAAATCAGGTGGTACAACAATAAAGCCTCCATGGAGGCAGAGCCACAGGCCTTTATGAGTCTTAGCCCAATGAAAGGCTGAGTGTGTATCCATAGGGATACCACGGAAGAGATCAGGACTCCAATCACCTCATTCCCAGAGATAAAACACAGGAAATTCTTTTTCTTACTTTTTTTCTTTTTTTTTTTTTTTTCTTTAAATTAGACAATCATGGAATCATAGGATGGCTTGGTTTGGAAGGGACCT
The DNA here is from genome assembly GCA_013398615.1 of Brachypodius melanocephalos. Lineage (NCBI taxonomy): Eukaryota > Metazoa > Chordata > Aves > Passeriformes > Pycnonotidae > Brachypodius > Brachypodius melanocephalos. The sequence goes on from VZSR01000680.1 coordinate 1,492,923, forward strand.
TATTGATCATCCCATCCCACCCCCTGCCATGGGCAGGGACACTTTCCACTATCCCAGGCTGCTCCAAGCCCCATCCAACCTGGCCTTGGACACTTCTGAGGATAAGGCACCCACAGCTTCTCTGGGCACCCTGTGCCAGTGCCTCACCACCCTCACAGGGAAGAATTTCTTCCCAATATCCCATCCAACTCTGCCATCTGTCATTTTCCCTTGTCTAGTCACTATATGACCTTGTAAAAAGTTTCACTCCATCTTTCTTAAAAAGGTATCCTAAATCCAAAATTATTGCCAGGAAGCTGCAAAGAGAACTCTTACAGCATGGAATGGATACTGCTTTTTTAGACTGAGTGGTTCTTACTCAAACAAGGTTATTTATATCATCCCATTGGTCACAAAAGCTGAATGTTGGCAAGGAAAGCTACTCAGTTATCTTCTGCATGCAGATATGAAACTTCTGTACACTCTACACCCTCATACTGCAAATTGAAAAAACGTAAAAATTAGGATGAACATGTCAAAAAGCTGATTTTTTTAAAATTAAACATCCCTTTTCAAAGAAAATGCAACAGTAATAATAACAACAACAAAAATCACTAATAGCTTGCTAAGCCTATTGTACCGTAATAAGGAAAGTAAAGACATGCTAGTGATATATCTTGTAGATTAATTCTACTGGTACAAATAAAGCTTCTCTACATTTGACTTCAGTGGAGATATTCCAAACTCACACATTTGACAATGCGGATGGAACTTGCTGATAAATACTTTGTTATTAAGACTTATAAACTTTACCTCACTGAAGTGTAAACACATCATGAAACACCAAGATATAAATTAATTCTGGTTCTATGTAATAACTTCTAAATTCAAAACCAGTTTCTGGATTCAGGCTAGAAGAATAAAAGTTAGTCATATTCCTCAAGACTTGGCAATTCTGAGCCATCATAATGATGGTTCAAAGCCATTTACTCTGGTTTTGAAACCCACTTAAGAACACAGATATAGCAGAAGCCTGAAGCTTTTTATCTTTTCATACTTATTAGGGAGGTTGGGCTGTCCTCTTCCAGCAGTAATAACAAATGTGATATCTAATTTCTCATACTACAGGAGAGGTTAAAAATTACACATGTTGACAGAATATAGGTGACTGGCTTGTATTTTGAAAAGACAAGTGTGAGGAAAAATGAATATAGTAGTGCTTCACTCTAAAGAAAATGTGAAATCAGCAAATTGGGTTGTGGGATTTCATTAGAGCAAATGCTAACTAATAACCATATACAGGCTTCTAAAATCATAGTATCCATGTAGTAACCCTGTCAAATTTCTACAGTATTCTTATTACTACTATGCTACAATATCTTTCTTTAAAAAATATCTTAGTGTACTAAGATACTATTCAAAGAAAAATTAATATTTTATTAAATTAAACAATGCTGACTTGTGGGTTTATTTCACAACCAGAAGGATAGTAAACAGTTAAGGTAAAACCCTTAAATCATCAATAGCAGTTCAGCAAACTACAGAAAACACAACATTGACTAAATCCTATCAAAGCTGTCATGCACATTCTGGTATTACCTATTCAGGCACTGCTATTGCAGTGATCCTACAAATAAAAATGAACATATCTCCAACCCAGCCAGTCTCATTGTTTGATTCAGTGAGGGATGCAATGATCAAATTGCTTGTAATATCACAATCCATCACTACATGTGCAAATTTCATGACACAAGTCACTGAACTGGAGTCCTAATAAAACAAAACATGGAAAAGAGGCTAAACAGAGGTCTATAATAAAGATCTCACAGAGAAAACCCCTCGAACAGTCATACCCATTAACAAAATGCCATGCACAAAAGCAGTGGGGACATGGTCTTGCTTTCAATGGTCAGATCTCCAAGGACAATATTTGGCCAAAGAATTAGAACAGTGAAAAAGATTAAGACCCCAGCACAGAAAAGCAGGTAAATACAAACTGATACGTGGATATGATTAATCCTGTTGAAGACATGTGAATTATACACGTTAACTCAGGGTAATGCTCAAATGGAGGATAATCTTGAAATAGTTTTCTGAAATCATTGATATTGAAGCCTGATTGTAAGACGAACAAAAAGAATTTTGGTTTGTCTTACCTTGCCTGATGCCTGCCTTATTTTAAAAGGGTCTATATTTCAGTTTTCACAATGACAAAAATCCAAGTCCAATGCAAGCCTTTCTATTCAAGAGGGCAAAAACATGACTCAAGACCACAGCACACCATCGGCACAAGAATTATCTGCACGATTCAAGCCCAAGAGTGATTTAAAAGCAATCAAAGAAGAAACAGGCTCATGATAAGTAAAAGTAACCAGTCCTTTCCCACCCATACACACATATATGAGTATCAAAACCACAAGCTATAGCTGTTAACAGGCATCCGCCAACACTCTGTCCTTGTCACTGATGGAAATTGAAATATATCTGTCTTGCCATTCAGCTATTCTCTATATTTAGAGATGAACAAAGTTGGTTAAATTTGGATCAGGCACTTTCTGACTCACATTATCCTCCAAGTTGGCAATCCTTCACATGTCACACAAAAAGGCTGCTGAACATGGTGCACAATCTCACTCCTGAAGAGGCACTGCCCACAGTCAAAGCAAGGAATATACAAACACCCCATTAAAGAAACCCATGCAAACCACTCTAATATCAACAGCAGAACAGTGCCTGAGGGTTGAAAGATGCATTCAAAGACAAATCTTTAACTAGTGCAAACAGAACTCCATCACTTTGAGCAGAACTCTCTAGATTCCTAGTCAGGAAGGGTTTGTCCTTCTCTATAGGAGTATCTCCACACAGAGATTACTTTCTTCTCTCTCTCTCTCTCACACACACAGACACTTTTAATTGCTTATATGTAGCAATTTAAGTTGGATTTTTATAAAATGGCTGTTGTGTGAGGAAAAGAGAACAACTAAACCCTAACATCAATAAGTACTAATAAATATTAACGTAACATAAATGGCACTTATATTGCAATGTGAAACAAGGTTATTATCCATAGATGAAATAAAATTGCTGCCTTTATTACTGTCAGAAATGACTTCTAAGATACTTCTATTTACTGCTTGAGTATTCATCACCACTGTGTGCTTACAGCATCTACTCTCTCTCCCATCTCTCTCACCAACCCCTCCACATTCATACAAGTAGTTGAAGATCTGTATTTTCTGCTACAGTTTCCCAACCAATTTCAATATACACAAATGCACATTGTGAGATTAGAAACAGCCCAGCTGCCAAATCCTGATACAGTTAGAACATCAACAGGAAATCTTACCATGCCTGTATTTGCAATATGAGCATTGAAAGAAGATAAATACAGAGTTCACAGTCTGGTATTAAACAGATTCCTGCAAATTATTCAGCTATACCACAAACTCTGTAGATAATGAGAAAACCCCATCTTTAGACAATAAATGGAGCTAAAACATTTGGCAATATTCCAAAGCCTTTCATTTCCTAAAGTGGTGCCTTTTATTAAAGTAACAGCACATGTAGAATAAGTAGACCTGTTTATGCATCCTATAATTTAGAAAAATACCTAGGAGATGATTTCTCCAGCCTCGAAGTTGATGATCTTTCACTATTATAAACTGCACTTCAAGTGTGAATCACACAGCCCTCAAATTTTCTATCCATCCCCTCACATTCTTGTTTCCCCATTTTAAATAGAACCAACTTGAAAATTCTGACATTTGCAGGAATGCTTGCCCAGTAATTTCTGTGAAGCACAGACAGCCTCCAATTACAATGAAATAGCTACAGTGTATCATCATTTTTAGAGTGTTCTTTGCCTTTCTGAAGTGAATCAAAGCTCTCCATGGGAGCTACTCTGATTAACGTCAAAACAATAGTGCGCCAAAAAATCTCAGCATTAGAACAAGGGACTCAGAACTTTCTTTGTATATGGGGAATACATAAGGATGTTTGAAAATATCACAGAAACTTCCATAAGGGAAATGCCTATGTATTCACAGAATCACAGAATTCCAGAAAGGCTTGGGTTGGAAAAGACCTTAAAGCTCATCCCGTCCTACCCCCTGCCATGGGCAGGGACACCTTCCACAAGACCAGGTTGCTCCCAGCCCTATCCAATCTGACCTTGGACACTTCCAGGGATGGGGCAGCCACAGCTTCTCTGGGCAACCTGGCCCAGTGCCTCACCCACCCTTACAGGGAAAACTTTCTTCCCAATATCTCATCTAACCCTGCCCTCAATCAGGTTTGAAGCCATTCTCCCTTGTTCCTGTCACTCCAGACCCTTGTCCAAACTCTGTCTTCACCTTCTTTGTTGGGTCCTTCAGACAATCAAGTCACCCAAAGCTTCTCTTCTCCAGGCTGAGCAACCTGAATTCTCTTAGAGTTTCATCACAGCAGAGCTGCTCCATCCCTCTGATCATCTTGATGCCTCCTCTGGATTCACTCCAACAGCTCCACGTCCTTCCTGTGCTGGGACCCCAGGGCTGGGTGCAGCTCTGCAAGTGAGGTCTCACCTGAGCAGGGCAGAAGAGCAGAATACCCCCCTCCCCTGCTGCCCACACTTCTAAATTTTTATATTCCTAAATTTTAAGACTTTCTTCTATAGGCAGTTAAAATTGCACCCAGGAAAAGGCACGAAATTGGAGCAATTGCATTTCCCCTCCTTTAACCTGGTCTCTTCTGTTTGGTTCTCTATAGACAGGACAATGAAATACTTCTGGCTACAAAGACTAGACATACAAATGTGCTGACAGCTCCATCATTTTTCTGCAGGACCAGGAATCACTGACAAAAATAAAGTAGTTTTCAGTTAATCCTCTTGTCCTTGTGTTCCTCTGTAGAGACACTTCCCAGACACTCACAGGAAGAAAATTCATTCCATAAATACTTAAGCAGCACATCCATTCCTACATCCCACTGCACATGGACCCTGCAGATGGGATGTTCAGTGACACAAAGGCTGCAGACAACAACCACAGTCTGGTCTCCAAAAACTGGGACTCACAATTATTGCCTGGCCATTCATTTTCTTCCAGCAGGGTGCTTGTTTGCCAGTTTGTTCGCAGAAACAAATCTGGATGAGTTGCTCTTAGATTTTTACAACAAAGTATCAGACAGTCCACTTTTACTTATCCTTTCCTTATTCAGTGTAAATCCACTTTTACTTATCCTTTCCTGCTGAATATTCTGCTGCCTTCACTGGAAATTTTTGGCTGTGTAAGGAATAACGTATAGAGCCTAATGAGGTTTTATTCAGCTCCTGAGAGTCTTTATTCAATCTTTGGGTGTCTGAACCCTAATGTAGACCCAAATAGAAATGCAGATTGAGCAGAGCAGAAATCCACCTGTTTTAGATGCATTGACCATATATGTGTATCTGGGATATTTAAAAGGAAGCCATTTGTCATCAGGAAGCAAAAGTGCTTATTGTGAATCTGGCATTTAAATATACCATCAACAGCAACCAGCATTGAGAAATGGTTTAATTAACCTGAAAGGGTGTAATTTTATGCTATTTAGCAAGAAATACAAATTTTAAAGTGCTTTTATGCTGTATGTATCAGAGTAGTGAGGCCAAATCCTGCTCTTAGATACCCATATTTAAATATGGAGTAAATTCATTAACCTCTCTTAATAAACCTGCAACTAAGAGGGTGCAGATATAAGCAGAATAATCTGTTACACACTCTCTATAACCCATTTCCTAAAATCACCATGCTCTTTACAATATTCTAATGGTAGAGTTAAAACTTAAGCCCCAATGGCAAGAATTGATCGCTGGATGTTGAGTGGAGTGGTTAATCCTTGGGGTTCCTACTGTCTGAGTGCTTTTCTTTATTATTATTCTTAATTTAATTTGGCCAAGTCACCTCTCCTATTCTACATTTTCACATATCTCCTGAAGGTACACTCTGATAGGACCATACCTCAGAATTCCTGTGTTTACAACAACTCTGGTGTATGAAATTATGGCCATGTCATGGTCAGTACTTACCTGTTCAAAATCTCCACACCACCAGAGAGGAGTTTTCTCCTCTGTTGTTATTTTGGACAGAACACTGTAACCATGCCAGGCTGCTCTCATAGACCAGCAAAAGCAGAAAGCTCAGAGCCCTACTTAGGCCCCAGCAGGAAACCCAGCTTCTGTCTCACATTTGAGGAAACCATAAAAACCACAACAGAAATTTAGGGAAAACCCAGAAATTTAGGGAAAGTCAACAGGAACTGTTACCCACACAGAGCAATCATGACTCTGTTCCTCCAGGACAGATATCCAGAAACCAACACAGTGACAGATAAAACAAAGCTCAAGAAAGCCCTCAACAAATCTCTCCAATATCTTGACATTCATCAGCCATCACTGACCAATGCAGATCTGAAGGAAAATACAGCTGAACATCAGTTGTAAGACACAGCAAGAGTGGGAGCCATGGAGTGCAGAAACACAAATATTTTTGGCAATCACAGACAACCTGGCACCTCTCTGATGCCAGCGAGATGCTGGCGCTCTGGTGATGGCCAACATGACCAGGGCTGCCATAATCTGCAGAAAAATGTTTTTATTTTTTCCCTCCCCTAGATCTGTGTGGAGCCTCTGGATCTTTCTTTTGTCCTTACTTGTGCCCACTAGTTATCATTTCCACCTGCATTTCAGCACATGGATCTACGTGGATGAGGAAGAAGTATGAGGCAGATGTGCAAAGAGCTACAGCAAAGGCTAAAGGGGGCTATAGAATGATCCAAGGACTTGTTGGACAGTTCTCATTCCCAAGGATGCCATGTACAGCATGGACACGTCGGAGACATTCTCAAAATTACCAAAAAGGCCTCTAATGTGGCTGCCAGTACAGGGATCCTGCCCAAGGCAGCCCTGGTGAGCTTCCTATGGAGAAGCACAAAGGGATCAGCATAAGTGGATCCTTTATTTCTCAGTTTTCCCACAGTAAAACATGGAATAATAACTAACTACATATTGTGAGGATAAATTAACTATTGCCATGTTTTCAGGCATTGCAGTAACATGGATTCTAGGAAAAAAAAAAAAAAAAAAGCTATATATAGCCACATAACCAATACAGGTAAATACCTCTATAAATAAAACCTGTAAGTACTGCTGCAACACAAATCATAAATAAAACCCAAAAAGACTTAGTCATACACACGGGCAGATTTCCAGTTATGGAGGAAGTACTTTTAGAAAGAGCATAGTGAGGTACATGAAGTAGAATGATGAAGAGAAAGGTAATAAATCATTCTACAAACACATTATTCTGAAAAATGGCCATCGTAGGCAAAAGTGTGTTCCTGAATTTCTGGGGTGCGTTTTTTTCCTGGTAAACTGAATATACAGATAACTAACAGGTATATATGAGCATCCTCCTACAGGTATAAAAGCCACATTTCCTGAAAAAATAAATGAATACCTGTGTTGTCTGCTCAGTCTAAACAGGGACACAAGTAGTTCTGGAGTTAATGAAGCATTTGTGGACAACAGTTTACTGCCTTGCCAAGAATTTATAGCACTACAAATCCTCATATGGTATTTTGCTTTGAAAGAACCCCTTGGTATAGAAAAGCCCTGAGACACAAGAGTACATGAGCATAGGGAAGCTGCCAAATTTTCTCCATCTGACCCAGGGAATACATGTGTGGGAAGGGAAGTACAGAGAGGGGAAGGAGGGAGGTTTGGTGCTGTTTGTGGAGTCATGGTGGACAGGGAGTCAAGGCCTTGTTTAAGGTGTTTTGTAAGGGTTGAACATAATAAGAAGAGGTAGAGATCCCAGTGAGTTCCAGACACTGTGTGTGTGTCCTGGTGCTCCATGCCCTTCCTGCACTTTTGTCTTTCACTACAGATGTGGAAAGGCAGCCAAGGGGTCTGACAGAGGTGTTCCCCCTCTCTGCTTGTGCTCCCAATACTGCCTCATCCAACTGTCTTTCCAACAGCCAAAAGGCTTTCAGATTTCCCCAATCTAGACCCTGGGATGACTGCTGCCCCACAGTTTTGCTAGTCAGAAGAGAATGAGGAGGCAGCAGAGGAGCATTTTCTTTACAAGGTACATTCTTCCAGCACAGCAGATGGGACTTTGTCCTTCAGCAAAGCAACCTCAGATCTTGCTTTCAGTCAGGAAATGGTGGTGAGGATAGGAAAGAGTAAATAGCACATAAATACCATTACAATAAAAATAAAATTTGAGAAGGTTATATAAAAATCTCTTTATACCAAAGTATAAAGTTGTAGGTACAGGAATACAATTGACTACCCTGTAGCCCCAGGGCATTCCCTCTACACAACAGCTCTGGCAATCCTCTGAAGGTAAAGCACATTTATCATGTACACATCATATGCCAGCAAAATTCAGCTTATGCCAGTAAAAGTCTGCTTTAGCCAACATAACTTGCTCCAGATTATCCAAATTAATCTCTAAGCTTAATTTCTTGAAGTGGGAGCAAGAGCTCCCCTCATGATATCCCTGTCTATAGCCTTGCATCAGTGCAGCTCTGTCAGTCATGTCTTCACACATGGGATTGACACTGAAAGGCTGCCAGGGAATAGTGTAGACCCAGCACCGATCCCTGCAGCTCACCATTTCCAGTCCTTTTTAATCTCACAATATATCCTGCTTCTAATAAACCATGTGATATGTACCTAAACAATCCTTTAGCACCTGTTATGCACTTATTTACTTAGATACTTTTTCCAATACAGACACAGCTTCCATTAAGTCAACAACATTTCAAAATCACTTTAAAAATCTGCTGGGTAAACAACAGCCTAAAATGAAAGCGCTGACTTGCAGCTGCCCAAATGAAATTTTTGTAACAAACTTACATTTAATCCTATCTGTATTTGAAAGTTCTGTATTTAGATAGTGTTTGATGCCCTATTTTTTTCTGCTGAGCTTCATTTAGCATTTCATTTTTCTTGCTAGATACCCCATGAGATGACGACCACATACACATCCTGATACTCTCAATACTTTCAAGCAGAAACCACTGTTCACATACTCATAACATTACATTTCATGCTCTCATCCTTTCCCTCACTTTGTAGATGCAGAGGGAGAGGCTACACTACACCAGTAATCTCATTTACAGCTGTCAGCTTGGCATCTTAGCCCAGTTTGCAGAGATCTGTTATCCTCCATCTTACAGACTACATACATTTCTGTAGAAAAAAAAAAACCAAAAAACTTTACTGAGCACTAACAACGCTGGGACAAAAGAACCCAAAAAGAAGACATAGTAAATGCTTATTAATAAATGTCAGCAATGAAATTTCCTTCTGACACAACAGTGCTTGTAGATAAGGTGTTACTATTATTGAATCATGATTAACACTTCAGGAACAATCAAGAAGAATACTGAGGATGAAGCAAGAATAGATTTTTAAAAATTATTTTCCAAGAAAAAGAAATCTTGCAAAACAAGTTTAATTTGGGTTAGAGGAGTGATGATTCACATGCAATCTGGCACTAAGTTTAGGACAAATGGTCAGCTTGCATTTTTTATTTTTGTAATTCAATATTTCTTATTGTTTCTATCCATGCTTGATTGTTCTCAAAAAGATAAAACTACTACAGTCCTCTGCTTTAGAAACTTGCCACTCCTCAGCTTCTTCCTTCATAAATTACAAACATAATTAGAGATACTAAATCACAAAACTACAGTTGTTGAAAACTTGCAATGTGAAGACATCTCTAAATAAAAACACATGCCCTTTTCCTCTAGCAAAACCAAAGCAAAACTCAAATGCTGGTCAACATTCCCATGCTATTCCAACCACAGAAAGCCTCTGCTTGAAATGAAGCTGCTCCTTGCAAGGAAAAGTTGCAATACCAGGACAAATACTGCTTCAGGTTTGAGAGCATATAAAATAGAAACCTACAGGAGCATCAGTGCCTGGCTCCAGCAGGCTGCAATACACCACTGAGCCCAGCATATTTGGGGATGTGGAAGGTGGGATTGGGATCTATTTGCCCTTTTGAAAAGATAAATGGGAAGGAGCATGGATTATTTAACACCACAGCAGGTTAGAAAGTCTTCCTCCAACAACACCTGAAGAAGTTAAAAGTTTGCAGCCAAATGCTCTAACTCACATTGCTTTCCAGCACCTGAGATTGTTGCTTCACTATTTGGTCTAAACCCATTAAATTATATTTCAAGCTTCTTCCCTCACTGCTTTGATTCTTTTCTTCCAATGGCTCCTGACAGTAACAGTAAAAGATAGTCCTTCACAAAATGATAGGCTGCTGTAATATTGAAACTTTTATCTTTCATATTATTGCCATTTATATAGTTATTTTCCAGGATTCTAAGAAATATCTACTAGGATACCATCAAGCATATTTTCAATAAAACATAAACAATACCTTCTAAAAAGGAAATCACCCAGCATGAAATACATAATGGAGATTCAAAATCCAATTCCCCAGACAGATACTTCAGTGTAACAGCTGAACAGAGCACTGTTTCTCCAGAAAAAGTGACAGGACAATTTGGTTTCCAAAGTGGTTTGGATGTGCTTTCCATATGTTAGTGGATGCAGGAGGTGATGGTCATGCCCCACATGGGGTTTAGGAAGGGGCTTCCTGGGTATTAAAAAGTCTCATGCATTCCAACATAACATTGATTACAAAAATCTTCAGGTATAATTTGCCTATTGCCTTTATCCATACCAGGTTCTCCTTTCCTGATTATCAGGGATTCATATACTGAGCCTGTGAAGGGGAATCAGAGGACAAAAAAACACAAACCCAAAACCAGACAAACACAGTCCCTATGTGTGGAAAGCAGAAAAGAAATCTGCATTTCCCATGTGGGCAATTATAGCTGACACCCTCTTCTACAAAGTTTTGGAAAGGCTTTGTCACTTTCTTCACGTTTCAACTTCATCAGCATCACCTTCCTCTCCTGACACACAGCATGACTGGAGTTAAATCTTCTCTGTTAGTGGACTGCACAAAATATGGTGTGCAGCAAACAAACAGCACCCCTTCTCCTTGTGATCTCCTTTCACTAAGTCCATTTACTTAATATTTTAATTGCCATCAACATAAACATTAAACACGTATACGCGTCCAGACCTGGAGGCAACAGCCTGCCAGCCCCGCTGTGCCTAAGCGAGGGCAGGTTCCAGCTCCGGACTGCGGGGACTTGAAACGCCGGCACAGCCAGGAGCTCCCCTCACTTCGCAAGCATTTCTCTACGGAAACTTTGTGAGGTTTGAGAACCGCTTCTGAATCAGAGACGAGGCCACAGAAGGTGCGGCAACTGCGGACGAGCCACATGAGGCTCCCGAATGCCCAGCGCTCATCACCGGAGCAGGAACCCTCCCTTTGTGGGGCGGCGAGACGAGCACCGCACCCGGCGGCTCCGGGATGGAGGGACAGATCTCTCCTTGCTCCTGCACCATCCGAGAGCCCAGGGATGGAGGGACAGATCTCTCCTTGCTCCTGCACCACCCGAGAGCCCAGGGATGGAGGGACAGGTCTCCCCCCGCCCCGCCGGCACCTCCCCCGGCCCGGAGCCCCCTCACACCCCCCGCCCAGGGGCCGAGCCCTCAGCGCCGCCCCGCTCCCGCCCGGCCCCCATCGCTCCCTGCCTCTTTCCCTTCAGCCCGCACCCTTCCCTCCCTCACTGCCGGCTCCCGGCCCCTGCCCGGCCCTACCTGGGCACCCACGACAACTTTGGCCTCGCTCTGCAGCTGGACGGGCTCGCTCTGC
>VZSR01000680.1:1504934-1515371 GCA_013398615.1 Brachypodius melanocephalos
CTGCCGCCGGCTCCGCTGCCCACCAGCACCGCCAGCTTCTGCCGGGAGAGGGGGAGAGAGAAGCGGCGTCGTCACCGCGGGGCTGCAGACGCGCACGGCCCCCAGGCAGCGCGGGTTTGGGTTGTTTCCTTTCCCTTTGGTAGGGTTTGCAGTTTTCTTCCTGGCAGGGGAAGGGCTGGGTTCCCCCTCTTTGCTCGGAAACTCGCGGGTTGCACGCCGGGCTTCCAAAGTTAGGGGTTTAGGTTGGGTTTTGTTATAAATGCATATTATAAACTTGGCTTTTTTTCCACTTTGGGTTTTGCCTCGAGCTAATATCCTAGTATAAACGATCGTGATATGAGTCTAGGTAATGCTGCAGCTTCAATTAATAATAAAAGGCTTAAAGAATGATATTTTCAACTTTCTCTTCCGTTTGCCTGAATATCCATTGCACGTGCCCACCGCACCCGTGTTCTTTCACCACGACTGACTCTGGAGTTGGATTGCTGATTTCCCTTTCAAGTTTTCTTTTCCTCGCAAAATTCCACTGTTTTTCTAGTGGTGGTAATTATAATAATTATGATTATTATTATCATCATCATCATCCAAGTTAACTTTTCTCCATAGCACCATTTTAACTCTAAGTTCTCTGTTTTTCTTAGCAGTTGTTCTTTTATATTGCTACAGAGTGGCTATTCCATCATCTGTAACAGGAATATTTTGACCTTGTTACGGGATCTCTGACAAGATTTGTATTTGAGATTTCTGTCGGTACTGTGAAGATGCATACAGTAAATAATAGTGTGTGCATAAAATTTGCAAAAACTTTTGAAAAGGAAAAAAAAAACTTTTAAAGTTGTTGCTCTCTGCATAATCTTGGAAATTTTTCTTATTAATGCCATTTAGGCAAGTTGTGGAAAAAAATATACCGGTTCAAGCCTTTTTTGATACTTTTAATTATTAAATATCTTGTTTTTACTAGAGCTGACATCAAAGGCACTTAATGCTACAAACAGTTCTGCCCATGTTTAAGTTTATGCACTGACCATAACCTTGGACTCCAATGCAATTACATGTAATGTACAGCCTTTGGCAAACTGCGGTTCGACTGTCAAAGCCCATAAGAGTTTTGTTGTCAACTTTGTTTGTTTAAAGTATGATCTGTGTGTAGAAGTGTGTGTATAAACTTCTAGACATGCTTAGCTCTTTCCAAAATCAAGGCTGAAAATTTTACTACTGGGCATAAAGTAGAAGCCTTGTAGCACAAAACTCAAGTGACTTCTAGGAAAATACATCCCTTCTTACCTTTAAACCCATCATAAACTTTAAGACTGGAAGGGCTTAGTGGAAATATATGTTTGCTCTAGGAGCTGTAGTTTTTTGTGTTTATGTGAAATCACAAGCATATGCTTTACCAGAGATATTTGCTTCAAATTTTGATATACAGAAATTACTTCTTTTTGGTCAAAGGTTTGACTCAGTGATCTCTGAGGTCTTTTCCAACCTTATTGGATCTGTGGTTCTGTGATTCTAATGTCAGCATTACTCTAGTAATTGTGACCTTGTATAAATTGTTCTTAGCTTTCTTCATTTTTATCTTTACCTTTCATTCTCCATTACCCTGACAATCACCCCAAGGAAGCATAGGCAATATTCTCCTTATTCTCTATGCTCTTGTGTGTCATAGAAGTTTTGAAGAGAAAAGAGCTTTCTCTTCAAAACAGAAATATACCTGTCTGACAGTTTAAGAGTGCTCAAGCGAAAGACAAGAAGGTCAGGTATGTGTTTTATGTAGGGGGGAAAAGTTGCTTATGAGAAAATTCTATAAAACCCTCTTTCCCTGGTTTGTTGTAGCACAGATTCCCACTGGTGTTCCCTGCACTGATTCCATGCTCCATGGTATGCTGCTGCAGATGCCAAGGAGAATTGGGACAGCATGGGGGAGAGCTGACCACCTCCTCTCCTGCTCCACAGAATATTTCCTTGCAAAGCACCTTATTAACCCCTACAGTGACATAAAGCTCTCAGACTCAGAGTTCAGCCCTGTGATTGTATTTTTGCTTGATGTCCTATGAAGAATGCCAGCTCACAGACTGTCTGAAAATGCTGTACTTGGTTACAGTGCTAGAAATCCACTGCCTAACTGGAGTTAGTCCAGGAGGGAAATCCTAGCTGTGCTGCAGACAACCAGAGGTTTGCTGCTGACATCAGTAGCACTGGGTGGGGATTCTCTTTTCTGATCCTAGGAGCCTTTTCTATTCCTGATAGATCACTGTACTGATGAAGAATCTCTATGTTTGTCCTCAGACATGAACATGTGGATAAATGAATGAAAAAACTTCTTACAGAAACACTCAGCATTAGTCTGATTTCAGATTTTCACTTAAATTTCCAATAGGTCATATTCTAGTGGTATTAGTACAGCTTTACTTTGTTCTCAGACAGTTCAGCAACAGTAAACATCTAAGCAAATAAAAATTCTTGACTCCAAATGATAGACAATTCTCGGTAGCTCAGTGGAAAGAACAAGTAAATTAAATAGAAGTAGATTATGACTTTCTTGACTAACTTCAATAGCAACTAATTGCTTTTTGTCTTGTTTCAAAGGAGCAAATTAGCCGAGAAGTACAAAACCAGAAATTCTGTAAACAAACAAAAAAAATTTCACTACTCAAATTGCCACCCATACCTTTACCCACTTGTTCTCCCTACAACCATTAACAGTGAGTTTTGAGTCTTTGCACGTGATTTTTTCCTAATAACCTCACAATCCTGTCTATTCATGTGCATGAAAAGAGAGGAAGGAAAAGAGCTGAGGAAATGAAGATTACTGCTTGTGTCAGTCTAAGTTGTGATAAATACGAAATGCCTTTAAAACTGGAAAACTTTCATTTGAACATAGGTTTTTCTAAGTAAACACAGGGAAAACATTATGTCCTTGGAATAGGCTTGCAAAGACCAGTTGGTTCACGTCTGTCACCTCCTGAGGGTACAATGTTATACTAAGTTTATTTAAATAACTGAAAATTTTAGAAACTTAATATGGAAGTATATACAAAGGATCAGGTGCTTGATGAGCTTTCAAAATAGGGGAACAGAAAAACTGTCTATTTAGGGAAAAGCAGCAACAGCATCTCTTCTGTGTCTCTTTTATTAATTTTCTAAACTGTACCCATCAAAAATTTTAAAATAGCCCATTTAATCAGACTGTGTTAATTAAGAGTTGAGCTATTCTCATCTCTTTTTTTTTTCCCTTTGTAACAGCAATTTTTGCATTTTAACCCTGAGAAGATGTTGGTAAAGAAGTGTTGACAGAAACAAAGATTATGATATGAGAGATTAAAATAATCCTCAACAAAACCTACATCTGCTGTATTCTATTTCTGCCAGATTAATTAAAAGAATAATCTTAGTTTTTAAAGAGAAAGAAAATCTGCATTTTGAGAATCAGTCAGCATAACATATTATCACATACTTTTGGAATAATGAACAATAAGACACGAAGTAAGCTTTGGACACTGCTGCAGAAAACATGTGCTGATACAATGGAAGAGCCAAAAAAGAGGAAAAGAAGAAAAAAACCCATTGGCTTTAAATGCTGGAAAGCAGGTCTCTGCTTCTCATCCACAGCATAATGGCACACACAATACACCAATTTTGAAACAGCGCCTTTTCAATAGCAACACGACTTTCATTTTCACTGCAGGATGCCACAGGCAGTCCAGAGTTTGAAATATGTATGCTGGTCACACGCAAACATGCCACAATGTGCTGGAAATCTGCCACTTGTTTATGATTTCCCATCTTGTATGTGGCACAGTCTCAACTATTTAAAGCAGAGTTAATATATTTTTTTTTCTGTATGTATCAAAAATAACTCTGGCCCTCCTGTTTGTTAGTGCATGTGAGCCTTCTCCCTGTCCCCTCCTTTCCAGCAAGGTTTGCAGGTAAGAAGGCAGCTGTCCAACAGTTTTAGCCTCAAATTTGATTACTCAGATGCTACTTCTGCCATCACAAACCACAAATCATTCTGTTTAGTGAATGAAGCAATGGAAAGAGCAAAGGGAGGAAGTATTTGCAGGTGGCTGTTCTGTTGTGATCCCCACACTGAGCAATGGGGCACATGTATGCACACACACACAGGCTCCACATACACAGCACTGCTTCTGGTGCAAGGCTTTGTCTCCCTCATTGTCACTCTGCTGCAGTTTACATCATATCTTCAAATCCTTACTGATCTGATGTCAACATTGCTTCACACATGCATCCTAAATAAGAACATGGCCATGCTCTACAAGGGAGGAATTCTCAGCTCCTGGCTGCTGTCTGCCACAGCAGTGATTTAAAACAGACACAAGCCTTTCAGCAAACTTTCATGTTTTCCCAGTAAAATATGAGGTCTGTTTAAAAAGGACCTAAAATTCGCTGTCCATCACATTTATATTTTAACACCTACACACTGTAGGTAGACACCTCAGTCCATTAATCTTTCCAGAATGAAACTCTGACAAAGCAGTTTGGTTGTGAAAAACTGCAACTGTTTACAGAGCAATATCAGGTTTTTTCCTTAGCGGCCCCACGGCTACAAGAAAACATTTGGCATGACCCTGAGAGTTTATTCAGCTTGCAGAACACTGGCAGTCCACTTTCTAACCAAAATGATGTCTTTGT
This sequence comes from Brachypodius melanocephalos, assembly GCA_013398615.1. Lineage (NCBI taxonomy): Eukaryota > Metazoa > Chordata > Aves > Passeriformes > Pycnonotidae > Brachypodius > Brachypodius melanocephalos. The sequence goes on from VZSR01000680.1 coordinate 1,509,585, forward strand.
CAATTAATAATATAACATTCTGCACTAATCTAACGCCATGCATGCAAACCAGCTGAACTTCTCCAGCAATGAGAGCCATGGCCTCTCTTCATTTACCCAAAAGTCACAATAAAATTCTCTTGAACAACAGAGAATTTAATATTCAGAGAGCAACAACACACAAACACACTGTAAACATAGTCACTAGCTATGGCACTTTAGTACATTTTCTTAGGGTTTTGGTTCAATCCTATGAATTTCCATGTATTTCTCCTATATTTCCAAGTTGCTACTTATATACATAGCTGATCCTGCCTGATCTGAACCTTAGGTCATAGCCAACCCTCCTCATAAGCCCACACACTGAAACAAAGAAATGAGCAGGGCTTCAGCCAAGCACACGTGTACACACAGGCACCCAGAGGAGTTTGGGGGATGCTTATGGAAGCAAAAGGCTTCGTAGTCTATTTTATCCCTGGAATCCCATTAAAAATGCTTCCTTTTGCATACAGGCCTTGGGCACCAGGTTACCTGGGCCCAAAGAGAAGACATTAAAGCAGCTTGTCGTACAGACAAAGATGAGGACCACGGCACGGGAAGGTTTTATGTGCTGTTTCCAAAAATGCTGTATTCCATGTAAAGGTGTTCAGGACGTGCAACCGAGGGGGAGGAGGAGGAGGAGGAGAAGGAGAAGAAGGGTTTTAAAGAAGGTTGGGGTAGTTCCTCCTGCCGATTGCTGGGTAAATGACCTGTCAGTTTGATGCAAAACGCTCTCCCTGCGACGCCCCAGCCTGGGCGGGGGCAGGGATGGGGAGAGAGGAGGGGAGGGAGAAGAAATTGCTCGACAGAAGTATTTTTAATGACCCCCAGGGAGAGGTCACCGCGGCGCAGGCTGACGTGGGGTACCCGGGGGCAGGCAGCCTTCCTCCTCCTCCTCCTCCTCCCCCTCCTCCCCAGTCCGCTGCTCCCATCCCCCCGCCCTTTCCTAAAGAAAGCCTCCAAAAGCACGATTAATAAACAAGCGGGTAGAGACTGCCCGACAAGGTCCAACTCGAGTGTCAGTTTTCGTAAAAGAAGAATTTAAAAAACAGCTGAAGAAAATCTGGGCCTCAATGGAAACAGCCTTTCCAGGGGCGGACTGTCAGCCAAAGGAAGATGAGTGTGAAACACGGGCAGGAAGGTTTACGTGTGCTGAAGTACAATCTCAGCATTAGTTGGTTGGGGGTTTTTTACGGCTTCTTTTGTCTGATGGTTTCAGGTTTACTTTTTCCTTTCTCTTTCTCTTTTTATTTTTCTTTCTCTCTCTCTCTCTTTTTTTTTTTTTTTTGACAACTCCCTGCCTGCCTGTCATTAGAAGTAAGAATGTCTTTCTTTGTCTCTATCAGATCTTAGTTAATTAGCCCTCGCTGCGGCAGGCTCAAGGATTTAAATTCAAAGTGAAACTCGTTCTAATCAAAACTGCAGCGAACTGGGGGTTTTGTGTGACTCTAACTGGAGACTCAGTTATTGTATCACTGGTGTACATGCTGCATTACCAGCTGAGTGCTTTCAGCGTCCCTCGATCAGTGTGAAACATTTAATCGGCACAAGGATCCAATCAGCGCAGCAGAGGGGAAGCCAGTGTGTGCATTCATTTACTTCAGTCGAAAAGCAGTAAAGCAGGTCACAAACACATAACCTTCTCCCTTTCCCCCTCCTCCTTCCCCTCCCAAACAAATACACAGCACATCAGAGGAGTTTTGGCGGCGGGGGGGAGGGATTGAAAGCCACTCTGTATGAATCCAGATAGGATAGTCAGACAATAAATTAGTCACTCCTGCTAAAGAATGACAAACACTGCCTGAAACAGAAGAGGGGAACAATGCACAACACCACCACCACCCCAAGACATGCCCCCCAAAATTCCTTCTCCAATTAATTACATCGTGTAACTGTTTGTTTTTTAATCTTTGACTCTTTTAAAGCTTGAAAGATGGCTGAATGATTACCCCTTCTGTGTATGACATTAATTAGAAGGAAAGCACACGCCAGGAAACACTGAAACAGTCTTTCTATTAAAGGTGCAAAACGGCTTTTGATTTTCTAACCTGCCACATTCTCCAGGAAATGCTTCCATTAATATTATTGGTATTAAAAACCCGGTTTAGAAGAATTCACAAGCTCTCCTGCACATCAGCAATTTTATATACTGCAGCACAACACAGCCAAACTTTTTCTGCTTCTAATTCTACCTTCTCCCTTATTCTCCAAAGACAGTCAAGTTCCTTGTCTCCTTGGTATCGTAATGAGAATACCAACATGCCATTTTCTTTCACAAGGGATCATTTACAACCTGAGTGTTACATGAACAAATTTGTTCAGTCCTCCAAGCAAAACCATCGCGCAGAAATGTGACGGCAGACGATGACTGAAGTTGCATTCAAGAAACCCCACCCCAGCTTGTCAGTGTGAGTGACCAAACTCTCAATGTGGCTGCTCTCCAGGACAGGGCAGTGATAAAGAATTAACAGATTTATGTAAAGAGAGGATTTCCCAAACTGGTAAATACTCCGACAATGGGCTTAGGAATACACATACTCAGTCAAGTGCAATTAGCCTTTAATTTCTGAACCCATTAAACATCTTGCTGACCGCAAAAACCAATGTGTTTTACATGGTATTGCTGACTGGCAATCCACTGGTCAAAGCTTGGAATTAGCTGCTTGGTGAGGTGTAAACAGCACTTTTGAACTAACACGGAGTAGGGAGGAAGAGGATGCTATTTAATGAGGAAAGTCAGATTGACATCATGGAACATTCTGGTAGTGCCTGTGCATCTTGAGGGAGAGGAGGAGGGGGAACTAGGGTTGGGGTTTTTTAATAACCTCGCAAATAATCCCTTCTCCTTTCTCCCTCTCAAACCATGCCAATGATCAAGGAAATGAGAACAAGGCGCTTGATTCACAGCTGACTCTCTCTTCTTGTTACATCAGATCAAGAAGGAGCAGTGTAAGGGAGGGGGGAGCTGATTTCTGCCGAGGAAACAAATCTACAAGCTGGCATTTTGTCTCCTACTCCCGTTAATTAGACCAGCTTTCTGTCAGAAACAGAGCTTTTAAAACTTGCAGCAGAGTTCCATGTGTGCCCACTCACACACACGTTGCATACATGCATTCAGAAAATTAAATATTATGTGTGGGGGTTAAGCTCCTCCCCCCCAAAAAAAAAATCTTCAAGGCAAGAATAGTTGGTTTCCCATTTTTTTGATGGATGGATCTCTATTCTTTCCCTTAATCCCAAGTTTAAAATGTACAAAGAGCTGCTAATAGTAAGACACAGCCTGTGTTGAAGCCCCCAGTAATGACAGCCTTTAGGCAGGGGGCACTCTGCTCTGCAGCAGGTCTGCAAGGCTCTGACATGCTTTTTTTAAACCCAAACTTACCACAGAGGGAAACTTGGGCTTGATCTCACTGTAAATGAAGCAGAGAGCACACAGGCTTCCTCTGGGCAGGTCAGAGCAGGGCTCCCTGCTGTGTAACACAGATTCTCCCATAGCCCCACAGTCCTACTTTCCATTAGCAGCTCAAAATTTACACTTTTGCTGTTGCCAGCTTCAGTTTCTCATGCTTTGCCTCACCCCATGCATTCAAGAGGACTGCATTCATGGGGCTTATTTGTTGGTGAAAAACAAAACCAACTCTCTACAAACAAACACACAGAAACACGCCGGGTGAACACCATGTAAACACTAATGTACTTCTAATTTAAGTTTTGAGAAAACAAAGGCAGAGTGATTAAAGGCCAGGAACATGCAGCCAACATATGGAGACTGAATAAGTGCCCTAGAACAAGCTGAATGCTCCCATTGTGTGAAACTCATTCATTATAGCTATAAGATGCAGGGCAGACATTTGCATTTCTAGAGTAGCATCTTGCAATTTTCAGATAAATCATGGGATCCAGACCCTTTCGTCATGGCATCAAGCTCACATTTCTTGATAATCTGCCTCCCTTTGTTTCAGTACTCTGTCTCTTTTCTGCTCCTCTCCATAAATGTCATTAAAGTTTGCATTCTATGTATCTAGAACTCAGGGGCTTCTCATTTTTGCTTAAAAAGGCACTGCTTCCTATGACCAAGCACTGCAAAAAGAGATGCAACTGCATGCAATCAGAAAAACTAACAATCAATTAGAGTAATTCATTGTATCCAGTTCCAAAGCTGCCGCCTCCTAATTCACATCCCCTGTCCCCCATTCCTCCCACCAGTCCCAACCCAACCCCCACCCCAATCTGATGATAATTTCTTTGATTTCTCCCTCTTTCACCCCAGCTTAAAATCAAATTTGGAAATGCACATCTTCTTTGGAGTGGCAGGAAGAACCTGCAGTACAATAAACCAAGCCAAATCCTTTCCCCTCCCTCCCCTTTTTTTTCCTAGATAACACAGAATCCTCCTGAAATGAACAAATGTAACTGTGAACAGATACAGACTTCCCATGGGATCAAACCATCAGTTACTCAGTATACGGAGAGAGAAGATAGAAGTTAAATGGTTGCATTTCCCCCAGGGGAAGGCAGATCTTCAGTGGTAAAGTATTCCCATCAGAAATTCTGGATAAATTGCAAAGAAAAGAAAAAAAAAAATCCCTGCCTTCTCTCCAGACCTGGCGTAGACATTTCTTCAGCTATTCTACATGCCCATATTTCACCCCAACGGCATGAGCTTTTAGGATGACTCTGGAGTGATCAGTGTTTTTCAAGTGCAGGCATGTTTGCATGGTGCACGTGAAACCACTCAGAGCAACCTTTCCATTTTCCATCCCTCCCAAGTACAGTTTTGGTGACAAATAAACAAAGCAGGAGGGGAAATAAAGAGTCCAACTGAGTGCTTACATCCAGGCACCTCCTCATTCCAAATCCAGGCTCTTGTGTCCACATGGATCACTGCCAACAGCCACAAGGGCAACAGCAGCCAGAAGAACGGCCACCCCATGCTCCTGCCCCAAGCCCAGGGGATCCCACCCTTTTTGACAAGGGAATGTCAGTGTATGAAGGAAGCTGATTTTGTCATGGAACCTGCAGAGTGAGCTTTGTTCAGAGGACAAAGATGAAGGCAACTCTATGAATAGGTTTTTTGCAAAAGCCATCAGCTGTTAGGACATTTTACCAATGAAAAGCCCTGTGGCTTGGCAGCACGAAGAGCAGGGTCCTCCTAGCCCAGCCTCTGAGTCTGCTTCTGGCTGAGCACACCAGGACTGGGGAGGAATCAGAGCTGTCTTGCAAGATCTAGATAAATCCCTTTGCCTTAGTTTCCCAACTTGATAACATGTTTTCCTTGTTGAGGTATTTGTGAAAATGAGCTTGTTAGGATCCATTCGATGCTGTTTATTTATATTTTAAAGACAAGTTAAATCATATGATCTTATCTTAATCCCACAGGATTATGGCTGTCAAATCAAAGGTAGTGAACAATCACCCTGTTTATCTAATCTGGCCTGAACTATTTTCTCATGTCCTCCAAAGGAAACCTTGTGGAGATGAAGATGGGAGCTCAGAAGTTCAAGCATTTTCCTGGGTGTGTGTGGGCTTGGCCATGAAAAGAGCTATACACACGGCAGAGACTTAATTTCATGTATTTTCCTTTCCACAGTTTGCATAAAAAACAATCTACAGGCCAAAAAATGTAGTAAAGCCCATGACCAGAGATGGGAGACACACAACAGGTAACTGCACCTCTAAAGAGAGGTGCTACAGGTCTGAAGAAGAAAAGTGTTCAAAGAAGCTGGAAGGACTGGCAGAAGAGACATGCAGAGACAAATTTCTCACAAC
>VZSR01000680.1:1515471-1542192 GCA_013398615.1 Brachypodius melanocephalos
ACTGTTTATTACAAACTATGGAATGAGAATAATGAACAGCTGTGCAGATGTTTGCAGAAGTAAAGGATGCAGAAGCATGACTTGACAATCTCAAGATTTCCTACTTATTTCCTACACAATATATGAAGGATGACAATCTCAATGATTTTCTCTGTCCCTTCCCAGGATGTGCGAGCATCTGTACATCATTCAAAGAAATCCCTGTGATCCTTCCGGAGGTAGGAACTCTGAGTATACGTGTGGAATGAAGCTGCAGGAGCTGAAACTGAAGTCACAGAAACACATTCACATGATCAATCAAGTAAAAGCTGGAAACTGAACCTCCACATCAGGAACACAAAACTTTAGTTATTGAGAGAGCACCTTGACTCCTCATTTAATTTCTCCCTCAGCTGCACCACTTCATTTGCCATGTGGAGTATCAAGAAACAGAACTGTGAATGATCACACTGCTCTCTTTATCCAACCTGAGGGCTGACTGTGCAGGCTGGCTGCCACAGCACTGCAGGGGTTGTCTGCCTTTCAAGCAGGGAGTGTTCAGAGGTAGGTTATCAAATACTCTCTTACCAAAAACATAAGGTCATGTTCAAAACCTGGCTGAATGAATACCACTTGATCAAATATCACCTCCTACAGAAGTGGGAGAAACTGAAAATTGGGAACTCCAAGCCCTCTGTCTTTGCTCAGACCACTATTCAATACATTACTTTTTAATTTTTTTTTTTAAATTGGGGGCATATAATGGCCTAGTTCCTCTAGGGACATGGATGGTTTAGACAGATTTTGAAAAAAAAACTTCCCCTCTCTAGTTCTCCCCCTCCATGATAAAGAATGCTGTGTGAGTACACACATGTGAAAAATCAAAAGCCAACTTAGACAGTTTGAGAATCCCAAGGAATACCACTTGACTAGATACAGATAATTGATCAGTCAAAATAAGAGGAGGATACAGCATGTAATATCTTTTCTGTTAATGAGACTTCAGAGAATGCATGAAAAAACTATTTAGAATGACTGAACTGTACAAATACATTAGCATATGTAGAAAATACTGTGTATATTTAGGAAACAAGGGAATTATATGCTTTCACTCTAACTTAATGGAAATGCAAATGATAAGACAATGCTTAAAGGGAAAGAAAGGTATACAGCAGCTTTGGGAAAGAATATTAAAGAGATAAAAGAGCAGCTAATGAAGGACTGTGTAGATCCTTGAGACTAAGACAGCACACAACCACTATTATAGAGGTCAAAGAGAGAGTAACGAGCAATAAATAACACAGATCGTGCCAATGTCAGTAAATAAAATGGAATGTAGAAGAGAGAATGAGACAGAACAGACTGGGCCCACTTCAAAACAACAAGAGGAGCACAGTGACTTAGGAGAAGGCAATGACACACTACATTGCCATTGCCTTCACACATCAAGATGGAGATAATTATTGAATGCCCATATAAAATGGAAATTATCTGCAAAATTTAGTCCCTAGTCTTCAGTTGTGTCTGACCTAATGTCTAAACTACTCCCATGAACAGTGACAGGAGAAAGACATTTGAATGTTGAGATTTTTGTTATTGTAGTGGCAAACACTTGGATACTTTAGCCATGAGGACTCTGCAGGGAGCTGCAGAGTGGCACTGATCTGTGAATATACTCGGAAAGGACTCAAGGATACAAAAGAAAGGTGAGAAGCGATTGAGAGAAACTTCAGAAAACTTTTCCCCTAACTTTTTTACATTTCAGAATCAGAATAGACGTTTCCCATTGAGTGCAAAACATCACAAAGCACTTAAATACCAACCTCCATTAGTCAACCAGATCTTTTGCCTGCAGCATTTATCCCAGCCAAATGCTTTTCTTCTGATAAAAGTCATTTTGCAAAGATGCTCAGTACAAAAAATGGCAAGGTGGTCAGAAAGAACTGATGTTCTAGCTCTCCAGATCTGTAATGCACCCAATTTTTTTTTCTTGCATTCCCATTTGAGTTAACCTTTTCTTCTGCAAGAGTGGAACACCCTTCAGAGCACAAGGCAAGGATTAGGTAGGTGGCAGGTTCATGCAGCAGCCCCCAACAATTTGAGTTCAAATACAGAACAAGTCATAAGGAGGAATGAAAAAGAAAGTCCTTGTTCAAGTTCCAAAATCATCTGTGGTGTAACTCCCAACTTGGAATAAGATTGGGCTGCAACTTTGTGAACTGTAATGACACGATTTAGAAAAAGTCCCTAAACCTCCTAGTCCCTGAATCCTCCTCCTGGGACACTCTGACTAAGTTGACTGCATCAGCATTCAGAGAGCTGTGCAATAAACCAGTAGCTCTATTAATTAAAGCTGACCTGTCAAAGGAAAAGAAAAAAAAAAAAAAAACAACAACAAAAAACCCCCTAACTTTTAATACAGATGAATTTTCCACTTCAGATCACAGCTTTGCTGCAGAAACAACAGGGCCTGAGTGGTGGAAGAAAGCACTGGGAAGGAAGAGGGGAAAAAAAATTCCAGGAGAGGTCTGGCATGGTGTTGGGGCAGCAATGGGCACAGGCTTGGCCATTCCACAACAAATTGTGAGGAAAGTGGGAAACACAAAAGAAGGGATTAAAGAATAAAGGAAAGAACATATGGAAGAGCCTATGAGGACAATGTACTTTGGCCAAAGGAAACAAGTACAGAGCCACTGTGCCTTTCACTGCTAGGCCAACAAGTTTAGTGACAGCACTTCCAGTAATGACCAACACTCACTTTTTCCAGTTGTGTGTCGAGCAGCCTGTGTGGAAATATGTTCATCTCCAGCAGACTGCTACCAATGATAATATGCAGACTCAGCAGAGAGGCTAAAGGCTGCATGGACACAATGAATAAATTACCCTCTCAACCCTCAGAAGATTATAGGTCTCTGTCAAGTCATTTAGAGCTAAAATCTGACCTGCCTTGAAGCATTTATAGCTTGTCAGGGAATATGTTCTATATATTCAACAGCCATTTCAAGGAAAACAAATCCCTTTATTACAAAAAATATTATGTTCTTGTACTTAATAATTCTAGTAACAATTTCTTCCTACAAACAACCTTCACCAAAAGAGCTTATGCACTACACATTCACATCTCAGCTAAATAGACACTAACATCCCCACACAGGCACATCCACCTACCCAACACTACTCCCAGTCTTCTGCTGACAGGATGAATAAGAAATAAATCACAGGAATAGGAGTCATCAAAAAAGCTACTCAACAGAAATTATTAGAAAAGAAATCAGTCAAATGCAGAGGGAGGGAGAGGGCAAGGGAGAAACAGGATATTGAGAGAAAGGCATTTGAAATTTCATGTTTCTTGACAGCATTCTTTCTAAAAACCAAAAGCAGGCTGGGCTGGAATGCAGTGTAGTGGGAAAGACAGAAGAATTCAGTTTTCTTAACTAAAAGTTTCAGGAAGAAGTATCTATAGCATCAGAGATGCTGTCTTAATGTGAAGGTAGACAAAACAGCAAGAGATAAAGACTGCTGAATTCAGCAGTAGCTAAATCTATAAATGAGCAAAGCAATCTGTAAATGGAAACTTTCCCGAGCTGGAATGAAAGTAAAGCTCCTAAGTATTTTAGCAGTGAGCATGACTGAATCTCCTGCTACTCATTATATCAGTATCATCCATTAACATCATTGCACTCCAGGGCTTATTAGCATTTCCACTCCACAACATGATAGAAGTTTATTAGTTGATTGTTTATCTGGGGATGGTGTGGATGAACAGAAGATGGTCCATATGTTGAAACAGGGCACAAATGTTCTCAGCTGAGAGATTTGGTTCATTGTTTTTTGATGCGCTCCAAGACGTGTGATGAATTTCCCAAGACAGTTTGCTGGTTACCATGTAGCCTGTAAGCACAAAGACTTGCAGTGCCATCTATACATCTATACCCACTGAACTTTATTCTTCTCTCCTACAGCAGATCTATTATCTATCACAACACCTATCAGCTTCAGCAGAATTAGTCTTGGTTCAGACTCGGTTCAAGGCAGGAAGAAATCCAATGGAATGTATTTAAATGATTCTGCTGCTTTCTCTCTGCTCTAATTTTCATAGAGAGTAAATACAAGTAAGCCAGACCAGCTCCATGGTGTTCTCTCTAATGTCAATTGTCAGAACTAGCTGAAATGGATCAAAGCATGAGGATCTTCACTCATCTTGTGGGGGCCCTACAGTCTCCCTGGGAATGTCCTCCTAGTGCTTTACATGGAAAGAGTCAGAGGGAAACATCAACCCACCTGCATCCTTTCTCTACTCTGAGGAAGTCTGTCTCTCTTCACTACCACTGGGCATGTTGGCTTCTAAATGAAATATGAGTGATAAAATTTGGAGAATTCTAGCCCAGAAAATTAAACAGTGAAATGTTCCATCATGCAAGTGCACCATTCTTTATCTTGAAACATGTGTTTGTATAAAATTGCAGTGTCTCAGTGGGGAGTTACCCCAGTTTTAGGACAGTGGGATGAGAGTGGAGAGTGAGCTGCAGGAATTATGTTCCTAAAACACAAAGTGGGCTCACCTTGCCTTAGCCCACACCTTTATGCCTTAGACATTGATCATCTCCTGATGTTCAGAGAGAATTCCTGAATAGTTGCTGTTAGCATTTCATTTGGCTTCAAACATGCCAGGAATGTTAAGTGTGAAGGACACAAGCAGGAAAGTTTGTGTATTGGTCCCAGGAACAGCCCATTTAAGTAGAGACATCTCCCTCCAGTCATTCAGGACAGTCAGGATGGTCATAACTTGCTGTTTGAAGAAATATCCTGCCATCCCTAAACAGGATGTGCTGCCACCTGCAGCACTCATCTTCCCCCCCCAGACAGGCTTTCATTCTAGACTAGCCAGCGTTCCCCAAAGCAGGCACACACTGCCTCACCTTCCCCCTCTCCAGGACTGCCAGGCTGTTGCTCCTGTTTTTAAATTAAGAACAGCTCCTAAGACAAGCTCTCCTTGGTACACTGGCAACACACAGAGCCTTTTTGGCACAGCCTTGCACACAAGTCCTCCTGCCAGGGAAAGTTCTGCCTTTCCTTTAGAGACTGTAATGTAAGAGCAGTTTTGGCCAGGAAGGAGGCTGATACTGTTAACGTTGCTCATGCTGAGCAATGAAGCTTGGATGTGACCTAAGCAGGAAGGATTTTTACAACTATGCAGGAGGAAAAGCAAAAATGACCCGGGCAAACTCAGTGTCCTGGCAAAGAGCGCGAGAACAAGCAAAAGTTGACTCATGGCAGTAGAAATCTACCCTCATATCATTGTGACTAAACCATAATTATCTCCATTTTTCTAAATCCCTTGTGATTCTTTTTAAGGGCTGGCAAAAGGAGTGAAAATTTCCTACAATTTCATACAGAAATACTTTTTAAGTGAGTTTTAAACCGTTTTCATGTTGAAGTTTAAAAAAAAAAAGTCTCGCAATGCCTGGTTTCTTTCAACTGGCCAATAACTGAAAAGACAGGAGCTGGTAATATCACTAACTGATAGGACAGTACAGGGGAAAAAAGGTTAAGTGAGTTTTAGGACAATCACTCTACATTGTGTTACATTAAAATATCAAGAGGCATGTGTCAGCTGAGCCACAAGCAAGCCATGAAAAATACATTGTTTATGAAAAAGACAAGCCCTTCAAGGGCGTTTACAAACTTTCCACAGCGTCAGCAGGAAAAGAGATGTATTTAAGCACTGACTGCCACCATGCCTGACTTCCAACAGAATGCTTCAAGAACATTTGCATTTCCCTTGATCTTTGGCTTTCTTCACACATGGGCAAGAACAAATGAGGGCTGCACATCTTCACCAGCACCTTGAGGAACTGCTGTCCCTGAAAAGCAGTTACATCTACCTTGGAGACTGGCCCAAGCATTCCAAACCCGGTCCCATTTTTCTGTGGACAGTCGCCTCTGAAAAAGCATTTGCAATGATTTCTAGAGGAAGGCTGTCAGATCTGTAGGGCAGCTCCAGCAGTGCCTCAAAGCACAGGGTGTGAATCAAGCTCCAGCCCAAAGCTGCTTAACCAGACATGCACGGTAATCCAAGTCTACCAGAAAATCTGTGCAGGGATACACCACAATTCCTTTGGATGGACAAACAACTGGTTTCCATCTCATGGGCTATCACAGAACGGCCAGGACATGACTGTCAGCAGAGCTAAATGTTTTAAGGCAACTTTAGGATTATGTGACTGCTGGATAACATTGCACCATTCAGAAAACCTAATTCAGGAATGCTTGCACGAAGTTTATCATTTCTTTTCAGAAGCCATTCTGAAACCAAAGTGAAACCTCAATTTAAGTATCTCAAGTAATAGCTTGTACGATTTTACTAGGTTCATGGCTCTCAGTCTTGAAAATCCTCATCTTATTTGCAGCTTTAGCTTCCAGCCACTTACACCTTTTTCCCAGCTACACAGAATAGCTGCCTGCTAACTCAGATGTTCTTTTCCTGAAAGACAGGGACAATGATTCTGGTTTTCTCCATACCCATAGCAGGCACTAAGCTTGGGGTAGAATATAAGGGAGCACTTTTGACAGCCTCGAATTATGTCTTGGGCCAAATCAGCTTCTCGTGTTCCTAGGAAATTCAGTGCCTGCTCTATTGATCCCCAAACCCAGCTCAATACTAGGCCAAAAATTATCAGAGCCAGAGAATCCACCAGAAATTTATATTTTACCTTCAAGATTTTGTGCACTGAAGCCAAATTCTCTTGATTCAGGTCAGGGGATTTTCCCAGGAGACAATCATCTCACATAAAATTAACCTGTTATATTAACTAATGGTGTGTAAATAAAACCCATTTCAGTTACACTTAATCTATATCCAAAGAACTGTTATTTCTAATAAAGACCTGAGTCAGAGGGAAGACTGCCTCTGGCACTATGCTAAACTTCCAGCAAGATGCAATGCCCTTTGGTTAAATACCTTTGCAAACTCTTTTATCACTGGTTTTGCTTTCAAACCTTCTAAGGCAATAGTAACAACTAGAAGTCAATGAAAAGAACACAAGCATTTCAACCAGGTACCTGTGAGATGCCAGTCTGCAGGTGTGATGGTTCAGCAGAGCACTGAGAGAGCTGTGCTGGGATGAAATGAGCTGCCATCCAAGCAGAGACCCAGGAGCAGCACTGGTGCAGCTGAAGAGAAGAAAACCCCACAAGTAGCATTCATCCTCAGGCTCCAAAGGATGCTGCAGCTCACCTAGTCTGGCATCTCATACAACACCACTGTGGCATGCAACTAATTAGAGACTAATTACTTATTTTCAGGTAAAGGCTGCCCTCCCAGAGAAGGTATCCTGCTCCAGGATGAGGCTTCCATGAAACAGCAAATCCTGTTTCCTTTGGTCAGCTCTTCAAAGAGTTAAATCTTCTCAGCTGTCCCTTAGAGCCTTCAGCCTGCTGGGCCTTGAATTGCTCATGAGTTTCACCTGGAGCTGTAATCAGGCTTGCAAGGGCCTCTGACATGGCCAGAATTTCTGATGGGTGCCTCGCTGTTCTAGGATTTTTGTATTTTTAATCAGATTTAGGGAGCCAGAGTGGGCTGAGTGTGCAGGAGCACATGTCATTCATGTGCAATGCAGCATGCAATTCAGTCTTTTGCCTTCCCAGCTCCCAGCCATTCACATTCTGGCAACAACTCACTGTAAGTCCCCAAATACCCCCAGCCCAACAAGGAACAAACACCAGCTCCTCTGAAGCTACAGAAGAGAGAAAATGGCAGCTAAAAAAATGTCTAAGTCCAACTTCAAAGTTGTTGAATTTGGTGCTTGGGCTTTGAAAAACCTGTCATTTGGGAGGAAGGGTGGGAGGCTGCTCTTTTCCCCTCCTTTTCATTAAACAGCTCTTCAGAACTTGGGAGAGCTACAGCTCTCATTATGCATTCCTCCTTCTGGAAATAAATACTTGTGTGGGTTGTCACATTAGTCAGTAGATAGATGACAAAAACAAATTACAGGCTGGCATGGAGCCATGCATTGTGTGTGTGTGTGTGTGTGTTGCAACAACCTGCTGTTCTGAAGGTGGTTGATTCTGCATGGCACAGGGTGAAACCTTTTCCAGGAGCAGAAGTCCTATAATGAGGGACTTTCCAAAGAAGAAGCAGAGAATCGTGGCTGTGTTTTTCATTCCTTTCCCCTCGAGGAGATGTTACACAAACTCCCCATATGGCTCATTGCTACACAGAGAAATCCTGCTCCTTCAATGCTCCTTCCAGCTCTCTGAAGTCAAAAACAAGCTAAGCAGTCCCACAGCTCACTTCAGCCTTTAAATAAGCTGCAGGTCTCCAAAGGGATGGGAACCAAAACTTTATCTGTCTTTTCAAGATCCACAGAATTTGTCCCCTCTTTCTCTCTCATTTCAATCAGTTTTGGTGTCAGTTAATATGCCCAAATCAAATCCTTTTCGAAAAAATAACAAGATTTAATAAACATGCCCAGTGTCCAATCCTCACTGTGAGCAGTACCAGTAATGCCATTGTTCAAATATTTCTGAACAGTTCACTGAATGCAAATGAACAAAATCTAAAAACTAATCAATCCCAAAAAAGTTTTTACCATTTACATTCAGAATATTGACAAAAGTAATGTATCTAAATGCTGTATCCCCAACTAATCACAGAAACAACTTAAAAATATGGGACTTTATAAAAGCAATCAATTGTGTGGGAGTGGTGTGGTCAAACATTCAGAAAAAATCATTGAAATTCAATTATTTGTACAAATTAAAGAGGAGAATTTCTGCAATCACATGACTCCTACAGCTAGGGCTTTAAAAAGCAAGTCAAGCATTGTATGACACACACAATGTCCCTGCTAGGGCTGGCAGTGCTCCATTTATATGCCATAAACTCAAACTGGGCAATGAAAATAAATTTTCCAGCACCATTTTACCTTATGCTGCTGTTCAAAGCTCACATTTCAGTCCTTACTCATTCTTGGTGAGTCACAAGCTTTTCAAGCTTCTCACATTTGCCTATTAAACCAGGCCAGAACTTTAATTACTGTCAGCAGTGACAAGGCATCCACGTTCCTCTGAATCATCATTAGCACACCCATGACGGAAGAACTCTGCACAAAGGTTAAGGACTGGCTATAAAGGTGAATATTTGGGTGAATTAAGCACACTGAAGCCAATTTTGCACCTCCTAAGGATCAGCAGTCATACACCACTCGTGATTTCAGCAATGTTTGTCAGCTTATGCCAAGGACACCGTGTTCTGGATCCACACTGATGGCATCTGAAATGCCAGAGTCCTAAGTGCCTCTGGCCCAAGTGTTCAATACAGACAATTATGTGTTAGTGCTGTTATAAAATACTTCTATTATGTGATTTAAAGAACTCCTCAGTTTAAATCCCCTCTTTGCTATGAGACACCCACACTGCACTGCACCAGCAGCTCGGAGTAACACAGAGGTACAGTTATTTACTTGAGGGGGTTTTGCTTGTTTGAACAAAACTGCAACAAGAAAAGAAAACATGGGCACTAATGACCTTTTGTTTACAGAGATATAATACTGCCAAGTTTTATGCTTTACAGGATTTTGCTAACTCCAGCAGAGCTCAGAAGTAATACCCAACAGTTTTTAAAACTCCTCTCCAAGAAAACAATAATATCCACAGCTAACATCCAAAACTGGGAACTTGGAGACATCAGGTAGGAAAGTATCTGGTTTGTTCCTGTTTTTTTTTTTAAATTAAATTAAATTAAATTAATATTTTATTTTATTTTATTTTATTTTATTTTATTTTATTTTATTTATAGCCCATTGCTAACACAAGCATACCCACACACACGTTTAATAAGTGCCCTTGATGGCATCCATGTAGCTCTTTCTGTCTTAATGATTGGTCTGTAATGAAATATTTGAAAGCACTGGGCTGCCTCACAATACATTTTGCATATAAATGCAAATCAATAAGAAATATGAGCACTCTCTTTCAGACAGCTTCAAGTCACTGTACAGTCTCCTATTTTTTTTAATAGTAGTTAATGATGACTGCTTACAGCAGACTAGTAATGATTTTCAAGCTCTCTCTTTTCTCCTCACCATATCTATTTCAAAGGCTCTAGACTAAATTGATACTCTTAAATTATATGAGTATACTGGTGAATTTTAGCACTCCGTTGTTGTCCTTTCAGAGGACAGAACTGCAGGAATATTTTTCTGTGTGTCTTTCAGCCACCAGGGACAATTGCTGGGACTGAAGTGCTCCTGTGCCACAGAATCACAGGATCAGTAAGGCTGGAAAAGACCTTTGGGAAGCCTGAGTCCAGCTGTTAAGTTCTGAACATGAAATCAGATTTGGGGGTCTGGAATGCAGTGAATCAGACCAGATCTCTCACAACATCCCATCTGAAAAGGTATCTGGATGCTGGAATCAGGGTGGAGAAGTGAAAACTCTCACTAGATCTGGTTTAATAATATTTTGGGTTCTAGATTTTCCTTTTCAGCTTTGCACTTATCAAAACCAGTATCAGCTCCTGAACTATAAAATCAGGGAAAGTGGCTGCACTGCTTCTGTTGGGAACCCTCCCAGCAGAGTTTAAAGAAAACAGCTCCAGTGCTGAATAGTCAGCCTCAGTGCCTGAGACCAGGCTTTAGGAGAAGTGCTCAATCAGTTAATAAATAGCACAGGCAGGATTTGGTTCAAATGACTGGATAAGTCAAATATAAATAAAATAAATTAAAGCAGAGTGGATAATTTAGATAGTCCAGTCTCTGCTCTGGATAGGATCCGTGGATCTCCTGAGATTATTTCTGTGACCCTGAAAACTTGGCAGGGAAGGTCAGACATCAGGAGGAACATCTCACAGTACTAAATACATCAAATGAGGACAGAGGGTGGAATTGAAAAAATATAAATTCAGCAAGACCAAACTAGAAGCGTGTCTTTATCTTTGAGGACTTATCCATTTAGTGGGAGATTTGGCTATACGGTTTCCTTTCACAGCACAGAGCCACAGGTTTGCTTAAAACAGCTGAAGAGTCTGGCAGGAGACTGAGCTGTTCTCCCAGCACAGGCTTTCTGAACTGAGGGGGTGAAAGCAGCTGTAAACTGGCAAAAATTTTGGAGCCACTCTGCATCTTCTGCAGCCTGCTTGGGGTCAATGTTTCCTCTCCTCCTTGACTGGTAGAAACTGAAGTGACAAACGCAGTGGGCTGTCCACATAGCCCTTGAGAACAAAACCAGAATGTCCTTTCAGGACCAGGAATTCGGGGGATCAGATACCTCCCTCATTTAAATCGGGATTAAATGACACAGCGCAGGTGGAATGTGGTAATTTTGTAACTACACAGGCAATGGTAACGTCTACTTTTGAATACTCCATTTTTCATCCTTTTTCCCCCCCTGATGAATGCAAGCAACATTCTACTTGCTCAAATGCTCACAAGAGTGTCAAGAAGCCAAATCACCCCCTACTCCTGAACACATTTAAACAAACTAAATCAAGTTCAGGGAAGACTGCAATGTTTGACTTTTGCTGAATTGGGAGGTTGTAATCAATTAACACACTGGGTATATCTTTTAACCTGCTGTAGGACTCCGCTCTGCTTCTGCTGAAGTCAGAATTCAATCAATAACTGCTATCAGATAGGAAACTTCCCAGGTACATGCATTTTTTTCTCACATAGAATGATTCACATGATCATTCAATGGTCATTAGACCAAGCTCAGGCATTCTGCACCATGGTGGTTAAAAATCTAACACTTCAGGGTCAGCCTTTCCTCCATGAAAAAGTTAATAAATATGTTTTTATTAGGTTTGAATGTTCCACATGAAACAACAAATGGATATTATCCCTAGAGTGTTGGCCAGTACTGAAATACTCTCAAAATGATGTGGGTTTAGGCAATATTATCATTAACAGCCATGAAGAGACAAGTTGGCAGCATCTGCTGTGCTTACCTGATGTAGTCACATCAAACATCAGTACATAGCTGTGAGGTAAAATGACTTCCAGAAAGTGAAAGAACAGAAATTCATGGAAAAATGTGAAAAAAGTTTGCATCATGTTTCTCATCACATCTCTCCTGGATACAAAAGATTGGTAACCACTGCAGTTATCTGGGACGACTTAAATTTACACCCATATTTACTTATATAGGTGTACACAAGATGTAACAGACACCAATAATGAAATCAAGGAGATATCTACACACACATACATATGAGACAAATTTTGATATACTTGGGGGTATGTATGTATACACATAAATGCTAAAATGAACAACCTGACTGATGTGTACCATGATAGGAATTGCTTTTTAGTTGTTTAAAGTACTTTTTATTCTACTACAGTACAAGCAATTTGTACAATGGAGCTTGACATGTTAAGTATCATTTCAGTAATTAGGTAATAACTGCACCAGTTCCTCAACAAATGTCTCCTCAGCTTGTCTTTGGCTGATTTTCTGATATTAATTTCTTACTCAAGCACTTTAAATAGCATTCATATGAAAGGAAACTGAAAGCAAACAAAAACTTGGTCTTCAAATAAAACCATTTTTTCCCCCTAGTTTCTTCTGCTAGAAGTACAATCTTTGGATCTGTGGAATAAACCAGTGAGACTCAGGGAGGAAAAGTTTCATATTTCTATGTATGTCTCCACTAGAAGATCACAAAAAAAAAAAAAAAAATTAAAAAAACCCAAACAAACAAAAAACCCCCAAAGAAAACAAAAAACCCCCCAAAAAACAACAACAAAAAACCCCCCACAAAACTCCTGACTTTCTTCTTTGCCAAGCTACCGCTTTTCTAAAGGGCCCAATGTATATATTATTTCCAATTCAGATCTTCTGCAGTGTTTTGAAACTGGACTGCACATTTGAACCATAAGAATATCCCAATTCAGGAAAACAATTGGCACAAAAATAGGCAATGCAGTATGCCATTATTCTTCCCAGTCTTCCTTTGGATACTACTGCTAGTGTAAATACAGGGATTGATTTTAAAGAATGACACAGTGTCCCTCTGCTCTTTTTAATCTCCTTGGCCATACATTCATGTAAATGTAGTGAGAAAGGGGAGAGAAAGGGGGGAAAGTAAGGTCCAAATGTCATGCCAAGAAAAATACCAGTGTCAGGGCAGTCCCACACAAGCCCTTTGCTTTCTTCCTTCAGCATCCACCCAGTATTTTAACAAGCTTTACCCCATGAAAAGGCACAAGCTCATTTAGGAGTCCACACTAAACTTTTGTTGAGCCATGAATCCAACTGTGTAACCAGTTTCAAGCAGCTTTCACACAAGTTACATTAGCAGGAGTTGTGCATGAAACCAACTCATAGCTAAGTGAGACCAAGCATTCTGTTTTCCTCCAACTCTGTATTTTTAGAAAGAACAACATGTTTTACTGAAAATCTGCAGTAGGCTGAAACTAAGCTTCATATTCATAGCTAACCAAAAATTTTAAAAAAACCAACAAAAAAACCCCAAAAAACCACCAAAAACAAAACAAAAAACCCCACCAACTTACAATGTGAAACATGGTTAGAGATGACTTTTACAGTTTCAGTTCTCCTGAAAGAAACAACTTGATATTCCCTCTGCCAGAATGAATTCATTGGGCATTTTCTCCAGCGAGACATAGAGCTGCAATTTTCAAATACTACATAGAAATGTCATTGAGGAACTTTCCTAAAGCTTTATGAGGAAAAAAAAAATCACACCACTGTGCTAGAGGTACAAACAGAGAATTCAGTAATTGATAGACTGATTAAAAGATTCCTTGTGGATTTTTTTTAAGCTCTAGACTTAAATCTGTTCCTCCCACTCTGGAGACCAGCAAGATTTCCTGTGCGCATTATTCATGTTTATTGTTTCATAGACATGCCTCTAGTGAGACAGCGTGTTTTGCAAATGATGCAATATAAAGACTTCACTTTTCAGCCTTATTTAGATAAAAATTAATGTAACTTCTAATTTTCTCATCTCATGCAGACAGTTTTGCTCTGTGCTCCAGGGCCCAGATTATATTCACACTTAAATCTCACTATCTGATCTCCCACTGGAGAAACCTGCACTAGAGCTGGAAATTGTTTCACAATTTCAGTGTGCTGTGTTCCTCTAATGATACTGTCACAGACTATTTTAATACCTTCATTTTATGCCTTTAGCATCACTTTGACACCATGTCCCCCACGAGCTGGGGACAATACTAAATTAGTGGCAACTGATCCAAACCATAGAATGAAAAAACCCCAAACCCTGCTGACTCTGGATCACAATTCACTCATGCATGCAAGGTAACAACAGATTGATTACTTTTTGGCCTCTTGGCACATTTACAGTTAAATTGCTTCATTTGTAATGGAATCGATATTTCTAATTATGTAAATTATAGTATTAAAAATATAATGATCTACAGTGGAAGCGAAACAAGGATCTAACCCAACATTCTGGATATATTCCAGTACAGTTTTCAGCTCAAAATACAGTCTTTATGCAAATAAAGAAATAGAAGCACAACAATGTTGGCTGCCAGGGACTTTGGACAGTCATCTCACTCCAGATGAGAGGAAGGCTCAAATCCATTCTAGGATATCCAGACATTCCCTACAGCTGTACTGATGCTTTTTAATGCTCATCAAAGTAAATCCACCACCTTTTTCATCTCTGCTTCTGAACCAGTATCCCTGATTTCCCATCTTCTAGACATTTTGAGGTGATCATGTGCAGCACCCTTTTTTAATTGCTGTGACTCAAGAAGCCCTTGATTTCTAAATGCAAAAAAAAAAAGTACAGAATCATTTGCTGTGCCTGCTGGTGCAGGAGATGGCTGTGGAGAACTGCCAGCTCTGTTGTGGCATTGCTGTGTCACACAGCACCTTGGTCTAGGTGCTGACAGTGCTTTTTTATGTGTCTTCCAACCTGCAGGCAAGAAATAGATCTTGATGGTTCCACCCAAAGGGGTTTGACTGTAGGTGACGAATGGCCAAGGACTGGGAAAATCAGCCTGGCTGCACAGTATCTGCAGAGGATTGACTGAAGGAGTCGGTTCAGGGGCTGTCTAGAGCCTTCCCAGAAAGAAAGCACTGTAAAAGCTGGAGTTCAGAAGATCAGCCTAAAAAGCACAGGTAGCATGAGCAGATTGTGGAGCAAGGCCATGCTGCCAGAACCAGAGAAATTGCAGATACAGGTGAAGAAAAAAAGCCATGAGAGAGCAAGGCATGTCAAGGATCCACAGGGATCCCTTACTTGCTAAGTAACATCCAAGAGCAGAAGGAGAACTGAACCAGGGGGGAAAAATTGTAAGTATTCATTATTTTGCCCAAACCTGTATATTTCTAAAGCTAGTTAAAAGATAAATGCTTCTAAGATCCTTAAAAATTTGATGTTTACTGCTTTTTACAATAACAAATTCTTAAGGGAGACATGGCAAACTCTCCTGGAGACAGGGATAGAAAATAAATGCACTCAGCAATGAAGAAAACTAAAACATACTTATGTAATGGTAATGGAATTTACCAGTCTGCTGGGAAAAAATGGGAATTCATTTCTAAAACTTTCCTCTGCCCAGCCCAATGCTTTTTCAATCCTGCAGTATTTTGATCATGGATTACAAGGATGGGCTGATTGTGGAGATGCACCCCAATAAACCCAAAGTTGGGAAGTTCTGTGTTCCTTACAATTGTGGAGGAGAGCAGTCACACACTGGATTTAGTGTCACACCTCCACCTGGCTCACTGATGCCTCACACTCTGTGTCTGCATTGCCAGAATCCAAAATGAAGATCCATCCATGGGACTGATCCCAGATAGCCTGATGGGGAAACACTTGGCTTGGCATAATTATTTTCACAACACATAGATTAATCTGAGTACTTAAATTCTGCCTGTGAGTCCCTAACTAACATTACTCAACTGCAGAATTTCTAATTACAAGTATTACCATTTCTAATCTCCTGGAGCTCTGCCTGCTGTGTCTGCATCTGAGTCACCACATTAAAGGCCCTCTGTTTCCTCACTGTATTCTTCTCATGCCTTCAAATGTTAATAAACTAGAATAACAAAACTGGAGGATTAAAGTAGGTCTGAGTAGGGTGATAATACATTTCAAGTTAAATTTAAGGCTTTCTAGTAGTGGGGGACACCTAAGAACTAATTTGGGGTTCACAGAGGCAGCTCTCTGAAAATACTGAGATTTTCTGATCACACAACAAAGAACCTGAGCTGGAGGACAGAAAGAGAGAAGGAGAGAGAGAAAGAGAGAAAGAGAGAGAAAGAGAGAGAGAAAGAGAGAAAGAAAGAGAAAGAGAAAGAGAAAGAGAGAAAGAGAGAAAGAGAGAAAGAGAGAAAGAGGGAAAGAAAGAGAGAAAGAAAGAGAGAAAGAAAGAGAGAAAGAAAGAGAAAGAGAGAAAGAGAAAGAAAGAGAGAAAGAGAGAGAAAGAGAGAAAGAAAGAGAGAAAGAGAGAAAGAGAGAAAGAGAGAAGGAAAGAGAGAAAGAGAGAAAGAAAGAGAGAAAGAGAGAAAGAAAGAGAGAAAGAGAAAGAAAGAGAGAAAGAAAGAAAGAAAGAAAGAAAGAAAGAAAGAAAGAAAGAAAGAAAGAAAGAAAGAAAGAAAGAAAGAAAGAAAGAAAGAAAGAAAGAAAGAAAGAAAGAAAAAGAGAAAGAAATCACCAAGAAATTTGGATTAAGCATAGAGAGTAGAGTGCCACTAAAATAAATAAGACACACTCCCCACCCTTGAGCTCGCTGCTGTTTGCCAGCCTTTGGAGCGGTCTGCACACCACTCTAGAGACACTCACAGCAGCTTTTTGGTGCTCCCAAACCCAACAGACAATGAAGTCATATGGAACAGGAAGCATAAAGTACTTTTGTGAATTTGTGACAGTAAAGCCTTATGGTATGAAAATGTAGTAAGGGAAATGCAATATAATTCTGGTACAAATCAATAGAATCTAACTGCAAGGAGAATTTTAATGTTATTACACAGTTAATCCAGGCTAAATTTGTCATAGTGAATTGTTAATGTTCTTTCTAAAACAAACAAGCCAGGTAATTTTGCTCCTTTTTTACCTTGGCAAGCTCCTTTCATTACATCTCCACACCTCTCTGAAAAAAGACACACACCATGACTAGTTTTTAAATCCATAAAGCTAAAAACCTCTACAGTAGGGAAGAGGAACAGCAGAAAATTATACTTCACATGAGTAAAATACAGCCTGCCAAGAGGAAAAAGTGTTTTAATTTGTCGGTGCTGGGTGGTGGATTTGGAGTGCCAAAATTATTGAGGTCAGAAGGCTGCAGTGAGTGGCAGGTGTAACATCCACTTCGTGCACACTCCACTGTACACAGCACTGATCAAAGGCAGCCTTGAGAGGGCACAGAACAATGGGATCATCCTCCAAAGAGGAAAGAAGAGAACTTGTGAAAAGGAACTGGCCAAGCCCTCCATTATCAACAGGAGAGAAATGCCTGCTCCTTTGATGACAGCCCTGCCTGAACTGGGAGGGAACTGAGAGCTGCTGCAGTGCCTCTGTGCTGCACACACCTTAGCAACAACGCTGCCACTTGTACTCCACACCTGTAGAACTCAAGGTGACCCAGGCACCTCTGGGGACAGGGGACACTGCATAAAACCATCCCTACTCTCCTGACCCTGCCTCAGTCCTTGCTGAAGTGGTTTCCAACCCTGGAACCGCACACTCAGTCACTACAGCAGCTTTACAAAAGTCACCCCTGGGGTCTCATCCTGGACTAACCAGGGGTGCTGCTGCCCTCAGGAACCACTCACCCTGCAGCTGACAGCCCAAGAAAGGAAGCTCAGTCCTGAAAACTGACCTCTGGTGAAGGAGGAAAACCTAGGGGAAAATCTCACTCTGGGAAATGTCATTTCTCCTCATGCACCCTGTTAATACACAATTACTGAATGGGAGGGATAAGGTAAAGCTGTTTGGACATGCTTTAATTGGGCATCTCTGTAACTAAATAAAGCTTTAGGTATTCTTCAGGTTGGCCTTGGATTTCTCAGTTTTAATGGTCTTGTTTTCTAAAAGCAATATTGTGCCTTCAAGATTACAATATTGTTACTGCAAGATTGAAACCACTTTACCATTCCCATCTGTAAAGAAATAACAGAGGGAGAAAATTTACACTTCAAAATTCTTGATATAAACAGGGAGTATGTCCAAATTCCATATTTCTTCTTTTCTAAATAATAATGATGATGATGATGGTGATGATGATGATGATGGTGATGATGATGATGACTACTGGTGTCCTTCCTGTCCCCTATCCCATTTCTTTTCTCTGCCTGTAAGATCTAACATTTTCACAGGTGTTTAATGTAACATATTCCAGTTCATGCAAACAAAAGGAGCACAAAGAACACAAAGAAATACACAGAAGTTTTGAGTCCTTATTCACAAATAACATTAACAAATCATCTTCCAAATGAGGTTGATTTCCACCAGCACTTTGGTTGCCTATTATGCCAGGTGGATTTTTGGGTTTTTGTCCTCCAGCCATTACTAGGGAGTCCCATGGACACTGCTGTTCAACATTTACACTTCTTTGTCTTCCCCTGACATATTCCTCTTCCTTCTCTCTTTTCCCACTCCATGTCACTCTTTGTTCTGCCTGAGCCAAGTGCCCAGGCAGACAAAAACCCAGTGGGACATGCCTGGAGGCAGTAAGGATGGCAGTAAAGCAGCAGGGCTCTGTGTAGTGAAGTCTGTTGCAAAGTCGATTGCTTACCCAGGTGCCACTTGGATGAGCTCAGAGAATTCCTCTCTCATCCTTAAGAAATCTCACTGAAGACTGAGCCACCTGGCTCTCAGGAAGCTCCCAAAACTCACCCGTGGCAGCTTAGGACTGAAATTTGGTGGAATTTGCCTTGATAATGAAAGGAGTCTCGAACTCCTTGTACCAGTCTTTTAATAGAGATTGAAGAACTCTGATCATTTACAGAGGGGTGTAAAGCAGCCCTTTGTACAAAAGAAACATCTTTACTAAGCACCCAGTTTTAACTAACAGTGCCTGCAGTACCACTACATGCTCTGAAAACCTGAATTCAAAGCGACAGAGCTTTTCCTGTTTGTGCAATCCCCAAATTTCCCCATGCAACAGTGAATATCAGGGCTATAAATCTGAGCACAGCAATAATACAGCTTCCTCAGACCTTCTGAGCCTTTGGTTACCCCTCTCAAACCCTTCAGGTCATGCTGAAGTTACACTCTTTTCCATGGAGCAGTGGAAGCACTGGTCACCATAAAGCACCAGTAATAAACTGAGCCCTAATGATGCCCATTTCTTCCTGGGATCCCAAAGAATTCCTGAATCACTAATGAATTTTCTCACACCTCTTCCTTTATAAAGTCCCCAGATGTTACTAAGATTGTTACTTTGTAGATGACACAGAGGACTGGGCTTGGAATAGCATCGGAGAAGATGCATAGGTTAAGGTGTGTGTCCTTGACAAAATGTCTTGAATAGCCACTGTCCAGGCACACTGATCAAGATATTCTGTGATTCTGTAATTTTAATAAATCTCAGGTGGGATAAATTCTGCCAATGTATCTGAACTAAGGCAAAGGATCAGAAGAAGTAAACTGAAATTTACTCCAACTTTTTTTTTCTAGAGACTTTACAGTTATTTACAGGTTGTCCTGAAAGGATCTTTAAATATCTGTGCTTTCTCTGCCTTAAGTCAGGAAGGCTAATGAGTGAAAGCTGAATTTTCTATTGCTATGCCAAATCAGAAATGATTTTGGACTCTAGTTGCAGACACAAGTGTGTGAATTACACCAGCCCCATTCTCATTCACATGCATAACAACACAGCTTCTATTAACATCACTGGAAAGACAAATGAGCTTGGAAAAGGAGAGTTTTCTTCAGCCAAAATAAGATCATGTAAATCTACTGCCCATAACAGGTATAAGCAAAGCAACACCAGTGGAGGATCTTTTACTTCAGATGTTCAAAATGACAACTGAAACAATACCTGCACAGCCATTTCAAAAAGTAAAATATCCTACATGATTTTAAAGCTGTTTTTCCTACTTGCTGCCTAAAAAGTGTAGCTACATTGCCCTGGCTGTCTTTGAGAGGCTCCATGGCTACACTCAGTTCTTCATGTCTGGAGCTAAGGACACAGCAGCACACGCTGACCTCTCTGATTCCCACTGTCAGACTCTCCAAACTCAGCCATGCTCATTTCTGCTGGTTAAACTGGAATATTTAATAAAACCCGAGCCTGCAGCTGTAAAGCCTGTGTGCTGAGGAGAGGGAGGAGAGGCTTGTTGGCAGCTGGCACTTTTATTACGAGGCATTCAAAAAGCCTGACAGGTAATGCACTTTCCTAAGACACTGTGAGCTACACGCCTTCAGAAGAAATTGTAATAGCTAGTGAGGTTTGGAGTTACTTGTACATTATATTCTCTGCTTTCCAGGGAGATGGATGCAGCATTTGATAGATCCTCTCCTTGCAATATGAATTCAGATGGTGGCTGACAGAGTAGATTTAGAATTAAGATTTATCTCAAGGTATGTTTCCATGTTTACACACTCAGCACCATTTTTCATACCCACCTTTAACCATTATTCCTCTTTGGCAGTAGAAGTCAGGTTCTTAATTATATGAAATTTTTCATTGTAATGAAAGGAAACATAAAGATCCTTGTGAACACGCTCACATTTATAACTTATTTACAATGTGTTTTCAGAGTTCCAATAATTCATGGTGCTAACTGTGGAAGGCTCCACACACTAGCTGTAGCATTAATCCTTTGAAAAAATATTAGCCAAACTAGGAATTTTATTAATCAGCTTTTCATATTAGATGTGCTCTGCTGGGATTTCACTATATCAATGCTTACTTCATGTTCTGACAATTTTTCTAACTAGCCTAAGATATTATTGTATTAGATGACTCATTCTATTAAGCTTTGATATTAAATGCATTTAATGCTAAATTAGTTCTTTCTTAAAAAAGATTTGCCTCCTGATGGAGAAAAAAATCCTCTTCCAATTAAGAGACAAAAGATCTGAAGGCAAATACATGTATTAAATGTCCACCTTTTTCATTAGAAAACACTTTACTTTTTTAATATGACAAGCTGCTTTTGAGGAAAAACTCACAACAGAATCTATGGATCTGTAAGTTTTCCTGATGCCAAAGAGCATAATGTTGCAGGAAAGTATAAATACCTCTTTGGGGGTTTGTTTCTAATGTCAAAAGGACCAGTTGTGCTGTTAGCAAGGCCATAAGAAGTTAGAAGTCAAACTCTCGATATCCTGCAAGCCCATCAGGTCCATATTTGCACTGGACTCAAGGCTGTGCTATGAAATCTGGGGTTTTTGTCCATAGCAAGCCTTGTTCAAGTATCACAACAAACCAAGGCCCTAAGCTGCAGAAAGTGGGGTAGAGCTCAGCTGTGGTATCAATGATAAGCAGGATTCTGTACATATTCTCAAAGGCAGGGGCTTTGGCAAACATGGATCAAAGGAAAACACTATTTCTAAACACTCCACTTCTTTTAAAATGAAAAACTCCTGACTGCCATTGAGAACTTGCCTTGGTCTCAGTGACTGGACTCACAATTTTGATCACACTATTGCAGCCAGATCCACTCATGCTATAAACAAATACATGCTCTGTAATAAAATCAGTAAAAACCACAGTTATTTGTAAATTGTTTTCCTAAGTGACAGAAAGAAGTGGCTACTTCAATTGCATTAATTGCATCACTTTCATGAGGAAAGTATTACTGGCTTCTTATTTCAGACTCTGGCATGTAGATTCACAATTGTTCTCATCAAATAAAATAAGGGTCAATAACTGTTTTCATCTAAAAAACACCAGAGAATGCTATGAAGTGTGTGGCAAGGTATTCATCTTCCCATGAAATTGAGGTTTGGAAAGGAGGCTTTCATATCCTGCTGTATAATTTCTACTTTTGAGTGATGGCTGCCAACAATAGATATCTGACCCTGCCTGCTCTTCATTGGGTGATGATGTAAAACATTGCTGCCAGACTGCTCGTATATATAATGAGATTTTATTTGAACACTGAATTCCTGAAGACCTAAGGACTCACTTCCCCTTCAGCATATTTTGGCATGAACACCTCAAAATCAAGCACAAGAAACACAGGTCTCTTGTTCTTTGTATCCTCAGATGGGATACAAACAGGAACTGTCAGTAGTTTATGATGAATTATACTCTGGTCTACACAAACAGAAATTACACCTATTTAACCAAACCGGTTTCTAATTCAATTTGGTTAAACTGGAGTAAGATGGAGCAAGAACACATAGATTGGTTTAAGAATAGCTGATATCCTGTTATCTTCAATCAGTTTAAAGAATGTCTGCACAACAGGATTGCAATGAGTTTATTAAATTGATTTAGGAGCCAGTTTATTTCAACCAGTACTATTTGTGTGCAGGCCAGGCTGCAGAGACAAGTGCAACCTGCAAAATGCAACACTAATTGTTGGTATTACTGCTCCCAGAAAGTAAAGAAGTAATTGGTTTGAATAAAGTTTTCATTTGTTAATGAACAGCACACATGCAACAATAAAGCTCCCAAAGAGTGTCTGGTTTACATGACAGTTTTCCCCAGGCAGCTGTTATGTCATTAGTGATGAAATGTCATTGCTGCATTACAGTCATAGTGTGAAAATGTTAAAATGTAAATATATATAAACATCGTGGGGATATTGTGATTATTGCTCATTTTTACTTCTATTACAACATGGATGGAAATAAAAACCTTCATTTTCCATTTGCAACCTTTTCCCCCCCACCCCTTTCTTTCATTTTGGGTTTTTAGGTACCTGAAGAATTTAATGCTTACTTAAGTTGATAGGCATGCTAAGAAATTAGTCCTTTATTTTCAATATAAAACACATAGATTGGTAAATTCTGTGGTGATAAAAGATTGAGATGACTCCCATCCTAATCATCCACAACCAGTTCAAGGCATCTGAGTAGTGGTGGAAGACGGATGTAAACTGAATGATATTCAAAAGTTTCCAGTGCTAATTCCCAGGCAAAAGGCAGAGCTCAAGTTTCCTGACATGAAGGCAGTCCCCTTAGTAAGAGTGGCCTGAGTTTGAAGAGAGGGAAAACACAAGCAGCAGTCTGCCTTTTCCCTCTCATTCCTTCTGGAGCTGTCCAGCTTGAGGATTCACCCTCTGGGTTGAAAAAGGATAAAATGCATGAAGGGAAGTAAAAGACAAAAAATCTCAGTGAACAACTGAGAACAACTCAAGTGAACTTGAACTCAAGTTGTTCAAAGTGAACAACTTTCCAAGAATGTATTGGTGCAAAATTCCACTCTTAATTACATTAATATTACAGGACACACTGGAAGATTCTGTAGGAACAATTCTTTCTGAACACTTCCATAAATGAGCACGGCTTTCCTTTTCCCACTTCAGAGTGATCTTTATTAACTTTTTAAACATTTTAATTGTTTCTAATGTTTCATCTAAGAGGAATCTTATAGTGGAGAAACACTGTTGGGCTGAATTTTCCTTGAGTAATTCTCTATAGAAATTCTCATTAGACATTTGACCTTACGTTTAAAGAACTGCAAGGGAAAAAAACTTCATGGCAAAAAACAACAACAACAACAAAAAATCCCAAACAAACAACAAACCCAACACAAAAAAAAGTTTGCAACAGTCATACACATCAAACAAAATAGCCTGTGTGAAAATACTAAAAGATTAATCTAAAGCCATCATTTCAGAATGTCTGATTCCAGCTATCTACTATCAAGGACAGAAGATTGACAACAACAACCACAATCAAATATTGTAATTATCTATTTTTCCTTCCTCTCTCTGGTGAACCTGTTTTATATTTACTTTCTTGACACTAGCAGTTTTATTCACGATTTTGAAGAAACATGTATTTGTTGTCTGAGATCATATCTGGCCTATTATCAAAATGCAAAGAATTGTTGCAGAATTTTAAAAAAAATCTATTCCCTCTTAGAAACAGGAAGACAAGACTTCAGATGATACTAATCAGTGTAATTCCACTCACTCAAAAAGAATTGCATAATTTACACCAAATCAGGATGTGGTTCACAATTGTAAATTAGGATCCTGGTTTATTTAATAACTTATTGCAGAGCTCCAAGATTACAAAGCCACTCTATCCTTTTTTTTTTTTTATTTACAGATAAGCATGTTTCCTTAAAACAGCTTCAACTGTTACAGTTAAAATCTTAAAACCTGCTTAGGTCCAAAGTTATTACTTCCTGCCAGGAATGTCTGAAAGGAGTCTGAATATTCATCTTCTTGAATAGGTCTCCTGGGAATATATCTGTGTTTTTCCTGAAGAAGATGCTTGCTGTGGAATTTGATAATCTTTGGCATTTTCAGCATTTCACACAAAGCATCATTTTTAAGGAGTGTCTTATTATATCCCAGCTTTAAAATGTTTGGAAAGGACCAAGAGCCAGTTCTACCTTTACCCCAAATGGTTTTCTCTTCATTCTCTACCATCAATAAAGGTAAGATTTGTAAAAGAGCTGTTTAAAGGGAGACTATTGATATGAATTCTTCCATTTCTTGGCTGTGTATCCTCAGCTTTTTCAAAAGCTGGCTACAGGTTCTGCTTCTCTTCTCACAGATTGTTTTGTGTATTTAGTCCTGTGCTGCCTGGTCTTGGCTGCCACTCAGAATCACAGAATTATGTTGGAAAAGACCTCCAAGGTCATTGAGTCCACCTGTTTACCAAACACTGCCGTGTTCACCCCTGAACCGTGTCCCCAAGTGCCACATCCACGGTTACGTGAACCTGCTGGGATGGTGGCCCCACCACTGTCCTGGGCAGCCTGTTCAATGCTTGACAAGCTTTTCCATGAAGGAATTTCTCCTAATATCCAATCTAAGCCTCCTCTGGCACAGCTTGAGGCCACTTCCTCTGCTTCTCAGCTGTTGCCATTTGAAACTACCTGCACCCAAGGATTGAACTGTTTGTCATCACCTTCCACACATTTCACCACAATCCATGTATTTCAGACTAATGACAAAACTCAGGAGTCTTACTTTATGCAAATTAAGACAGTAAATGCATTTCATTGTGTTCTAATTGTACAGTAAGCTCATCTTTTTAGTGGTTTTTTCCATATTCACTTTCATTTCCTTTTAGCTGATCTAATTTATTAATTTATCAGCTGCCTCGAAACATAATGCAGCCACAGTGAATTTCATTTAATGCAATTAAAACCCCTGAATGTTTTCTGGAGGGAATGTTTCTCAAATGGAGTAGATCTTCCCTCTGGGAATTGCTGAACAATTTGGAGCAATGTAATCCAGAGAAGAGCAGCCTTGCTGATGGGTAATTTTGTTTGTCAATACTTTTCCCATACAGAAGCTCTTTTCTGGGCAAGACAAAATTCTAAAATCTTTACTCAGTCATTGTGTGAATCTTTCCCTCAACTTGTTCCCCAAGGTCTGGTGTTGCCTCCTCAATTTGTACTCAAACAAATTCTCAAGGATTTTTAAGGCATTTCAGATCAATAAGGGAAGAGTGAAACTCAGCACGTGCAGAAGGCAGAGCTCAACCTGATTCATTATGTCTCTCCACTTCCAGCCTTTAAATTCCACCTTAAATTGAAACTGAGTGGTGGATTTGAGGCCTGTGTTAAAGACATATGAAACAAATATCATTAGGTTAACTTAACTGAGGGACCGTGAATCCAATCAACCCTGCTTTCATAAAAAACTTTTTTTTATCCAAGATTGCGAATGGACCAATAAAAATAAACCTCTTGTACCAATGTGTAGAAATCTACACTTTCAAAGCTTTTCAATTTGCTGCTCCAAATCAGGGCTTGCACAGTCCATCCTCACTGCAAACAGAGATTTGGCAGGGTCACTCTTTGTTTCTTGTCAGGCAGTAGCTGAAGTGCTTTAACAGCAGATCTTTTCATTCCCAGGCATCACTGAGTCTCAGAATGGCTGCTTTTGAAATTGCTTTACATTGTTTCACAGGTATTACCTGTCCTAGACAAGGAAGGCATATTCTAGATTACCACAAGTATGATTAGTGTATTATTTTTTAGCCACTCAATTTTCAAGCTACCATTTTCTCTACAGAAGCTGGATTATCATCTTGAAAAAATTTAAATTGTAGCATTGTGGTCAAACTCAAAAGTCCAACAGTGCAGAAGATTCACTTAGAGATGCTAAATATGGGGTAGGGGGGCACTCTGATCCATCTTTTAATACATGCATGAAGTAATTATTGACCTGTTACACTTGTGAGCTTTCTGTCTTTCTATTTTATTCCTGCAGTCGTCACTAAGTTCCATTTAAATTGGAGCTGTCATTTCTAATGCCTACCTTTGCAAACATAATTAATTTAATTAGCAAATTATCTATTTCTGGGGCTTTTCACACTTTTTTTTTTCTCTCTAGGCTTATTAAACATTTGCCAGGAGCAGCTTTACAGAAAGCACATCACATGGATGACAGTTACCTGAAGATCTCAGATTCACATTCCTTATTTCCCAACCCACCTGGGTGAGCAAAGCCAGGGAAAGCAGAAGCCCAGGCTTCATTTGGCAGAGACTGGGATGGATATTTCAGTGGACTCAATGGAATATGCAAAACTTTAATGCATTAATATGCATTGTACCCCCACGATGAACATATCAGTTTAATTGACACGAGGAGATAATGTTAAATATTTCACAGTTTTAACTAGCAGCATGTAGAGAATCATACAATCACAGAATT
>VZSR01000680.1:1542292-1588377 GCA_013398615.1 Brachypodius melanocephalos
GTGGCTTCACCAGTGCCCAGCCCAGTGAACAGTCACTGCTTGCCACTTCCTCCACCACCTGAAGTGTAAATTTCAATCTAAAGAGGATGTGGAGAGCCCGAATTCGAGGTCCTTAACATTGTCTAAACCAGGCACAATTCTGCTGAAGTTGCTGCCAGGGTGGTACATGAAGGTCTATCCCTAGAGTGTGGGCCTACAGCTACAAAACACTTCCCAAAGCCATCCTGAAGGCCAGACTTGGTGCCACCAGAAAGAGCAAAATTGGCAGGTGAGATGCAGACATGACCTCTGGAGGAATGTGCCAACACAGCATCAGAGCTGCCTGGCCTGAGCCTTGTGTGAAAGAGCTTTGGGTGTCTGCAAGGCAGAACTCCCTGTTTGGGACACACCATGAGCACGAGATCAAGACAGCTGCTTTGATTGCAGAAACCTACTTGTGCTCACTCCAGACACTTGAGGACATGTAGGTGCCAGCAGGCACCTCGCTTCTGCCACCAGCAAACTGTACAAATCATCCTTCTGTGCTGCAGTGGGGCTGGAGGAACCTCCTTGTCTCTTACAGAGGCTGGGATGGCAGGTGGGAGCAGCTGCAGTCAGACTGCAAACTACAATGCAGAATTTGTTTTCACTTCTTTCACTCACAGGTGATCCTACCCTCAAAAGAGCAAAGCAGGGAACTGTTCATACCAGATCAGTCTGTTGGATACACGAATAGAGGATGAAAGATCAGTCTGCAGCTACCCCTTTGCAAAAAAACAAACCAGAACTAAAGGCAGGAACTGGAGCTAGTGGCAGCCAAGCTTAACTCAGTGCTGACTCCAAGGAATATCTGTCACTGTCCACTCAAGAGCCAGCTGCCTTTTACTTTCACTGTCATTTCTCCTGGATTGAGAGCACATAGCAAAAATACTACAGACCTCACGGCTTAGCCTTAAAACCCTCTGGATGGTGTATAGCAATGCAGGCTGCCTGTAATTACATTCAAGGCCAGATCACAGGTTGTTTAGCACAGGGACTTCATTTATTGTATTAAATTCATCCCAACTTTTCTGTGTAGCTGAAGGTTGGAGTGGTACAGAAGCATGCAAAGAGACGTCAGGAGTTGACCACCTAGAACTGAAAATCTTACTTGCAGGAGAAAACAATTAAATACTGCAGCCAAGTTCAAAACCCAGAAAGCATAAAATGGTTCTGTTTGTCTTTAAACAGCCCTTTCTGTGCTTGCCTGTACATGACAGATGCTTTTTCAATTTAACCAGCTTTGAGCAGACTTCATTGTACAAAGTAATAATGGCATTCACCTAGAGAGAGCTGCTAGTTTGAATGCAGTGCTGAGAGACAATCTATCTCATGAAGAAATGTGAATGCAAGGGAGAAGAATGTCAGCATTGTGCAAACAAGAACCTTTGTTCCACACTCCAGAAATATCCATTCAAATTGAAGGATGATAAAATTTTAAAAAATAGGTTCAATTAAAAAAAGAAGCAAATTAAAAAACACTCTATCTGATCTCTGGGCTTTAAACATGGCATAAGACCAAGTGCCTGTTCTTTGTAAAGAATGTCCTTTGCTGTCCTTTAGAATCCCAACAGTTCTGAAAGAGCAAAAGCTGGGAAATGATTGTGAACATGACTTGTTTGGATGCTAAATAGTGCTGAGCACCTAAAATGCCACTGATTTCACGGGAAGATGAAAGGCTCAGAACTCCATGGGAACTAGGCTTTTTCCCTTTTAAACCAGAGACCACTTCCCAAGAAACAACCAAGATTTCTTCTAAGGAGGTGAGGGTTTTAATGGAGTTGGCAAAGTAGGAAGCAAAAAGGAAGCAGAGAAGAATCTGTGTGTATATCTGGCTGCCAAACATGCTATTCCAGGGAAAACCAAGGGCCCATTACTTTCTAAGCTAAGATTGAAAGGGAGACAAGCTTGCAACAACAGCTCTTCCCAACAGCTTCGTTATAAATTTATGAAGTAGAAGTCCTGACATGGAAACCCAAGATGAAGTCAACTCCCTTATTCTGTCAAGTGGATATTTTTCTCATTATTCAACACTTAACAGGGATGACAAGATTAAATAGTCACTCATCTTCTGTGCCATTATACCTCCTGCATGATTGCTTCAAATTAAATCTAACAGTCAATGAAAGAGTCAATATTTAATTTACTCATTGCAGGTGGCGATTTAGCTCCAGTTATGGTATCATTTAGTGACAGAAATATTGGTATTTATCAGTTTTTATGACTCTCCAGAAGGTATGGGGTCTCTTCATTAAGCAAAATGTCCACGCAGCTTTAAGTCACATGTCACTCTCAGGGTATGGATTTGGAACACCAGGGGCCAGTTCCTTTTCCCTGCTCTCCTGGGTGCTCACTATCAGTGAGGGTGCACAGGAGGACCCTGTGAGTTTCCAGAGAACCAGTAAGGTAATTGAGACACCTCTGTTCTTCCAGGAGCACCCACTGCCTAGCTACTGGTGCAGAACATTTGGATTTGGGAGAACTGATACACCAGTGACAGTCCAGGGCAATGAGGGTTAATTCCCACTCCTTTGACCTTGCTGCCCTCCTTACATAAAATACACACACAGGTAGAGAGAGGGGCCAACCAGAAACATTTTGGTGACATCCATTTCTGCCTTTTTTGCCACATAAGTTTTTCATCAGTTTTTCATTGAGTGAAGACAGATAATTTTTGTTTCTAGAGGAGAAAACAAGCAGCAATGCTATTGTTCCCTTTTAATGATCGTGCTGCAGTCTTTTCCTTTTTGTTATCAATGTCTGAGGTGAACAAAAACATGCACTTCAATTCCCTGATTAGAAAAACGCACTGCTCTGCTTAAGGCTGTGCTCTGCACATCCCTCCCTCCTTGCTCCCCACTGACTGCAGCCTCGGCTTCCGAACACAGATGTGAGTGCACAGAAAGGTGTCCTCTCAACCTGCTTGCACAGCCAGAAACAGCTCAGCCCCAAGACGACAGGACAACACGTGCAATTACACAGTGGAAACAGAAAGTTTTATGAAATGCACTTTTGTTTCCCATATGTGGTTTAGTGAAAAATCAGCTTTGGGATTAATTTGGGTAACAATCTGCTTTGGTACTCATGTGTTTGCACATACTTGTTTGGAAATCCATGTGTTGTGTATGTCACTGCAGAGCACACAGTTATCATACTTTGCTGCCTATTATTGTGTAAAGATCTGGTTGAAAAACAGGCACACTTAACAAAAATATGTCTGAAATTTTGTCTCCATTTTCCATCACAATCACTTCAATCCGTTGGTCCTGTTATAGGCATTTGTGCCAAACAAAAAACTTTTCTGGTCTTCATTTAGAAGTTTCTCTCTTCAAATTTTTGAACCAGACCAAAAGTATTTCTAAGCTCTATTAAATTGACATAGTGGAATAACAAGCTTGATACTACAAAGATTTTATGCTTCATACCACCAGAGAATTCTGATAGTTTTTATGGTGCATTGAATTTCCAGGTCTAAACACGAAGGGGGGAGGAGGAAGGCGGTACTGCAGAAAAAGGGAGAGAGAGATTTTGTAGCCATATGCTTATCCTCATAAAGCTGAACAGTCAATTAATGAGATGAGTAATTTCATATTTGTAGCTATTTGAAAATAAGATTGTGCCCATAGCTGAAGAGCCTTCTTTCTGCTAAGAGATCAGTTTTTATTTACCTGCACTCTGAATGCGAGTCCCTATAAATCCTGGGTTTATTGTTTGCATTTCTGCGTGTGTTAATGATCCCATGTGGAAACCCCAGCTCTAACAATGGAGAGCCAGATTGGATCTTTGCCCCAAGCACCGTGGATACTCCTCAGCATCAGTGCTGGAAGAGAATCAAACCTCAGCTTCCCCTTTGCTGCTCGTAATTTGCTGCTGATCTACGGCAGCAGTAAATCACAACGCACCAGCCCCGCTCCCTGAGCACCTCGGGTCACCCAGGAGAGCCCCTCTCCTCCATCCTCTGCTCATGGCCATGGGAAGAGGCAGGAGGAGGTGCAGCACACCTGCATGGCTGCATAGGAGCGCTGCTCCAGGGATCTGCAGGTCAAGTGATGATTTAGCAAGGGTTTGCTCTGCATTTCTCATGTCTGCATTTCCAACCTGGCCTGGTGCTGGCCCACGGATTGTGTGCATGTTGACACTCGTTGTACCTCTGGCTCTTCTGTCACCTCAAACTGCTCCAAGAGGCACCCATGGTTGGAAAATCCCTCAGCAAGCCCATGAACGTTGCACGGAAGTGTAGGAGATGTGAAAACAGTCGGGCAAAAGTGTGCTTTGAGGATGGGGAGCTCAAATGTGTCAGCCAGCTCTTCCAAGCTTCTAGCAACAGAGAACAAGTCCCACTGTGAGGAGAGCACAGGTCTCCAAGCAGGAACAGTGGTTGGGAAGAGCGTGAGGTCTGGGGGAGCAGCAGCAGTCACCCCTCACCCAGTGAGAGGTGCCATGCCCTGTGTGGGTCAATCCCACAAAGGCTTTCCTTCGTCTGCCTTCATCTCCCTCCCCCTGCTCTGCCCCACTCTGCCACCCATCCTCATCATCACGACATGGGGCTCATGGGAAGAGGCCAAAAAGCACAAGAAATTATCCTGAGCATCTGCCAGGGCTCCTCAGCCTGCAAACCTACAGGCTAAGCCTTCAGAAACCCCTCACTAAGGGTCTAAGGCAGATTTTTAAAACGGCTTCATGAGTGGGCACTGAGCTGCTTAGAAAATCCAACCACCCTCTTCAGTGTGAGTATTCAGCGCTTTGGAAAATCTGCCTGTGAATCCACACTCCACTCCTTCTGTTTCATTAATCGGCCGTGGGGTTTAATTTCTCATCTCACTTTCTCCCCTCAAGTGTAATGCTATAATGAAGGCAGCAGAGACAGGTTCACATTTCTGAGCAGAACTCTACGTGCTACCCGTGGTGATTCACACCTAGGAATATATTCTGAGTTATCCCTGGTCTTCAATATAAATATGCCTCCAAAATTATTTCAAGACCAAGCAGGCAAATGATTACTTGAATTTTAAATAAAGGCACTGCTAAGGACTAGTACAGAGGCATTAAATAAAGGCCACCTCTGGCTCAGGAAACTCCTGAGCCACAAATTGTGAGAGGTTGAGTGGAGTTTCCCTGTTTCTCATGCCTTTCCCTTGTACCTGTTATGGGCTACACCACTCTCAAATTCTTATGAATAGTTTTGCATTTAAGAAGTCAGCATCAGTAGAAAGTGAGGATTGAAAAAATTCATCCTCAATACTGTTTCAAGTTACCATCTTGAATAAAAACTACCAACTTGTCAAGGACTTCATGAACTCTGACAAAGTTCCCACCTGAAAGAATGCCTGACCTTGAATTTCCAACATTTCCTAGCATTTCCAGAGCCAGAATCACTGCAGATACTACAAAGAGTACTCTGGAAATTACACCTTAAAACGAGTTTATTTCTGCAAACATCACAGGCAAAAATAAATAGCAAGCTGGATGTTGTAAATTGCTATGGCTGTGACTGCAATTTGAAAATAAAACGTTCTCAGTTTGTGTCTTCTCACTAACTTCCACTTCAGGGAAGCCTTCAGAATAGAAAACATAGATGATTCTAAATTCTTTCAGGGATTTTAGAAATTTTTCTTTCCCTTCAAAAGAATCTTACCCCTCATACTGCTTTCAAAGGAATCATCACATGGGCTGTGAAGGCACAAGCTGCTATGAAGATATAGATCAAATTTTGAAAGGTGGTTGTCCTCTCTTCGACTTCATTGAGAGTTAAAAGCCTAAAAGCCTCAGATGACAGTCTTGCAGTGGTATATAAAAAGCAACACTGAGAGCTCCAAACATTCAGAAATTCAAGACCAAGCCCCTTCCCCCACACAGAGGAACAGAAATGAGATTGAAAACCATAAAATGTGAGCAAAATCCTTACAGGAGGGCTTCTGTAAAGGAAATGAGTTTTTGAGCTTCTCTCCACCATCAGATGAGCTAAAAACTTTGTTGAAAATTAAAGTTTAATGTTTGCTGACAAAAGCTGAGCCTTAATCTGAAAAGTATTCACCACTGTAAGATCTGTGATAAAACCATGACTGCTGCCAGCCATAAAAGCCTCAGAGTCCCAGCATCTTAAATAAAGGCTTTGGTCTGGCTATGACACTTGGGTTAAATCACAAGCAGTAGAATATTTGTTTCATCTCATTCTAATCCCTGTTTGTCAACAGAGAATCACAGAATCACCAAGGCTGGAAGGCATGTTTAAGATCATCCAGTCCCTGGATCCAGTCCCCAGTGATCAACCCATCACTGCTACTAAGTGTAAATCACTAAACCATATTACCCAAAACACGCTGGGACAACTTGGAGTATCTCCCCAACCCTTGGAATTGCAATAACAGGATGTCTGAGTGAATTCACTTCAACAATCAAGAGATCTTACAACGAAAACAAAATTAAAAAGAAAAATTAAAAACAAAAAAAACCCAAACCAAAACAGACGGTCTTGTTGATGTCTGTAAAGTATAGCGGGAAAAACCATGGGGCACATGTGTGAAAACGAAAGGCAGAGCTGTGGGTGTGCACAACAAGGACCCCAGCAGCACCACTGCCTGAGGTCGTGCTGCCCCTTTGTAGTTGGGCAGCTTTGCCACAGAACGGGGTGGGGAGTGAGGGGAGTCATGGGGAGCCATGCCCATGATAAACACAAGCCAAAATTTCTCCAAATGAATTTGGGGTGAGCAATGAACCGTGGCAGAATTTTTTTCTGCTCCTGCTCCTGCCAAAAACTCAGATTAGAGATGCTCACTTCTGGAACTGACCCTGAAAGTCCAGAGAGAAGCAGAAGATGATTCTATTTTCACCAACACCAACCTTTCACTCATATCCTTATATCTCCTCAGAATCCCCAGTAATTCTGCAACTCATGCCGATAGGACACAGGATAGCAATTCCACAGGAGCGTCTCCAAAAATAAACCAAGAAACTCAGTAGAAAGAAATGACTACACTCAATAAGATTAACCAACACATTAAATTCTAATGATCAAGTAGCTTGGACCAATATTTACCAGCACCTGCTGCTGAGTTTATCAGAAAGCAGAACTCTCTGTGCATGGAGGAGATAGCCTGTTATCACACTGCAGCTTGTCTTTCACACCACATGCACCACTTAGCACACAACCGAAGCACGGCTTTGCAATTTTATTCAGCTGCTCTGCCACAAAAATTCAATTTAAAAGCGGCATTATTGTAACTTGTGGATATGGATCCCTTGTCACTTCACAAATATAAGCACTGTTTCTTCACATTTAAGGTACAATTTTAGTAGGTGCTTCCCTTTTCTTCCCTCCCCGCCTCCCCAAGCCCCTTCTCTCTCCTGTGTTATTTCAACCTGACTGAAGTTTTCCTATCTGCTTCTCTGTATTTTTGTCATCCTAAGACAGGTTGTACATTTTTAGAACCTGTTCAGTCACTGGAGAGGCACATCCTTGCTTAATATGAAGCAAAGCAGGGAAGAATCGCTTCAGATACCATGGGAGGGATTTAAAGACATTTTGCTGCTTTCTCTGATTCTCCATTACTCAACAATACAGCATGAACACTAAAGAGAAACTTTAAAACTGGCTTTCTAAGGTTTTCAGTTCCAGACAGATAATTTCATACCATCAGAAGGTGAGACATGATCCTCCTTGAGCACTGAGTATCCTCACCAGTGAGGAGGTGTTTGTACCTTGCTGTTGCCCACACCATCCTGTTACCTCTGCTCCCCTATCCCCCACTCATCTATCCCATCCTTTATTGTAAGAGCTAAAGCTCAACTCCATGCTAAGGCCATTGTCAAAACTCTGCCAGCCTTTCCCTTCCAAACTCTCTCTTTTTCCAAACACTGAAAGTTCTGTTTCAGCTGATTTAAAAACAGATTTCTCAGAGCTGAAAACATGCAAAGCGTTAGTGATCTGTGATATTTCCACCAGATATTAACAGATTTTGTGTTTTGAAAAATGCATTTCATCACAGTTCCAGCTCATACACACACTCAGCAAGGCAGAGTCTGTGCCTTTTTCAGTTTCCAGCTGGGACAGTGGCCTGAAGGCTGCTTGAACTTGCACCACAGCCTGAAAGCCAGGGAGAAGTGGAGTGTCAGACTGACCTACATTTTTGTCACAATTCCTTAGCTTGACAGAAAATCAGCCAGTCTTGAGGCAGCATCTCAAAATCCTCTGACTTCATTCTCTGCTTTCAGAGAACCACAGAGCTGAGTGGAGAATAATAAATAAGCAAGATGCTCTGATGAGGGATGTCCTGGCAGGCAGCTTGCACAGGCTGAGGAGTTTGTGTGAAGGGCAAGACTTGAGGCCAGATGGGATTCAGTCCCTATTAGGATGCTGTTGGCATTTTTACAGGATGTGTATGAAACTAAAAGTAATGGAGTAACACAGGTATTTCTTTGTAATATAAGATCACATTTGCAACACAAACACAGTTAACTGAAAGCTGTGTGGTTATGGGGAATGCCTCGTTCATCCTGATACACTGGCTAAGATAGCAAGGCCAATAAGAAATCAATTTTAAGTCAATAATATTCACTTTTCCTACCATTTGCTTCTATCTCACTCAGCTCAAGCACTGACAAATCAGTTTCCAGTTACTGAGATGCTGTCAGAATGCTGCTGGACACTGGAACACAGCAGTAAAGCCACCTGAAGACATGCCAGTCCTGGCATCAGTGACATTTCAGTTCCAAAAGATCATGATATAAGAAAAAGGGCAAACAAGGTCTTGACTCTAAACATTCAATCACCTTGAAATGATTTGAGTAATACCTACCTACGTCTCACTCATGCCCATTTTTGAGGACTTAGACAGCTCAAGAAGGATTTCTGAGATGGCTGACCCAAATTTTCTCCCCTAGCACTTGGTTTGCATGGGTAAAATTACTGTTGTCAACAAAGCCACTCCCAATTTAATAAAATTGAAACCAGAACCACGCATTCTGTTATGGCCCTAAGAAAACTGTGCTTAAGCAGTGAAGAGGTCACACATGGTGTCTGGCAAACTGCAAAAAAAAGGACAAAGCCAACTCCTAATCATTAAAGTTCATTAAATCATGCTGGTATGTATTTATAATTGCTGATGGCACTGAAGAGCTCCTGAAGATCTGCACTGACCTTTGAAAGGCGATTTTGAGGTCTTGAAAGTCCAGAAGTTACTCAGTTATTACAGTTATTCACAAGAGCACAGCTGGACTTTTATTTGCCCGAGCATCACAAGAAGTACACCAACAGCTTTACCACATTTGTAACACAGAAAAGTCACAACTTCCAAGATGCGACCACCTGAGTGCCTTAACCAAAACATCTACTGGGTTTTGAGAGGCAGAAAACGCAGAAAACTCTAACT
The DNA here is from genome assembly GCA_013398615.1 of Brachypodius melanocephalos. Taxonomy (NCBI): domain Eukaryota; kingdom Metazoa; phylum Chordata; class Aves; order Passeriformes; family Pycnonotidae; genus Brachypodius; species Brachypodius melanocephalos. Next base: position 1,551,679 of record VZSR01000680.1, read on the forward strand.
ACTGTGACACACTGTTCTAGGGATCCCCTTCCTTCTCATACCTTTGATCTCTCAGAAATATAAATGAGTGCTTTCAGCACTTGGGATCCTTCTTTAAAAATGCCAATAAACAGAATGATGCAGTCGAAGCCATATGTGACTTCCTGCTGAAGATTCAGAGAATGCCCTCTCCAAGAATCAGATAATGACCACAGTGAAAACCACACAAGGCTGCAGGAAGAATCCAAGAGTCCTGCTTCCCACCCCACACTCTACTGCTTAAACAGCATTTTCCACAAGCAATAGTGAACAGAAGATTTAAGGCATTCCACCTTCAGGTCTACAAGCACAAACCCTGGTTAAAGTGGAAGGTAAAGCCAAGTGCTCATCTCTCAACCTCATGGTTGCATTTCCTTGACATTTAAGAGGTTACTTTCATATGGGATGACCAAGGGAAAACAATATTCCGTGGAACAGAATTTGCAAAGTCAAGGTTATTGATCCCAAAACACGATCAGGCAAATCAAATGGGCTTCCAAATGATCCTCAGCTCCTGGAATACTACACCTCACAATGCTTGCAAGATTCCTTACAGTTTACAAAAACTCCTGCAGCAGCTGACTGTCCTGATGAAGTATCAAGGTCTTCTGTATATCTGCTCAAGTCCATCCTGCTTGGAATAAACTGCACACCCAACAGTGGTAATTATCAGTGATACATGGACATAGTTGTCTTACTCCACGCAATTTACCAAGTGTCTTGTGTTGAAAAAAATAAAATACTCTCTTTCTTGAACTTAATTTGCTCATTTAATGATCGCCAGTAGGTGAGAGTAAGTATTTTCTTAAAAGACAAGAAAAAACAACATTGTAGTCCTTTTTAAAAGAAACTATGAGCTCTAAGAGACACTATTTGAGTACAAATATTCCTTTTTGCAAAGAAAGAAGGGCTTTGATCCCTTTGCTGCAGTTAATTGATACATTTTGTCATGTCTGAGCAGGAAGGGGTGTGGGGGGAAGGAGGAATCAAAACCAAAAGACAAACAGCCTGAAATTCTAACAAAGGCCTCAGAAAAACATTTCTTCTTCCACATCCTGTACTTATTCTTTCCACATTGGTGCAGAAAACAAAACCCCAGTTTTCAAGGCAAAGGACACCTAGGGACACTTTAGAGGCAAACTATATATCTTCTTGAAGTCCCCTTTCACAACATTATACCAATGTGTAATATTAATTAAGCCATACAAAACTCCTTCCGAATCTACTCCCCTCATCAAACCACTACAAAAACCAACCATTGGTATGTTCCAATAATATTTATGAATGCACACAAAAAGGCTGAGTCTCGATACAAAGTTTGCCGAGATTTTCCCCACGTAAAAATTGCAGGGCTGGAGCCCCAGTTACCAAAGAAAATGCAGTTTGGAAGGAACATGCCCCAGCAATCAGCCTAAAGAACTGTCAGGGCAGACAGATTGCTCTGCCAGTGAATTTATTTAGCAGTTCTACCCCAGCCTGTCTCTCTACTGAGACAGTTCAGAAAAGGGAAGCTCTGTTTTAATAATCCTAATGCTCTGGGCAGTTAAGAAGATGCACAAAAATATGACTGGTCTTTAAAGAAGAGTTAGAGATTCTTTTAATTTGGCTATTAATTAGAGGAAGGAGAGCATGAGATTGGGAAGTTGGTGTCTTCCATGCACCAAGTGAGTGGATGGGCCATCACCACTGGGATGCTGCAGCACTGGCCTGATTTACTCTGGCTTCTGCTTCAAGTGGTCGTCAAAGCAAGTTCAGGCATGGTACATCATTATTATTTCATCAATTAAATGCACTATGCTCAGCTGGCAGCCAATGAAGTCAGCTGTCACAGATGCATCCAAATCCAGGTCAGAGGGGGTCTTTGTTCTTAAAAAAATAAATAAATAAAAAATATTTCACTGTGGAATGAGATGTTCCATACGAATCAAAACAGAAATGGTGGAAAAACCAAAACCTTTCAGATCTAGCAGAAGTTGACCAAGGGGAAAAAAAATAGCTTGCTTTCGTCTCTCTTGTTATTTACTGGACACACTTTATCTTCTTGGATTCGAGGAAACTTCCATTAGGCAAAAATTCAATACTCAGCACCACTTCAGCAAACTGCCCTTGTTGCAAAAGGCTCTGAAAAATCCCCAGGTATTTGAGGATTTTTTTTTTCTTCTCCAGAAATCTTATTGTTCTGTTTTGAATGCAGGAGACAAAGGAACAATAGTGCCCAGTCACTGGAATGCCCTCTAAACTCCCAAAGCCACTGCTCCCAGCAGCTTTTCTCTCTGACGGAGGTGCAGTGACCTCAGCAAACACAAATCACACGGCTTTTCTTCTCTGAAACAGACACCCACAACATTTCTTTACCAGCCGTGTCACCACAACTGAAGAGTGACTCGGGCTTTGCTGCTGTTTTTAAAACACACCTTTCCTTTGCTCCCCAATCTGTTTGTAAACAACCCTGATCTTAAAGATGTGTTGAGTGATCAGCACTGCTGGCTGCTGAAATCACAGAGACTTTTCAATGGAGTTTTGTGGATTTTGTATCTCAGTTCTGTTAGCTCACACCACGATATCCCCATTTGTTCCGAGTCATTATATGCATGGCTTTATACAGCATTGATTGTAGGGGTGAGTGACAAATATGTTTTCTTTCCAGTGGTTATCAGCTGACAAATAACAACCATTAATCTCAGCTCTCCATCTAAGACATGGGGATTTAGCCCCACATCTTTCAGAAATTTATTCTGGGAAGCAGTTCAGCAAAGAAATGAGTGTATCTTTTCTGGAGTGACAGCCAATGAACTCAGATGCCACGCAGGAGGTGGAGAGCACAGCCAGCAACCCTGAACTAAAAGCCCAACCCACACAGCTGACAGGGCTCCATTTCATCATGAGAGGCAGAAGCAGAAAGGCAGGCCAGAGGCTCTGCTCAGCATTCCTGAGGAGCCTTTGGACTCCTTTTTCCCCAAGTAGTAAAGATAATCGATATCGAAAATGACAACAATCAATAACGGTTGCAAACCTAATTATGAGCCATTCTCCATTCATACTGAACTGTCAGGATCATTAATAAAAGCATAAGTGCTCTGACCTAGCTCCCCTTTCAATCAATAGATTCCCAGCCATAACATGTTCTTCAACCTTTATTTCTCTTCTTTTTGTACAAGAGATGGAATTGACCTACAGAAGAGGTGTGCCCACAAAAAATTGAGATACCCTGGGCATCTCCCGTGTTTATACAGGAAGAGTGGAGCATGCTATAACATCTTGGGTGGAACCCTTTCCTAAGCATCTCAAAGCATTTGGACACTATCAGATTAAAGCAGAGTTCCACTATCCTCAGCAGCAGATGGGGAAACAGAGGCCAGAGACACTTGCCCACGGTTACTGACAAAATGGAAGCTGGACATGGTGTTTGGCTGTACAGTGTTTTGCTTGTGGTATTCTTTGAACCCCAAGAACCACTGGAGAGCCCCACTTGTCACATGCATACATAAAATACACATTTGTCTTCATGCTTAAGCAAAAAATTAACATGAGCTTTGCTCACAAAACTTGAGCATGACCCCTGTAGTAACGATGGATGTGAAATCAGCAGCTTCTCTTACTCTGTGTCCCACAGAGTAAGGGGTTATTCTACAACACCTACAGGAAGAGGAGAGAGAAGAGAAGAGAAGAGAAGAGAAGAGAAGAGAAGAGAAGAGAAGAGAAGAGAAGAGAAGAGAAGAGAAGAGAAGAGAAGAGAAGAGAAGAGAAGAGAAGAGAAGAGAAGAGAAGAGAAGAGAAGAGAAGAGAAGAGAAGAGAAGAGAAGAGAAGAGAAGAGAAGAGAAGAGAAGAGAAGAGAAGAGAAGAGAAGAGAAGAGAAGAAGAGAAATTATTTTTTGGGTTGAAAGGAACTTTTTACAGTCATCTAGTCCAACTACCTGACCACTCCAGGGCTGACCAACACTTAAAGCATGCTGTGGAGGATGTTGTCCCAGTGAGCATCCCTGGGCCACCACTGTGCCAGCCTGGTCCTGCAAGAACAAGGAGGGCCTGGGGAGCTGTGTCTGAGCCTGGAGGTGTCTCCACACACTGCACCTAGGAGACCTCAGCTGAGACACTGCACAAACTCAGCACCAGGCACCCCAGTGTCCCAAGGCCCTCCTTAGTAAGAAAACCAGATCAAGCAAAACTAGTGCTGCAAACAGGAAACCAGCAATCCCAACTGGATGGCCAAGGCCAGACATGGCTTGAATACAGAGCTAAATGTGGCTAAATGTTGCAATTTATTAGGACGTGCTTGATACACTCCCAAATTTTAATATTTTAACTCTATTTCTGTTATATGCATAATAGCTGTTTCTGGGATAATTACAATCACCCCGTAATGCTTTAGTGATTTTGAAGTAAGCACAATTTTATAACACATACGATCGTGAACTGCAAAATATTAACATAATTAATCTGCATGAACACACTGAACTTTGTGACATTTAACAGACACCCTCAACCTCTAAGTAGTCATACACATGCACTCAAGATGGTGAAGGATGATAAAAAAGTGTCTTGTCAGTGCCTCATTTGATTTTTGTCTGGAAAAAGAAATATCTGCTGGCTCAGAGTTTAACTGCTCCATGTTTTTCGAATTTCACAACAAACTATCATGCAAATGATAGCCTCAAATCAGAATATTCTGTCTTTTGTCAAATTATTCAAACCCTTCACATATTCTCTTTTAACACAAACGAATTGTCTAGTGCCCATTATTTTTTTCAAAAGTAAAACAAAATTGAAACTCAATGTGAAAAAGAGCTGTTCCAAACTTTTAAAAGAAGCACACATACAATGTATATGGAAACTGAAATAATGCATATTAAACACAGAACTGGAATAAAAATGCACACTAAATGTTCAACAACACGGCTTCAAGGAAGCAATTTCTCTCCTGGATGAGGATACTCAGGTGACTACATTTAGTTACAGACTTCTGTGGGTTTCCTGGGCAAATAATGGGCTCTAATCTCAGTTATTCATGATGAAAAGAAGACAAAATCATAAGATGGCATTAAAGGCACATTATCTGCCAATGCAGCCGGCTCCAAATGTGATTATTACTTGTGGAACATCAGCTTTAACAAGAAATCCATTTGAAATCACTAGATTTTTTTTTCATTAGTGTTTGTTCTGGGTAATTCCTGTGATTCCTGCATCCCTCTTGCTCTTAACAGCATCAGAAAGGTGGCTGTGGAAGAGGAGACAGGTGTGTTACAATACCTGACAAATGGCTTGGGTGATCCATGGGGTTCCATTAATGCATGGGAAGAGCTTTCCTGAAGATGGGTCAAATTAAAAACTAATTCAAAAGTGCCTGTTACTTACCAGAGAAGTCTCTTGGATATATAAAGGCACTTTATGAAAAAAAAAAATCAAGAGGGTTCATTTATCAGTCTTCCATATACTTATATAAATATATAATTTTAGTAATTTTGTAGTCATTGACATGTTTTCAGACACATATTTAATTTTTTTTTTCCAAGGAGCTCTGTGTATCCATTCTGTTGCCCTGCACTGTAGTCTCCCTTATGCCCTCCAGACAGGAATGGTGCATCACTGCAAAAACTGGGGCTACTAAAACCCAGAGCTTCTGCAGATCATCCTCAAACCATTCTGCTGCTGGCAGAACCTGAAGGCAATAACACAGCTATTACAACATTTCAGCCACTGAAACATATTTTGTTTCATCTCTTTCCAAAACCCAAAGGGCCAGTAGACACCATCATGGGCTGAATGTTGCCCAAGTACAGCACAGACCAAATTTTTGCAGCTCTGCACACACAGAAAGATCTAAAAAGAGGAGCAAAGAGGCTAGAGCACCAGGAGAACTCTGACCAGCCCACACCACTTTGGGAAGTGGAGGATTGCTGGCTCGGGTTTAGTGAGTGACACCCATGGGTGCAATGGCACCCAAGCACTAACCTTGACAGCAAATTCGAGGAGCTGGCCTCTGCCCACTTGACAGTGGAAATATCCTGGGTCTTACTGACACAACTGAGTTCCTAAAATAAAAGCCAGCCTGCATGGTTACATTTTGGAAAAAGACACAGGGTTTGGGATGGTTGCTGTTACTCCTCTGCTAAATCTTCACTTTTGCCAAAACAAAAAGACAAAACACCAAACGCTGCCACGACATGACAGCATGGCTCTTTCTTGCTCCCCTTTGCAGTTGGTACTAGTCAAAGAAGTGGAATAGGGGCTGAGAGCCTCTTTGCTGTCAGTAAATAAAAGCAATACCTATTCAGGCAATCATCCTACATCAGGACTGGAGAATTTTAATAAAACAAGACTCACATAAAAGAAGGTCCCTAATGACTACACTCCTTCTCATGTCTCAGTGCTGCCTTAGAGCAGATGAAACTCTGAAAGAAGCTTAGAGGGTTTCACACAGGATCCTCAAGCACTCTCTCTTCCTCCACATTGCATGCAGCAAAGGGAGGGATGCAGTCTGTGGGAAAGCTGTGGGAAGGCACGCTCCAGTGCACCACTCCCTACTGACACCAGGGTTACTGTCACTTTAACAAGCTTCTACCACAGTGCTATTATCATTCAAAGCTCCTTATCATGCCAAGTGCAAATATTATGACTAGCTGAACATCTAGAGTAATCACTGCTGTAACTGTGTGCGTGTACTCGTGTTTAATATTGAGGGCTGTTGCTGTCACCAGGCTGTAAAAACCAAACTGGCACTAACAGCAGCGCTGAGGATTTGCATACAGCTGACAGGGACAGAGCCTGGCACGCTGCTGGCTGTGCACAGTGTGGCACTGCCAGGGCATGTCTGACCAACACCAGTCAGGACACAGGGCTCCTCAGCAGCTGCCACAGCCAAGGGAGCAGAGGAGCACAGCACACAGGCACTGTGCAAAACACTGCTGCCCCCACAAAGCCAGAAACTGTCTTGTGGTTGCCCCACCCAGCAGAATCCAAGGTGAAGCTCCAGCATGTCTGGGGCTCTCTCAGGTGGGAAGCAAGGACCCTGTGAGGATGGATCAGATCACACCTATAACTCACACTGCCTGGGACACACCTGAGACAACACACAGTCAGCAGCCAGGGGCTCGGAGGTGAAGCGCAGGTTCTTATTTTCTTGGAAGGATCTAGCAGTTGGACTTTGGTAGATTTTCACAGCATGAAAGCTGTGCTTAGTCACAGCAGACTGACACTGCTCCACCCCTGTGAGGTTACCTGGGGACTCAAGGCAAGGGGTGCAGTGCTTGCTCCTGACACCAAGCTTCATCTTCCAGAGTGGCCAAGAGTTCCCACTGATAAGGGCAGGGGAAAACACTGGGCATTCCCGAATTCCTGGGCACTGGGCATTCCTGCAAACCTCTCCACTGATTTCTCAGTGCCTCAGTGTGTAAACACTAACATCTTACTGCCTGGGAGACTGCAGAGTTCAGACAAGGTAGAAAAGGAGAAGAGGTACAGTAACTGCAGCACCCCCCCAACTATTTCTGTAACAAAAGCAGCACAGAACTGTCCTAAACATGCAGCGGTCTCGTTATTGCTGTTCAAATGGTGAAGTATTGCAAAGGCTTGTGACAAACTGAGGGCAGAGTTAAATGCACCAACTCACATCAGAGGCAAACCCACTGTCATTAACTAGGCTCTGTCCACAAATTTGGATCGCTGCAGTTCCAGTTTCTTGCAGAACAAAGGAAGCAGGATACTCTGTTAACTAATGTTCAGTAGGATCACAAAAAGCTATACAATGGAATAGTTTAAAGGAACACCTTCCATTACTGACAGCAGTGTGGTACTACAGCCACGTGGATTTTCAGGAACTTGCTCTTCAGAAGGAAAAGGGCACACAGTGAAAGAGCTGGACTGGAACAGGGAGGAAGGAGCATGTGCACCCTGTGTATCTGTAACAGAACATGGGCTCTGCCACAGAAACACTTATTCTTGCTGGATTGTTTCAATCTGGCTTTTCACTGGCACTAAATTCATCAATATGAATGGACAAACTCAAGAGCCCTCATCAGCAGCACTAATTAATTTTTTTTCCAGAGATATTAAATCCTAAATCAGATTTTTCAAATTGCTACTTGGATCACTTGTGCTGATACCAAACAAGCTGAATTATTCATAACAACGGTGCTAATCCTGAAAACCCTGGTGACCCCCTGCTCTTGCCTGATAACTGGGAAGCAGTACTAGAGAGGGCAGGAGGTTGCAAGATTAAAGTAAAAGAGGTTCAGGAGGAAATTGAAGCCGGTGATGCTTTATGTGGCTACATTGTGCTAAGAAAGTAAGCCAGCAGATAGGCTCTCCTACAAAAGGAGAGGGAATTTGCAGAAGTTTCCTGTGCACAAAATCCAGAAAGGAACTGCTCAGGTGTATTATATAAAAACACAGCTATATTTTGCTAACATTTTTATATAGACAAATCTTTGGGGCGTGTAGTTGGATATTTACAGTGCTAAAACACAATTGCCTCGTTTCCAATGACTTTGGGCACATCATTCTGAGCACAGCAGTAACAAGTTGTAAAAAACAATCACCACTGCTATATTCCCTATCCATGACCAGCAGTAAATGTCTGCTCCAATAAGGTCAGGCACTTCGGGGGAAATTTTCATTTGCAAATGGATGGGCAAAGCTGCATGGACTACAAGCCCTTTTAATTTCCTAATACAGCTGCACACAGGCAACATAAGGTACCTGGCTGCCCCCCTTTCTGTCCATGGTCATTTGGTCTGTCATACCACACAGGATGACATGCAGAGGACACCGGGGATCAAACAATACTGGAAAGTGCAAGAGAAAGAGAACTGGCTCTTTGAAATACAGGCAACATTCCATTCCACCCAGAGGGGCACTTTAAATCAGGAATTTCCTAACTATGATAGTCACTGAAATTCAACAGGGCAGGGATTATATAGCAAACACCACTAAGTATGTTTTATATAAAGATTAGATCTAATAAGACACTTGTCATATATTTCACAACCACCACAGGATTTTTCAAAACAGATTTATTGAGGGTGACCAGCTGTATAAGAGACAGTGTGACCTGTGATACTGTAGTTAAAGAAACATTATCAGCTTCAAAACCCAGTGAAATTACTGTATCTATTACAGGGACAAATGGTGACTAACTGTTACAACTGCATCAAAGGGAAAACTGTTCCTTTTTAAAGTGAGCTTCGCTGTACATTTGACAGCATCTTTTGTCTAGATGGCTTGAGAGTTTTGCTTTTGATTAGCTGTCCCAGGCAGCAGCTATCTGGAGTAGTTATGCTCATATCCATTTACTTCCTCTCAGCAAAAGAGTTAGAAGCATCAGTGGGGATGCAGAATAAAGCTTTTATATTTTAAAATTACGTATTTTAAAATAACCCAGTTTGCGTCTCTATTCTAAGGAGGTTCTGTAAGTCAGTCTCAAAGACAAAAATTTGCAGGGATGCTAAAGCTCTTATCCTGAAATTTGTGCTTATGCTGAAATTATTACACACATATATAGGTAGAGATTACATACCAATATACACATATGTGTATGCAAGTACAGCAGGTCATGACAGGCCCTTAATGCAACATTCTGATAGTGCAAGAAACCAAGCAATGGCTTCTAAAAACACAGGTTTTAATAGCTTGGTATAAAGCTGTCCTAATTTAATTTTTAGGAATCTCTCTTTTTTTTTTTTTTTCATTAATGAAAATTCATGGTCTTAGGTTTTTCGTAGCTTTAAAAAAAAAAAAAAAGCAGTTGCCAGTGTTGATCACTATAAATGTACACTGTCAGCATGATGCCATTATCACCTTTTCTTAGATTAATATTAGGCAGTTTACTCCACCTCCAGCATATATCTCAAGACAATCAGTTTAATGGCCTATGCAGGTGACCTGGCAAAAATCAAGACAAATTGAGCATGACAGCCAGAAAGTTACCGTATGTCTCTTCTAAAACCCTTTTTAAAGTTACATTTAATTCTGAAAATCCATTTTTTTCCATATTCTAAGCTCTTCATGGCACGATTAATTTCACCTACTCTTTTTCTCCTTCACTCAAATTTCCTGTTTCAGATGACCAATAAATGTGCCACCTTCTGTAATTCCAGCCAGTGAAGGAAGTTTTCTATGGACTGTTGTCATGGCGTTGTAGTTTACATACAAATGCTGAGGAAGCCATGCATTCACAGATGGCTTTCCACTCATTATGACAACTAGCTCCCTTTATAAGCTTGTAAGGCTCAAGCTAGAAGTAAAGTATTCCATTTGCACTGGGAACACGCAGCCCTCACATACTATTTAAAGAGATACTGTGCAGTTCCTTTTTGCTACAGCTGCAAAACCACATGGGCATAATTATTTCAGTGAAACGTCTTCTGCTGACTAGGTAGATGCCACAAAGACACTGCAGCTGTTCAGAATAAGGCCCAGAGCCATAAACATATCTATAAGCTTTTGATTTCAAGGGGCTGTTAACTGCAGAAAGTCTCTGTGAGTCTGCACACCAGTAAAAAGATCTCTTCCCACTCCTGCCACAAACGCTGCTCGTGACTTTTGTCACACCACTTTTGTCCTCACCCATGTGTGAACTGAGGAAAAGGGGACAAGCCTCATCTACAACAAGGGCTTGGGGAGTTTGGTAATAATTTGTGCTTATTAATTGCTTGGAGAGCTGAGGAGGAGAGGGAAATGCAAAAGCAAAATCTTTTTATTAAAGGAAGTTGGATGACAGGAGGTGGGACACCTCCTGTAATCCTGAAGGAGGGCTCCCATCTGGGAAAGGGTGTTCAGAGGGAGGCAGAGCCATGCTGGAGGTGCCATCAGGATTGTAAGTACTCAGCCTCCTCCATTCTTGCCTCCTGCACAGTCCCCCACCCTCTCTTTCTTATGTATTCCTCAAATTTATTTCATTTGACATCCTTAGCCCAACCTCTGTGATTGTTCTGCTGACCTTTGCTCACTGCAAGCTCTGGGCTCTGTCCTGACACATGCTGAGCTCCTCTGAAAGGCCAGCAAACACCAGCCCAGGTTGCCTGGAGTTTTGCAGGAGGGCAGAATCCCACCAGAGCAAAAAACTCAGCAAACAAATCTCTCCTCACAAGTTAGCTTAGCTGATTCTTCCCTACTTGCCATAGAGTTTACCCTGATTTTACACTGCAGGCTAACTACAAACCCCTAAGAACTGTACAAGATGCAAGAAACACAGTGACCACACTGATTTTACACTGCAGGCTAACTACAAACCCCTAAGAACTGTACAAGATGCAAGAAACACAGTGACCACACTGATTTTACACTGCAGGCTAACTACAAGCCCTAAGAACTGTACAAGATGCAAGAAACACAGTGATCACCCTGATTTTACACTGCAGGCTAACTACAAGCCTAAGAACTGTACAAGATGCAAGAAACACGGAGATCCCCAGGACATCACAATGCAGGAAAATCCTCCAGTGCTCAGTATTACCAGAGCAGTGACTAAGGATAGGTGATCTGCCAAAAGAAACATCCAGAAATACAGCCTTACTGGCAGAGGACATAAACATCTCATCTCTAGAATAAGACAGACTCTACATTTTATCTTTCCTATTTAAAGTTTGCCTCATAACTTCATCCAGCTGGAAATATGCACATATTTCTAGAAGAGTTGATGGCCATGTGTAGTATTAGCACCCAAGACCTTTCTTACAGAGCTAGCTGTCCACCACTCTTCAAATGTTTTCCATGGGCAACCCCAAATGTTTAACCTCTGGCTTTTTCTGCCATGCTAACAAGTAACTGTGTCACACAATGAAATAATCCCTTTTTCTTTGACCTACAATATCTGCCTGACAGAAGCACTTGGTAGAGTCTGTGAACCACTATTTTGAAGCAACGAGCAAAACACATAAGATTTATGTTTTGGAGAAACATGGAAAACATTTGGCTTGCACAAATTCACATTTCTAGCTTATCTGTCCCCAAATAGCTCACAGACAGTGCAGAGGTCTGTATTAACACACACCATAATGCACTTTATTCTGGATGACTGATAATGGCATTATTGCTCAAACACCAAGAGCAAGACATCCAAAATTGTATCAGTTTGTTCCTAAGGAATAGAATGATTGTCAGAGCCTAATGAGTTTATCAACATGAGGCTAAGCCAATGAGGTTAGCCTGATATAATTCCTGGAGGATATGATTTATGTCAAATGATCCACAGCCAGGGTTCCACAGAGCAACTGTCTGTAAAAGGGACACCCAATCTGAGAAGAATCCTGCAATTCATAGGGATGCTTCAGAACCTTGTGATTAAAAGAGCAGTGACTCTGAGGTGAGTTATAGACCATGAATTGCAGCTCCAGAATGCTTGTTCTCCTTCCTGCTTGCTCCTCAGTCAGAAAACAGCAATCAGGTTTCCATGTTTCCCTGCCACAGGTGGACCTGGGTGAGGCAGTAGAAGTTGTTTCTTCCCTGTGGGATACAATCCCCCCAGAGGGTTTTATTCTCCGTGATCTGATCCCAAGGAACCTCTGCTACAAATCCTGGCACCAGTAGTCCCTCCTGTGTGTTAGAGACTGAGGGCTGAGCAGGCAGGGAAGCCAGATTCCTCTGCCCAGTGGAGGCATCTGATCCAAAGTCTCCTCCAGACAAAGCAGCAGCTCTTGTGGTATTTTGTGAGGGTTTGGATCAGACCTGAAGGACAGGGCTGATGGGCACTAGCAGGGGTGCTGGGCTGGGCTGTGACCATTTCCATGGGAAACAAAAGGCCTTCTCTAGGACTGTCAAGCCCCAGTATGAGCACATGCATCCCTATTTCCCAGTTTAAACTTTACTTTTAAGAGAGTTATTTGTATTTGCCAAGCCACAAATTGCAGTAGCCAGAGTGGAGACTTGATCAGCAGACAATGACAAGATGAAGATATCCTGAGAAGGAAAGCCAAAACCCACCACGAGGGTAAAGCACCACAGAAACACATCTGTCAAACAGCATTGCAGTCTGAAGTAATCAGTGCAACTAATTATCACTAATTGTAATATAGTTTCTGTCTTGCTGCTAATACATTTAGACTTGCTAATCAAATCAAACTATTCCAACTTGCTGTGCTGCTTCCAAATAAATATTTCATCAAGGATGAAAAATGAAGCTTTTTTTTTTTTGTGGGTTTTTTTCATTTGTTAGCTTGTGGGTCTTTTTGTTGTGGTTATGGCTGTTTGGAGAAGTTTAGCAGTGGCCTTTTTTTCATTTATTTCACACTGCAACAAAACTAGTAGAAAATGCCCTCAGGAAGACTATTTGGCACTCTGAATGTTTTCATTTAGGAGCCAGAGCATGCTCAGATCCCACCCAGAAGTGTAGAAGAGCAGCACCTTTACAGGATGCCCATGTGGATAAACTGCTAAACTACACACAGAAGCCCCGGATTCAGTTTCCAGCTCTGCTGCAAACTTCCCAGCACAACTTTGGTTGCCTTCTTAAATACCTCTGAGCCTCAGCTGCCACTCTGTGGAAGTGGAACTATAACCTGCCTTTTTCTAAACCGAAAGCTCTTCAGACAGAAGCTCTCCCCTGCATTTCTGTGCCTGGGTTAACACCAAGAGACTCCTAAAAGGTTTCTGGAATTTCCTTTAATAGAAAATAATTGACATGTTGTTCCCAAAACTGTAATTACATTTGCAAATATATGATTTTCCTTCACACAGAAAAAAAAAAAAAAAAAAAGAGAAAGTAAGGGAACTTCTTCCTTTAAAAATGGCACTGTTTTATAATTTTTTAATAAATTCTCTTCTACAGGAGACTTTCAGGTGTGCCAGAGATCTGTGTGCTCTGGAAAGGAGTTTCAGACAGGTGAACAGGCAGTTCCAGAGCAGTGATGCTGTTGAAGCGAACGTGACTATTCCACCCAGATTCCTGCACAACACAGAGGAAAATTTGCTACAGGCACACACTGAACACTGATATAAGGTTGGAGTTTATTCCCCAGAATTTATTGCTCCAAAACTTTAGCCACTATTTTTACAAATTCAAATCAAGCAAAGGCCACAGGTAATGGAACAATGGGACAGGATTTCAATATTTAGCAGTGCCTAAAAAGCAATAATCAAATTAACTTGCAGCTACCGTTAGCTGCCAGCTTAGCACAAACATCTGATATTCCTAACAAAAAAGAAAGAAAACAACTAAATATTTTATGCCAAAGAGGGCCTCAGATTTTAATTAATTTTTAGACTTTGAACTTTGCAAACAGCTACTTGTAACACAGTTTACCAAGGCCATTTAACATTGTGATGTTGATCTAGAAATCAATGTACTTCCACAAAAGGCAACTCATTAGCAGAAAACAGAAAACATTCACAACTGCCAGGTTTTCCACATTCAAGAAGAAGCACCTGGAGGCTACTGAAGCAAACAGTAATCACAGAGATTTAAAACTGAGACAAGACGATCAAAATTAGCTTAATATAGTAATAATAATATAAAAAAATTACAGATAAAACTTCACAGGACTTTGTTTGGACACTTAGTCTTTGCTTCCAGCCCACCACAATCAAATAAAGTCTATGAAATAAGCCACAACAGCAATATTACGCTTGAGCAAGTCACATAACTTCCAGAAAATTAATGGTTTTTACACAGATTCTGTATCTTAACACTATCTGAGTATGTAGAGTTGAGATTCAAGAAGTTTGCCAAGGAACCCTCTCAACTATGTAAATCACAGCCAAATAAAAACCAAAAACTAAACTTTATCTGGTGAACAGGCATGCATTCCATCAGGGATGAGATCAACCTAAGGTGTGAGAAACAACTGGAGCTATTCTGGCTTTGAGGATGAGAGTCCACAGATGAGTGGGTACAAAGAAACTGTGTGGGAAGGAACAGGAACTTGCACAGCACACATCTGTCAGCTCTAGCAGACCAGCTGGAACTCCAGCACCAACACATACCCCACGGATTTTGCATGAAGGTCTTTGCAACTGTAAATTACCACACTGATTGCACCAATGTATACATAAAAATCTCTGTTTCTGGGGGACAGAATATGGGTAATACTCCTAATTTGATTTTTTTTTTTGTGATTATTCATGTAAAAATTGAAGTGCAATTTAACATTAGTTACTAACACAGCTATAAATAGTTAACTGCTCCAGAACATTGTGTGAAAGAAAGCAACCAAATGGAAAGATTTTATGTGACAGATCTGTGGGATTTATCCATTCTGCAGCACGCTGCAAACTTATCAGGATGTCAGGTGCTTGCTGGTTGTAACAAAGCTGCCACTGCATCACATGGGACACTGCTGATCTGTGCACCTTATCCTGCAAAATAATAGTGCCCAGTTCTGCTTTCCTGAAGCATTGTTTGGGATGAATGAAAGCCCTTATCCTGCACAGGGCTCTGACTTGCCAATCCATAGCCTGAGGGAACAAGTAACTTCTTTTTGTGAAGTTAGCTTTGGGTGACTCAGCTCATTTAAAAAATGAGAAAGGAGGCTGAAGCACACACAGCATGAAACCACCAAAACAATGAAGAGCTCTTACATCTCCAAAGTCCCAAGCCAACAAGCCAGCAACCAGAATATTCTTTCCAAGTCACACCAACACTGGGGCCTTTCTGTACCTTGTTCCTCCCTTTTTTTGTCACTGTCCCAATTAAATGAAGCTTTTGCATTGCTACCAAGGGGTGAATTGCTCTGCTGCCCTTACCCAGAGTCAGTAGGTGGATGGAGGACACAGATGATAAACTTGATGAAGAACAGGCAGTCCTTTAGACCTGTATTTAATTAATATTTGAGAACACTTTTGTATGCCCTTCCTAAAGCACCAATATAAGGCACAAACCCATCAAACTCTAGTGTTCACAGTGTTTATGCTCACACAACAATGTTTATAAGAAAGTAAAAATGCCACAGGAATATAAGGCCTAAGAATCACCTGCTCTGCATTTGCAGCAAGTTGACACCCACACCGTTTTGGTAGCCTAACTTAACTGAGCCATGTTTCTAAAATGTTTTGAAGGTCAACAACAAAGAAAAAATTTGCTGCAATTTCTGTTTAAAAAAGCAAAACAGCACCTATTATAATTCAATTTCCATACATGCATAACTTGGCCTTGGTCAAAAAATATCTGTTCACAGAATTAATTCTGACTCCAGGTTCCCAATCAGATGAAACATCTCTTTGCTTCCCTTTGCAGCACCAATGTTTCACCCTCATCTGAAACTTTCCAGGTCACTATTTGACCTTTGGCTTTACCACTGGGAGTTTTCTCAATCTGAGTGAAATTCTCCTGCGTGTTTGAGGATCTCCCAGACTGGCTGTAAACATATTTTTCCATTTTAAACCCATACTGTCTCAGCTGTCAAGGCCTGATCTGTGGCCCAATGAAGGCAGTGAGAACTGGGCTAACTGGTAAGGAAATCCAGTCAAATCCAGCCAGATCCAGGCTGCACCTTTCCACTGACTTGGAATGGCTTTGGATCTGGCCCTTCCTTTACTGGTGACAACAACACTGCCTAAATCTGAGAAGGGAAGAGCAACAGGGTGAAGGTAATTCGGAAAAAAGTCATTTCTGAAGATGTTCCTTGGGCAGTTTCTACAAATGTATTGAATTTGAGCACCTGTCCTACTGTCTGTTGTCCCTTCCCAACCAGAAAACCCAAGGGCCTGCTGGACTGAGGCCAAGCCTGCAGACAGGAACTTCCCTGACCAAGGACTTGGGGACAGGGAGCAGACATGCTCTGTGATCAGTCCCTTCTGGAACAACACCCACATGGGGATTGTGGTTACAGACAGGTTTCACCAGAAGCTCAGTCTGCTTTGTCAGGAACACTGGGACACCATCGAAAGCTTTGGAAAATCCAGTTCTCCACCATTTGCTCCACAGCAAAATGCAGATGTGCTGAGCCAGAAGAGGGTGGCTGACACTTCTCTGAGCAGAACTGCGCTCCACAGAACTGCTCCTTATGCCACAAGGAACACAGCAGTGAGTACCCTGGAGAGACAAGGCACCTACAGACGTAGAACTGCACTGAAACCCTGACTCCCTGTATTCCTTACAAGCCTCTGCCTGTAATCCTGTAATGTTAGCTTTATATATGCACAGCATTTACCATCCCCCTGCTGTGGTTAGTGGAGCTTCAGCTTGAAAATTCATTTTGTTGCATCATCTATAGACTCTTTATACTATGGAAGTATCCCATCTCCAAAGCGATTCACATCACACACTGATAAAAAAATCCAGAATGATGGAACAGAATGTTTACTTCTAACTAGTCTAATAAAATCAGATGGAAAAAAAAAATAAAAACCTGGTGCAAACCCTCCTTCAGTTCTTTCAGACTATGAAAGGAATGAACTGAGTTCTGTTAAAATCCCACCTGCACTCGCACTGAACCAAGTTCTCCATGAGCATAAAGGTACAGACTTCTCAACATTTAAACTTGCAGAAAACATGACCCATCCCTGAGATGTCCTTGTAGATTCAGATGTCCCATTGGTAAAAACAAGATTACAGGATGGCAAAGAGCAAATTTCAAGTACCCTCAACCCCTGTAAATATTGTCATCAGTCTAAAAGCACATGCAGTGTTTTAATCCTTACATTCCCCTTACAGCACTCTGCCAACTTCTGCAGTTTTTCCTGCCATACATCAGAATCAGTCTCTATATTAAGCTCTTTGCCTCAAAAATTCATAAAAGACCAAGTCACAGAGCTAAACTCAAGATAGTCAATGGGGGGAAAAAAGGGAAAAAAGAAAAAAAGAAAAAAAAACCCACCCAAAAAACCAAACCCACAACAAAAATCAAAGCAACTGTGTGCTATAAACCCTAACCACACAGTTCTGTGAATGTTACAATGCAGTGCCAGTGAACAAGAAACAACTGAACGGGGTACTTGGTGCCATGGTGGTGTTGACAAGTCATAAGTTGGACAGGATAATCTCGGAGCTGTTTTTCAGCCTAAGTCATTCTGTGATTCTGTGATTTTATGATTATCAGCCAAAGCATGTCACACGCTGAAACAATTATGGTAGGGGACATAGTTTCAACTGGTTCTTCCCCTTTACTAATTATTTTTGACTAATAATTTTTAACATTTTCGTAGTTCTTTACACTCAGAAGGTTAGAGAAATATTAACCAGCCAGTCCACATACTCAAACTACTCCACTGAGGCACCCTTTTATTGAACTGATAAAAACCTTCACCAGTTTCACCTGCATGAAAGAAAACTTTGCATCCAGTAAATGATGGGAAGCTAGGCAGAGCCTGCTGGTCCTGCAGAATCCCACAAACACAGCTTTTAAAATACACTCCTACTTCTTCCAACATTAGGAAAGTTAAGATGAAATATCTTTAAACCCTGAATTTCCAAAGCTAGCAGACTCTGGCACTCCAGAGGATAAAACAGTATCTTAATACCCTGTGGTCGTCACATTTTTTTCTGGGAACTGAGAGGGGAGACCAGGAAAGTAAGAAGGGTAAGTCTGGGCTCTCAGGCTTGAACTGACAGACACAGAGAAGATAAAGAAAGGTTTTCATCAAAATTATTGAGGGAAGGTGTCATCTTTTTCAGTTACCACCCAGACCCCTTTTGGTCAGGCTGCCCTTTCAGTGTACATTACACCAAGATTACATCACACTTGCTTTCTTTTCACTTTACATCACACTTGCTTTCTTTCCACTTTTCCCCTCCCATTTTCTGTGCCATCCAAACCCAGAGAAGGTTAGAAAGACAGCTAGACAGACAGACAGCTAGACAGAGAGTCATAGATAGATAAACTGGACTTTACTGCTGTCCCTTAGTGGCAGAAAGAAGAAATGAGGATTAAAATACTGCATGTTGCTGCTCTTCTTTACAGCAGTGTTAAAGATTATTAATAGCAGTTTCACAAGCTCACTCATTCACTCTGCAGCACGCATCTGTACAAACCATGCCATCTTCTGGTGCTTCCTGGCAGTTAAAAAAGAAATACCAGTGTCAGAACTTAAACTGTCACCTCTATACCCATATGGGGAGTCCTCCCTCTCCTTATGATCCTGTATCTGAGTGGAGCAGAAAAAATGTTTCATGGCTCTTCAGGGGTTTCATGGCTCTTCATGGCTCTTTCAGGTACCACAATCCCAATAAAAAATGAAGTGCCAGAAACAGTATGATTTACTGGGAAATAACAACTCTGTCCTACAAACTGAGCAGTCTGTGCCTTGAAAGTCTCTATATTCAACTTATTATAGAAACACTCCTATGACTGATGCCATAAGAACTAGAACAGAAAACAGTTTTGGAATCAGTTTCTTAATATGACAAAAGCACCAGTACATCAAAAGTTTATGACAGCTGGAACCAACTCCTCACATGACATAAAATAGAGATTGGCTAACATGTGCAGCTACCCTTTCAGTCCTTAATATTTTTTTTTCTGCATCCTGCAGAAATAGTTCCAAACATTATGGCCCACAAACAAGTAGCTGCTATGTATTTTCTGCTCCTGCTAGAGCTCTTCAACATCTTTACATGTCACAGATTCCTCTGGAAAATAAAAGATTGGTTGTTTGCTTCCATTTTCTCTATTGGAAAGTTGTTCCAGAAGCTCATTCTTCTTGTCACTTTGAGACTAACACAATGTCCAGACTTCATTTCTACCGTAGCTGCAGTAAGAGGACCACTGCGGAATGTACCTTTATACCTTGTACCTCACAAGTTTTAAAGAAATATTTGTTACTCCACAAGAACACCACCACACACTAATCCCTCAGCATCCGCAGTTCTCCATTAATTCTGTGATGTACCCCTGTGTTTCTGTGCAGACTCTTTACTGTGGAGAAAGAGTGCCACACCATTGAAAACATGCTGACAGCAGGAAATCATGGCTGTGTGTCAGGCAAGGATTGTTTAAGATCAACTATACCTGCAGCAACTGAGGAACTGCTGGGTAAAAACCAGTCACTTATATTAACACAGGATCACAGAATGGGTTGGGTTGGAAAGGACTTCAAAGATCATCTTGTTCCATCCTCTGTCATGTGCAGGGACCTTCCACTGTCCCAGGCTGCTCCAAGCCCCATTCAACCTGGCCCTGGACACTTCCAGGGATCCAAGGGCAGCCACAGCTTCTCTGGGCACCCTGTGCCAGGGTCCCACCACCCTGACAGTCAAGAAATTTCTTCCTAACATCTCACAGTATTAAGCCATTTTCCCTTGTCCTGTCACACCAGGCCCGTGTAGGGCCTCAATCTTTCTCGCAGGTTCCCTTCAGGTGGAAGACCACAACTGGATAACCCCACAGCTTCTGTTCTCCAGGGTGAACAATCCAAATTCTCCCAGCCTTTCCTCACAGCAGAGCTGCTCCAGCCCTCTGATCATCCTGGATTTGCTCCAGCAGCTCCACATCCTTCCTGTGCTGGGACCCCAGGGCTGGGTGCAGCTCTGAGGATGGGATCTCACCAGAGTGGGGCAAAGGGGCAGAATCCCCCACTCCCCACTGCTCATGGCACAAACCCTGTACCTTTAGGTCACAACCCAACCCAGCCTGGTGGGAGGAAGCTCCACTGGCATTTTGATCCCTTACCCAGCAGCTGCACAGCCCCTTGTAGCACTGAAGGTCAGCAGGGGTAAAGCACTGCATGAAAGAATGCTACTGGCTTTTTAAAGAGAATGTTGGAAGAGCACTCATTTGTTCCCTTGTTTTGTAATAGCCAATATGAGTTAACATTAAAAATTGGCACTTCTGTGCTCTCAATTATATTTGCTGACTTTTCTAGAGTGAGCAAAACATTCTGAGTAAAATAAGTCAAGTAAGTTTCAACTGTATTTATGAACCTCACTGATTTTTTGGGGTCTTGTGTAATGGATAATACTACAAGCAGATTAGGAATCTGAAAGGAGAGGCAATAATTCCTGCTGAAAAGGGGGAGTGGTGGCATTTTCTTAAGAAATATAAAGAGTTCCAAAGTGCTCCTCTAATGTTCTGTTCAAGCAACATATCAAAATCCACAGACACTAACTTCTGTTAACACAGACAAATTAAGTGCAGACTGCAACCCAAAATACTGTAATGCTGTGGAAGAGGCTTTACCCTTGAGGGTCCCTGTCCCCAGCCATAGTGGGATATAGGTCTTACATCCAAAATAAAAAATAAAAGTTTTAAGTGGGATTCCAGAACTCCATTAGACCTGAAATGGCTCTGATCTTGGGGATATAAAACATTTCTAGCCCTCAGAATAACGTGGGAAAGGATAATAGGGGTTGGTTCATCATCCCCATTATGCA
This sequence comes from Brachypodius melanocephalos, assembly GCA_013398615.1. Lineage (NCBI taxonomy): Eukaryota > Metazoa > Chordata > Aves > Passeriformes > Pycnonotidae > Brachypodius > Brachypodius melanocephalos. Next base: position 1,572,933 of record VZSR01000680.1, read on the forward strand.
GAACACAGAGGAATGCACTTGATGTATCCATGCTCACAAGCAGGGAAACTGCCTTCCTCCCTCTCCTCCATTCATAGCCTGGGATATCCTGATAAAGACAGAAGGGCCAGAGATGAGCAGTGATGTTTTAGGTGCCAGAGGAACCCACCAGCAAGGAACACATATTAAGTAAATCCACATCAATCACTGCTTCCAAGTCAGGAGCTCATTTCTGACGCAGATCACCCTGTGCTGTGATGACAGTGGATCTTGCAGTTTGTTTCACAGTGCAGAGTAATTCAGGAGTGGCCCAAGTGGATTCTGTTGGGCTTAAACTCAACAGCAGAGCACACTTCTGGAGCACACATTCCACACAATGACAGCCATGCAGTCCTTGGGATCAGTCATGGGATGGTCAGCCTGAACCCTCAGGATGGTGCAGTGCCCTCAGCACCCACAGCTCTGCCCTCCAGACCTTCCACTGCACACTGGCACAGCCACCACCTTCCTGTGAACTCCAAAAGCCCAAAGAAAGCATCTTTGTGTTTTTCTCCTGGCCCAGCTGAGGTGGGTCTATCCACCTAAACAAACAGAAAGAGAGGTTCCCTCGTGCATTTTGCTAGATCAGCTTTATGTTACACCTCCTGGAACACAAATGAGAGAAGCAAAGTGACACATCCATTCTGGCAATTAAAAGTAAGGTATTTGAATATCAAAATTTTTGAAATTATCACTCTGCAGTGGGACATTGTTATCCAAACATTTCGACATGGACAACTGAATACAGAAATGCTGGCAATGACACTCCAGTAGAGGAAAATCAATCACACCTCCAGTTACAGCTGGTAATTAAAAATAGATGTGGTATATTAGCCCTGAGAAATAAAAATGCACAGCATTTTGACAACTACTGATTTGATATTACTGATTGACATTTTGACATTACTGATTTGAATCACGTTAAAACTCAGCTTCCTGCACATTTCCTGGGTACACATTCAGCAAAAGCTTGTTCCAGGAAAGACTGCATCAACTTCAAGCAAATAAACAAAGGAACAGTGAAAAGTAGGCACAAGAGTATCAATCCTCATCTTAACACTCCTTCTAGCATCAAACCTGCAGAAGAGGATTCCTGCCTACCATCATTAGCTAATCAATCTTTAAATGGCCTCTTCTATTTCTCCTGGGAAACAAGGAAATGTGGGAAAAGGAGACTGCCCAGACCTGTGCCAGTTGTGGGTATCCACAAAGTCACAGTGTGCCTGCCAGCAGCTCCTGCACAGAGGCTCCACAGCCTCCACTTTGCTGGGAATTGGGAAAGAAAAATCATCTTCTCATCTCAAACTTGGACCTATCCCTCTCTATTTCTCATCCAAACACAGGGACCTCCCTGCTGTGTTCACAAAGAACCTGTAAGTTTCAATTTTAATCCCTTTGCTCTAGATATCACCTCAAATTCTTTTTCTCAAGCTCTTTGTGTGTTCTGATCTCTCTACATTTGTACGCCTCTTCTACCAGGTGGAGGGGGTTTTTCTCTTTAAAATATGAAGGGTGCTTGTGCCAACACCCTTGAGTTTGGCAGAATCTGGCCCTTGAAACATAAACCCCTGTGTCTACTTTGTCTTCAAAGCCATTTCCACTAAAAACACTTGGGATGCTCTTAGACAACAGCCAGTTCCCTCAGAACAACATTGGACAGGCATGTGAAGCAATGGAATTATTTTTGTTTAAGGCTGATTCACTGCACATTCAACACAGCAAATTCCCACAGAAGTCCAGCACCCACTGATTCCAATTTCAAGATTTTGGGAGGAATTGCACCTACCTAGTGAATCCTTAACCAGAGAAGGTAAAATCCCTTCAGTGGATAATAATAGACTACAGGAGTGCTGAGTTCAGCCATGTCAAGAAACTGCATTTTAATAAACACCAGGTCCCCTACATATCCAGCCTGTTGAGAACTGTGCATTTTGAAAACTTTATGTACTTATATGATAGGTTGGAAGAGCTGATGAATACATAACTATCTGATGATCAAAGATCATTTTCAAGGAACAATGAATCATTAGGTAAATATGTAGCAATTTTCAGCATTATTATTCAGACCTTGTTCTGGAACAACATTTTAAAAGCTATTTTTTGACACCAAAATCTAAAGGTTTAGCCACAGCCTTTAGAGAAAGTCCATCAGCAAACCAGTGGCTGATGCTAACCTAAACTGAAGCCAGCTTAATGAAACAGCAAGAATCTGGGAGATCAAGACAAATGTTGCAGTCATCGGCCAATTCTGTAGTTTGGGGATGGCAAAGGAATTTAAGTCCACCTGGCCCAGATTTTTGGGAAGTATAAACAGGTACAGCTCAACTGAATCCAAGGAAACTCCAAAATCTTAACATGAAGATCTCAGACGTTTTCCTTCTTTATTTTTTCAAACAGTGAAGCAAAATAGAAGACTTTCAGAAATTGTAATTCCAGACAGAGCTTATGCAGGCCCCACTTTGCCTGGATAACACTAGCAGGAAGATCTTTATCAAATACATCAGTTCAACTTTCAGGACATTGGATCATCTTACAAAATCCATCATTATCCTTTGATAGCACTCAGTTTAACAGGAGGCAATTTCAAAGAGCAACCAGGGACTGAACTGCAAAATAACCCAACAGCTCAGCTTTGAGAGAACCACAGAAACACAGGATGGCTTAGGTTGGAAAGAACACCTTCTCATAATTATGTGCTGCTTTTCTATAAAATAGGATAGCAAGTTCATAACAGTGGGGGAAATGGACCACCTCAGACAGCCCAAGCCAGGAAAACTCCAGCCTGCTTGCTCTGGATTTGTAACAGGAGGCAAAGTCACTCAAAGATGAGTTTTGGAGGAAGTTTATTCTTCCACTGTGTATAGAAAACATCAGCTACTACTGCCTTCACTGTTTGAGTTACCTTATGGTCTGTGAATCCTGGAGGAGAACCTCATTAAGCCAAACCCTAAATGCACACAGCATAAAGACAGATCCAGACCCAAAAAGATTCAGCATATTTAGGAGACTTACTTTGATTAAGAAAGTTATTTTATCTTAAAAAAGATAAAATAACCAACTATGGCCAAAACTTTTCAACCAAAAGGCCTGAAATCCAGAGCTTAAATCCAGATATTGTCTCAAACTCTCAAACTGAGTTTGGCATACAAAAATGATGGGCTTTCCACAATCCTCAGTTATATTATTCATGCAGAATGCGCTCAGAATTCTATTGTTCCTGCTTTCATTGTTTAAAAATGAGTCTTTGCTTCATCTGGGGGTGGAAGTTCCTTTAAGTTTACTAAAAGTACTTCTGTAATGAGGTACAGTGCTAGCACTCAGAGGGTTAAAGAAGTTTCTGGAAATGTTTGTGCTTCTGGGAAAAAGAAAAGTATTTTTTTCTTTATTGAAGGAAAAATGAAACACTGGATCTTGCTGATTTGTTTTAGCCAATCTGACACATAAGTGCCTAATTCCTTCCTAAATGTTTCAGAAAATAATTAGGTTCTTCATTTTGTTCTCTCTTACTGTAACATTTCTGATGGAAATTTCTTCAGTATGTTAAGACTCTTGTTTTTATACCTCACTTAAATATTCCCAGCTCTATCACATTAAAAAATTAACCTAAGACATTGTCTTCAAATGCATGCATAAATACTATTTCTCATGACAGGACATGAATTGTTCCAGTAATGGCAGGTCCCTTTTGTTAGGGACCTGCAGCTACAAAAAACCAAAACCAAAACAAAACAACAACAACAACAAAAAGATACAAGCCTTGGTCTAGCAATATTGCAAATTTCACGATTTAGCTTGTTTGACAGTTCAGACTGCCATCATTCATCCTGGTGATTGTGCAAGATTCTAGTGCATTCTCCCAGCTCAGAGCTTTTTTCCCATCCAAACTGAGTTAATTAACAGCGGGCTGAATTGTGAAAGAAAAGGTAAGTTAATCTCATGGCAACTGGATCACTTTTGGCTCCAGAGGACATCCTTGTGTTTTCAAACCAGTCTCACCATGGCTCAAAGGGCAGTGGGCCTGCATCCTTCACCTCTCCATTCTTTACCCCTCTTGCTGCTTTCAAAGTTCAAAGGATTTCTTTGTGCTGCTACTGAGGCTGAGATGTTGCAGGTCCAAAAGGGACAAGAGGCAGGCTGTCACCTGGCATACTGAAACCACAAAACTGGAGAGATCCAGCCAGCCAGATTTTGGAGTGAAGGGAAACTGGCTTTTTTCAACTAAGGACTCAGGAAACGTAATAGTTTGCCAGTTAATGGAAATGCATTTATATTTCACTAATTTGAAGCAGAGAAACAATTCCATCTCTTTCAAAAACCATCTCCTCTCTACTTGCAAATATCAATGGACTTCATGAAATGGATAGGTTTTGTCTTTTTAATACCAACCCCATATATATTAAAACTTAACTGAAGTTCAATGAAGACATCCCCAGGAGCAGTATCTTTAAGCCAACAATCTCCATGTTCTGTGGGTTCTCCTAACACTCTGGACTGCCTTCATCTCTCCTCTCCCCTCCTCACCTGCTTTCCTCACTCTGGCAATATTCTGATTTTTATCACACCAGTGCAAACTCTGGGTAACTCCAGTGAACTCCAGGGAAATATATTTCTGCACTTACACCTGCCTAGCCAACAGAAAATGTAAATTGAGCTCATCAAAGGCATTTTTTCCCCTTCAGTTTATAAGGAAAAAATAATAAAGTCTAGATTGTATTGCTCATACTCATCTTCAATAACACCACATTCCTCCAAAGACCCTATTGAAAAGAAGCTACTCACATACTTTTTCACTCAAAACACATGAGGAGAACTTGGTCTGCAATTAGTAGTGGAGAGAACAAAAAGTATTTCTTTCAACAAAGATAAGCCCTGTAGGTCATTTGAAGGAGGGACAGTAGTGCAGAATTTCAATTGGCTTTTGAAACAGCAGCTTTTTTGTAAAATATATTTGTAGTTTAAGTGCCAGGTTTTGTGTAAGAAGACAAAAAAAGATTGCAAGTGCTTCTGTCACTGCTATATTCCAATTAGTTTTGGAGGGGTGAAAGATGAGAGATTAAAACAATTCCATGTAACATGGAGAGTAAATAACCTCCAAATCTGGAAACTCGCTGGTGTGTGCAATGAGGATGAGTGCAACACATCCATGGGGGGGGAAAAAAAAAAAAGTGCACTGGAAAAAGCTGGGGTTGTTTTCCATTTAAATCCATGCCTATTCAAAACAGTCGTATCTGAATTTCTAAGAGCACACAAAATCAGTATGCATTTACCATAATAAATGCTTTTTTCATCAACTAACAAAACAGAACAGATACAAATGAACCAATCAGGGATTTCAAAAGAGCTATCAGTGGTAGAAAAGCTACTCTGCACATTCCAGTTGAGTCACCACAGAGGAGAGGAAAAAAAAAAAAAAACAGGGGGAAAAGGGGGGAAATAAATTACTGTGTGCAACTCCATCTGCAAACTGCTTCTCCCGCACTGGTATGTAATAAAACGTGTTGCTAAGATACAAGCTGCTAAAGAAGTTCATTAAAGGACACTTTAAACAAAGCTGCCAGACTCTTTTCCCTTTAAAGACTGCTTATTTGGTTCTGTCCCTTATGTTTATAATTAGATCCTCTGTTTGAGAGATCGTGTTCCATTCAAGCCCACTCAGCAAAGAATGTTAATAAAATAATGTAAATAAGGCACTGGCTTAGGTTGTATATATTTATGGGCTGCGGAGCTGTTTATAGAAATGCATCTGGACTCCACCTATATTTTTACATGCAAAACAAATGCTTTTCCAAGTAGTTTCTCCCTAAGCTGGAGAGCAGAAACATTAGCTTCTGCACCCAGCACTCTGACCTAACTTTTAGAAAATACTTTCAAGCAAAAAATATAAAGGCTTCTTGCCTAAAGTCTGGAGTTTCTGAGGTGCTTCTGTGTAGGCTTTTATGTGAGAGCCTTTGTTATCTACACTGAAATAAAGGACAAAATTATTTATGTCTATCCCCTGGCAATCTTTCTCTTTTCCCATCTGTATACAAGTTCCTAGATGAGTGTTAATGATTAGCAGAATTTCCTTGGTCTAATATATTCACAAGTAAGTCTGTTTTGTCATATTTTTATTGCCAGGAAAGAGATGTTATCAAATAGGTCTTTATCTGACCTTATGTAAAATACTTTTAGCCTCTGTAGTAACACTTGCATGGTAGGTGTATTTTGGCTTTTGTTTTGGTTGAAGGGAAGAGAAGGGGCGAGACGTCCTTTGCTTTCAGTCATCGTGGTGAAATGATATCCAAAGAAATAATGTCAGCATTTATCTGTTTGGCACTTCGTAACACACAAGATGCATGAATCACAGATGAGAGTTAGCACCAGTGATTACATGGGAAATGTTACTTGTCACTTTATAACCTGCATCCCTAGGTTCTGTACTGCAGTATGTATATATTTTTAATCACATTTTCAGGCTCATTTACATGCGCATATTGGCTTTCTGCCTGAATGATATCAAAGAGAAAGACCTTATGCTCGCACCCAACCACACACACACAGACACAGAAGCAAATTTATACACAGAGACACTCAAGCCTGTACATTTCTGAGAATGGAAGCTTCTCTCTTCCTCATTCTTAGAAAAGCTTCGACTCACCAATAAATCTTTAGGCAATCTCAGCTGATTCGAAGCACTTTAGAAAAACAGAACGGTATGGAAAATGTAGGTTAATCTCTGCTGCGTGTCAAAAGTATCAGTGATTCTCACTTGACTCAATTATTTGAAATGTAATATACAATTTCACTTTCTGTAACCTTGTAAGATTTGTCATCAATAGCTGAGTTGCACAGAAAGGCGATTCTCCTCCTTCTCCCCGGATAATACATAAGCTACATCACAAAGTACCAACAGGATCGAGCTAAATCAATGTGGAAACAAAAATAACTTATGCACAACATAGACTTCACTTCTGTTTCAAGGCCAGTTATATGTTTATCTCAATTAAACCCAAGCAATCAGACCAACCTTCAGGCTGATACTATCCTGGCCACAGCCTCAATGCCCAGGCTCTTAAAACTGAATTACAGCTCTGAAAATAAGATTGCCTCTCAAAAGCCTAAATTAACACCACCCATCATATCTACAGAGTTCTCAAGTTCTTATTGTTTTGAATTTACTGCAGCTGCACTTATGGTCAGTTCTCTGGTTTACTTTAATTCAGGATTGTTTTACAGTTTAAGCTTGGACGTGTATTTAAGTTCTCCACGGGTTAAAAAAAAAGGAAAATACATGCTAGGAAAACTAGGAAAAATACTGTATTTCCTAGTTCTCTGTCTATTAAGCAGAAGGGTCTGCCTGTAGATGTGCAGAAAGCCCTGTGGTACATATTAGATTTCAACAGAAGCTCACTATTGGCAGTTGCAGGTTGGAGCGAGAACTAAGCCGCATCAGCAATTTCATATGACACTCTGGAAATTGCTACTGCATAACAATAAGCAGCTGATTCAAAAAAAAAAAAAAGAGAGGGGTGGGGGAGAAAACATTTTTCACCAAGTACATTTTAACTCGAGAAGAACAACTCCAAATAAAAAAGTAGTGCCACCTTAAGTTAAAAAAACATATAAATAAATAAAAGAACGATATAAAATATATGTATATGCAGACACGTAAGAGAAGTGTGTGATGAGGATTGGGTAGACCAAATATGAGTCTGTTACACTGAAATAACTGTCTACTTTAATGGCAGAATGACAAATTTGCATTTCAATTAGTCCAATTCTGGTTCTTTTTTGTTCTTCTTTGTTCTTATCTTAAACTTGCAGCCTGTTTTCATACTTCCCTTACCTCCAGCTCCTCTGCATGTACCAGTTGCCCTCCTTGACATGGTGGTCACACATTTACCATGGCCTTGTCTTACCAATTTGCAAATTTCTATTCTTTATTGCTTAAAAATTTTGTTGGTGCTTCAGATTTTGTTTTGGGGGTGGAGGGGAGAGGGAGGCATCATTCTATAATCAAGTACAAAAATGCTGCATATTTTATCTTTCATCACAAAGAGAAAGGCACGGAAGGAAAAGTTAAAAGTAACTTTGTATGAACTTGACTTTATATACCTTCATGCTTTCAACTTGAAAATCAAATCTGCAATGAGGTGAAAAAGGATTTTCTCTACTTGAACACAGCTGAAGTGTTTGGACTGATGCAGCATCCCATTGGAAATGACATTTAAAACCACCATTCAGAACTCTTCTCTAGCATCATGCTATGGGAAGAAGACATTCTCCTTTTCTGCCATAAATACAAGGAGTCTGTGCACCAGATCCTGGAGCAAAATGAACTGGTTCAAACGCCTGCCATGACATACTGCTCTGGATGAGCCACAGACATGGCAGGAACCTGTGGAGATTTGGTTCCACCAAACCAGAGCTCCTGACAAAGACTCCTGCAGAAGCACCACTTAACAGCTACCCAGGTGTCTAAAAAATTAAAACAAATTCTAATTCCAAGACACAGAGTTCCTACACAGAACTGGAGTTTCTTTAAAAGAGTCTCCTTACTAAAGTATTGTGTACATCTGAACAAATAACTATATGCTGCAATATAAATTAGGTATTTTAGTATGTAACAGGTAGCAAGTGTCATTAGTGTAAAACCAGAAATGAAATAAAATGGTATTGTTGGCGTAATTCCTTTTTCTGAATAGACAAAGGCATTGTAAGGAAAAAAATTGCTAAATCACAGGGATAATCATCATAGCCAGCTCCTCTAATGAAGCATCATGGGATTACTGGAGTTATTATAAGAGTCATCTTATTGAAGAAATTCAAAGTTAATTGAAATCAATTGTACTGTTCTGACAGCAGGTGTTTAAGTGGGTAAAATATCAAAGTGAACTCTTTAAAATGGTTAGAATGAATGTAACATTCTCTTTTCAACAGTTAGCCCTGCCAAGTGATATACTGTAGAGAAAAGTGTACAGTCAAAGAAAAATGCTGGAATCAAATAGCATTTCCCATGCCAGTCCAGCAGCTACCAAACAAAATGGGGTTCTAGTACAAATTTTTGTGTAAATTCCATGAATCTTTATAAGGAGGCAGGCTGAAAGCCATATTCCCATTCCTCCATGAAAATGTCCTTTATTACCCTTTTTCTCCAGTATGACATAGGAATCTCAGTATGCTGTTCCAGAAGCACAAACAGACTGCTAGGATTGTCATTATGCAAACTATATTCCTAAGTTTCTCCTCCAAGGAGCTGAAGGTAAATCCTTCCCTAGTTTTTTTCCCTCTTTCTACAGATGGCAAAACAAGCAATACATTGCCATCTGATTTTGCAATTAAAAAAAAAAAAAAAAAAAAAAAAAAAAAAAAAAAAAAAAAAGAACTGGAGGTTTGGAGCTTTCTGGGAACTGGAGCTTTCTGAATTACAATCCAGAACTAATCTTTACTCTGACCCAGTAAGTTCATTTTATTCTACAATTGTTCAGGATTCCCAGCAAAGTCAGCAGAGCCTCAATATGCAGAAGAATGGCAAAGTCAAGCTCATATTTAATACCTGTTGTCTTTGTGTTTATAGAGTCAGTGCAGTGATAAGAAAGTTTAATACTCCACTTGGAGCCCAGCACCCTGCCTCCCCTGACATCCAGAGCCAGACATGGATGCAATTCCTGCCACAGCAATAGGGAGGGCTGTGCATCCCTTGGGTCAGAGTTTGACATCAGGTTCAACTCAGTCTGGAAATGCCTTTCAGATTTTACCTGAGCTTTCACTGAACCTTATAACCCTTATTTTACCTTAATCACTTTGGAAGAACTCAGCCATATGAAATATCAATAATTTACTCTTTAACTTGTGTAAATAATGCTGCCATTTGCAGGTGCAGCCCAGCATGAACTTCAACAAACCCAAAACCCATTTCCTCCTCTTCCCCAAAACAAAGAGACAACATCAGCACAATGAAACATCTTGAGCTAAACCAACTCCAGCAACCTGCACAGGAACTGTACTTCAATTTTACGGAGTCTAACACTTTCCACAATCAGGCTTTGCTGGTGATGGCAAAATACAGTCAGTGATTTCATTTCAGATACACCACCCGAAAAAAACTAAACCAAACCAGCAATAACAGAGGCTGGGAAAGTCTGCCTGAAACTAATGTTGATTTTCTTCATAGATTATGGTAAAAAAATGAGGCAGTGTACAAGTGAATGGCATATCTTTCAGAAAGGCATATTTTTATTACTCTGCTCCAGGACAGGCTGTCTGAATTCAGAGCTCATCATGGTTAAAAATACAGTGGCCCACAGATGTTCATTGCTCAAGACCTGGCTTGCCACCTGACAATTAGGTCAGTAAGGAGGAGGAACAAGTAAAAAGGAACTTCCAGTGGAGGTTAAAGATTGCTTTATTTTTTTATCCTGATCTATTAATTAATAAGAGCCAACTTTCTAGAAATAAAAGATCCTTAATAACTCTTTAAGGACATAAAGAGCAAGGAACACAGGCAGCAGAGCACCTCTGGTGTGCTATTAAGGCCAATGCTGGCTCTTATGATGGCTCTTTTATTTACATATAAATGCTTGTTGTTTGACAATTTAGATTAAAATGTTACTGCTGCTCTGCATGCGCTGTAGATTGAAGGTGTAAAACCACTGGACTAACTAATGGAGCCTTCACACATCATATCTTGTGAAAGAAGAGGTAACCCACTCTCTCAAATGTGATGACAATTAATCAAAACCGCAGCATCTGAAGGATGCACTCGTGACAGAAGTTTAACTTGTCTTTCTGAGTTGGATGCCAAATTAGGCACTGATTGAAGCTGTTGCCTTCCAGTAATGAAAATTGTGGATCTGCAGTACTTACTTGAAGACACTGAAAAATATTAAAACTATGCTAAATTCTCTGTTTCTCTAACCCACCAACATAAAAGAAACATTGAGGATTAGCCAGGCATCCTTACTCAGGATGCAACTTTAAATCCAGCTGCTATAAAAGTCTACTTCATAAATTTCCCTCAAAAGTCGAGTTTGTCATTCAGTTCTTCTGTGTCTTCATTTGTAACTTTCAAAAAAGTACACATTTCCACAAATGCCATTGTAGCCATCTACAATGAAAAGTGATGAACAGGGGCACTGAGAGATAACACTCACTCCTGCTATGTTCCTAACAGGTGTAGATGGGGGGGTTTTGTTTGTTTGTTTTACTGTTTCATCATTAACATGTGCAGTTAAATTGAAATGCAATTTCAGGGTCTTTTGTATTCAGTGCATGCACAATCAAAGGTATACATTATTGAATTATGAATTAGTTGTGCCTAAACAAATCTGGGGGGGGATAAAGGAAGAAGGAATGTAAATACACATGTAAAAATAATCTCCCTACTTGAAGTGCCTATTTAATTTACACTGGTGTTTCCATGAAAGTGAGGGCTTGAAACCACCAAATAGCCCCACCATTAGCCCCCCTGTGGTCTCACTGCTCCCTCTCTACACCCTCAAGGACACAGAGTTCATCTACAAGCCACTGCCTAAGGAGCAACTACTAATTATAGCAAATCTGCAAAGTTACACAATGGGTATGTGACTTGGTCACAAGCTAAGACCTCCAAACTCATTTCACTTGTGACCTGAGAAAGATTTCAGTGTAGACCTCTGGATGTGGCAGCCTGGAGCACGAGGACACCACATCATCAGCGAGGCTCTTAATTATGAGCTCTTGTTGCACAGGATGTTGAAAACAGTAAAAGAAATCTAGGGTTTTGCCTAAAAAAACAGGAGGTTTCCTGCTAGGCCAAATTCCCTGTTTACAGAATTTAGGTATTTTAATGTCTAATTACTTCATGTTCCATAGATTTATTTACAAGATTATGAGAATGGCAAGCCATAAATATACGATTGTTTACTAGTTAGTTTGGATTATGCATAAATATGCTGTGCAAGCTTAGCAAAAACCATTTTCCCCAAGCTGAATCAGAATGTTCAAACTGAATTTTCAAATGTGTCTCTCTGCCTTATCTAAATTCCAGCACCAGAAATAATAAATAGCTTCTCATTTACTACGATCATAAAAATTTAAACAGCCTTGAAATAGTTGCTACAATATAGGGGGAAATGATCAAATCTATGTTCCAAATACCCCCTTAGAACAGTAAAACTATTTTGATATTTAAGAAAAAACACATAAAGATGCATTGTTGCAAGAAAGGCTTTTACCTTATTAAAAAAAAAACAAAAACAAAACAAAACAGCAAGGTTCTACCCAATACAGTAGTATTAGAGTCAACAATTTGTTTCACACTGCAAAACAAGGACTAACAGCCCTTACATATCATGTAGTGTCAGATTTGCTTTTAAAAAGAAACTATCTGATTTGATTCTATACAGTGATTAAATATCTTTGTGCTCTGCTGAGTAGGGTATTCTCTCCCCTCCCCCCTCCAAAAATGGCATCAAAGCAATCAAAATGGTAATGTTCAGCATGAATGGGGCCCCATCCCCCACCGGCAAACTCCGCAGACTTTTCTCCATGTTAGGAGGAACCAACACCCCTTCCTCACAAAATGGAAGCTTCCACTACCAAACTGAGAGTGCTGACCAATTCTCATTACAATAAACTGAGAGAAAAAGCGGTGGCGTGCAGCCATCGCCCGCAGGGCAAAGCACCACACGGGCACTTCGCAACTTTAACCGCAACTCCAGCCAAACGAAACAAAACGCGCACCAAAACAAACAAAAAAAATTTAAAAATTAATTAAAAATAAAATAAAATTTTAAAAGGATGGGGGAAAGCGGGGGACAGGAGCACGTGTCCCCTTTCGCTGTCCCCTCGGAGGGAGGGAGGGAAGGGGCGGCTCTGGGCTGGCGGGCGCTGTCCCCGGTGCTGAACGGAGCGGGGAGCGGGGGCACAGCAGCCCCGCCACCGCCGCGGAGGGCCCGGGGGCGGCCAGGAAAGTTCAGCCCCGGCATGGAGAGCGGCACATCTCCGGCTGCCTTTCCCACCGGTGCCTTTCCCAAGTGCCTTTCCCGCCCTGGAAGTGCCGGGAGAGAGGCCGGGGGCAGCGGGGAATTGGGCGAGCGGGGAGGCGAGTGGCGCTGTCCGCGGTGCTGAGCGCCCCCGCCGCCCCCCGCACCAAAACTTTCCTGCCGGGCTCCTCCCGGCACAAAAACAGCCATGAGAAACTTGGGGAAGGGAGGGAGGGAGGCAGGGGGGAAGGCTTGTTGTTTGTTTTGTTTCTCTCCTCCGTTTTGTTGGTTGTGGCTTTTTTGGGTTTTTTTTTCCTCCCCCCTCTCCCTGGCGGCTGAAACAGGTTAATCTGTTTTTATTCGTATTTTTTGGAAGGGGTAGGAAAAAAGTGAAAGTGCCTAAGTGAACTCGAATCAAAAGCTAACACGTCAGATCAGACCAAGGGAAGAGAAAGGCAAGTGGGGAGGGAAAAAAAAAAAAAAAAAAAAAAAAAAAAAAAAAAAAAAAAAAAAAAAAAAGCAGGAAAGAAATAAAGTGATCAATAAAAATCAGTTTTGTAATTAAACCCAGAAATGGCTCCAAACGGGGCTCCAGCCTCCTCCTTCCCAACTCTTCCTCTGCACATTACACAGAAGTGCACAAAGTAGCCCAAGACAGGAGAATTTTCCATATTCTTAAAACATGTCGACCAACTCAAAATGGACGCCTTTTTTTTTCTTACGTTTTAACTACTGCTTATCTTTTTGCTACTAGTACTGAAATAATTCTTTCCCCCAGCAAGACATCAGAGAAACCGACCTCATTATGAAAACATGCATTTTCTGACTCTATGCAAAAGAAAATGGATGTTATATCCCCTGCCGCCAGCATTTTTCAGCTAACACAGACACTTTTCGGATGTTTAGATAGTGCATCGTAAAAACAAGAAGAAAAACCAAACACAACTGAATCGATCTGTTCCTTACTTGTTTCTCATTAAGAGCTGCTATTCTTGATTGCCTTTCATGGATTTGTTTCTTAAGATCCCCGTTCTGCAAAAACGGCAACAAGACGCATATTAAAGGCAAAGTGCAAACTAACCCCTGTAATGAATAAACTTGCGAGCTAGAAATTGTTCAAAGGCAAAACCATTCCACCGAAGCCGTACAGAAGCATGCACACACAAAACACCCTCCTTAGCAAGAAAACTCAGTGCAGGCTACAAAATGAGATCTCTTACTGATAAAGTTTCTCATCCTGCTGTCCCAGCACAACTGCGCTTATTACGGCAGGGATAAAATACTGAAGAAGAGAAAAAAAAAAAAAAAAAAAGGATCTGCATTTACCTGTGGATCTTGCTTCATCTGTGCAACTAGTTTCTATTAAAAAAAAAAATCACCCCCCAAGAAAGGAGGATTTAGAAACTGTTTCAAGTTTAATGGATTTTTTTAAATGTATGTATGTGTGTGGACGGGGGAGGGAGGGGGGTAAGGAACAAAGAGGCAAGTAAACACTGCGAGTCAGTTTCAAGCAAAGCTCATAAATATTCAAGTCTCGTCCTAATCTCTCCAACACACACACACACACACACTCACACTCACGCACACTCACACGAGCACCGACTGCAGTTAACTCCGCATCTCCACAACACACACACACATACGAAAGAAAAAAAAAAAAAAAGTCAGCCAAACAAGCCGCAAAAGTACTTTGGGGAAGTGCTCGCCATTGCGGCGGGGGGCCGGGGGTCCCCGCCGCGCCCCCCCGCGCCCCCTCCCCTGTTCGCTGCGGCACGGAGGCTCTCGCCGAACATGCAACACCGCTCCTGCCAGCCCCGACCGAGGGCCGAGCACGGCTGGCTGCCTCAGCATCTCGTTCTTTTACCTGGTGACACTGGATTTCCACTTTTAACGCCTCCTGCAAGCTGTGTAGCTCCATCCCTGCAACTTGCCAGGCACTTTTCCTGCCACTTTCAGATCCGAGTGAAGTTTTTTTGTTTGTTTGTTTGGTTTGGTTTTTGGTTTGGTTTTGTTTGGCTTTTTTTTTTTCCTGCCTTTCTTGTCTTTTCCTTTTTTTTTTTTTTTTATTTGGCTTTTTTGTTTTGTTTTTGGTTTTTTTTCTCTCTCGCTTTTTGCAACAGACCCGCCAGCCAGCCAGGCAGCCACCCCTCCCTCCGCGGAAAAATGGAAGAAAATATTGTTTTTAAGTAACTACAAAAAGAAAAAAAAAAAGAAAAAAAAAAAGGAAAGCCAGGAAAATTTTTAAAAATAATAAATTTGAAAAGGAGTGGCGGCACCAAAAACAACAATACCGAGGAAAAGCGGTAGGACAGCCGGCAGGCACAAGTACTCGGCGTGCACGGCAAGTTCTTCGCCTCTTCGCTGGGGACACGGACTCATTACTCACTTTCCGCCGATCTGGGGGGGCCCCTCCCCGCGCGCCCCCGCCCGCGCGGCCCCCCCCGCGCGCCCTCCGCCGCCCCGGCCCCGCCCCGCGCTGGCCC
>VZSR01000680.1:1588477-1603020 GCA_013398615.1 Brachypodius melanocephalos
GGACAGGGGGTTCGGCTTCCTTTCCTTCCCTTTCCTGCCCGCCCCGAGCGTGTCCAGTGGGTACTGCCCTGGGGTGAGGGAGGGATTCAGCCTGACCCCCGCGGGATCTCCTCTGCCCGTCGCCGTCCCTGCCCGCACCGGGGAGCAGGCGGGGCAGCCGCCCCTCGCCTCGCCCCGTCCCGTCCGGGCAGTGCCTCCCCCATCCCCCGAGGGGCCGCGCTCGCCCCGGGGAGCCCCGCAGCCGCCCGGGCTGGGCCATCCCGAGGATCCCGGGTGGTGCCACCTGCTCCAGGCAGAGATCCAGGCACTGGACAGCCACAGGGTCCGGGAGGGTCACAGGGCAGCGCATCCAGCGGTTCCTCACTGACCCCATCTACCTGCTCCGCACAAGGACAAGCTGCTCTACCCCGCTGCTGGTGTCCTCGCACCCCAAAGTGGGATGTCAAACCCGAGACACGTCAAAAATTGGTTTTAATACATATCCCATTGGTAGAGCAGAGAGCCTTTTTCTTACCGTCATAAAATAGTCACTTGCTGACCAGAACAGTGGTGATTCCTGCAAGCCTGACTTCCTGCAAGGAAGCGTCTGGCTTCATGAAGCAGACAATCTCCCTTTAACTGCAAGGGGTGAGGATTATCGTGTCATCCTCCCCACAGCACTGTGATGTCAACAGGAAAAGCTTAGACATTTGTTTAACCTGCCCACCATTCAAAAATCGGTTTACACATCTTCAATGCTACTATGATGGGCCACAAATTTTAATGTAAATATAAATTATCAGTAATAAATTATAACCCACAATGAAGTGCATTGCTTTTCATTTATCGATGCTGCTAATATTGTTTTCTAGAGAGGCTGTGTAAAATACATTAATCTGACAAATACATTTATGTGATAACATTATGCAGTCACCTAGGAAAATGTTAACAGCTTTATGTAATTTGCTTGAGGATTATGATGGCAAAAATCATCCTGCTTGCAGGAGCTCAGTGGACTGCCCTTCCATCTATTCCTGTGCATAAGGAACAGCTACAGTTTAGCTGGAAAACGCAAAGTGAACTGGGGAGTGAGTAGGATGGCTGGCACTGTTGCAGGTGGGTTGGCTTAAGCGTAGAAATTTGTGGTAAGTGCTAAACAGAAAAAAAAATTTAGAATGAAATGTCATATGTCATGTGATTAAACACATTTTTGTCATCTCCTAAGAAAATTATTCTCGCTCTTAGAACTTGTGGGACTCCAGAGGTCCTCCATAAGAAACTGCACCCCTTCTTTCTCCTAGAGTGGTGGAGAGATAGAGTTCAGAGCCTCTAAAGGGACTTTTACAAACAAAACTACTCTGCAGTGCTGGAGAAAAGATGTGTGTTCTACTGCAAAATATAAACATAGCTCTTTTTGTTGCCAGAAGGTATTTTAGTTTCTGTGTGACATTGTTTGGATGAGAAAAAAGAGGCCAATTTTACAAGCACTTCCACTCACGCAAACTTTCACAGTTTTTGATAAGAAAGTTACTTATGTGCACAAACATTTCTAAATCAGAACCTTTATCTGCTTAAAAGTTATAGCAGAAATGTACTGACAGATTGAGCTGTCTGATGAGATTACCTAAAAAGGCACAGTACAGTATCAAGAGAAGACCAATAAATAAAACTGGTAACAATATTTCCTGCATATAAACACAAGACACCCCAAACCTTTTTCTTCCCATGCATCCAATTACAGGTAGCCAGGAATCCAACATGTGGGAGTCAAATCTCACATTTCAAGTCCCCACAAGAGCTGATGATGTTCCTCCCTTATGAGACATTATAACTGATTCAGAATAAGACTTGCAAATTTACAGAGGAGAGAAAGGCACTAAATTCTTTTTGGTAATACTGTCTTTCATTACAGTTAACCTGGGAATTCACCTTCCCACCTACCACTGTGCAATATTCTCGCTTTCACACAGAAAGTGCTACAAAGACATGGAGGCATTAAGCACTGAAAGGCAACTAAAGAATTAATGACACTGCAAATTCCATGGACTTCAAATCCTCTTCCCAAATTGGCAAGGAAAAGGGTCTGAGAACAGTAAGATCATGAGGAGCTGAGAAAGAAGGGAATTTCTGCCTGATACAGGCTGCCCTGGGAAAGTCCTTGAAGTGACCACCAAAGTACCACAGAACCTTGTCTTCGTGCACACCACTGTCAACCTCTCTGCAAGAGCAGGGGCTCTTTCTGCAAGTGGAAGCCAGTGGTAATAAAACTTCAGAACCAGCAAGGCAAGAAGAAAACTAGGGCAGAGCTTGAAGCCCCACTGAGGGGCTTAAGGCTATCCAATCTGTCCAAGATGTGTAATTTGCCTGTGTTTTTTGGATACCTCCATCCTGCAATGTATTTCTTCCCTCTTCAGGATCATCTCTCCATCTTAACTGAGAAGATGCTTTAGAGAACTTTAGGAATTATTTTATGGAAGTAACTCTTTCCTCTTCTCCAAAGATTTATCTGGAGACTAGAGACAGTGGTTAGTCATCTCAGTGAGACTCAGAGATGTAGCCTGCTCTGGTGGAAAAATCTTTGTGAGAGGCAAAATGAATCAGGAAATTCATTAATTCCCTGTGATTATCAGAGAGAAGGGATAAGAAGAACAATGAAATGCTGAAGTCTAAAGTATGCAGGAGGCTGAAACATTTGTCTAAAGATCTGATCCTCTGGGTTCTTTTCTAAGTCTTGGACACCTTCACTATCTCATTCCCATAAGTGTCCATATCCCCACAACTCCTTCACCAGAACTGTGAATCAGTTGTTCTTCACATGTTTATAAGGTAGGTCTTGGATGCAGTTGTAAGAGGCAATGTGTTCTTTCCCCTTCTTTCCTGGAGTAAAATCAGAGTCACAGAAGCAGAATTTATTCTCCTTGGATCGTTTCTGCATTGTGCACATGAAAGCTGAGAGGACCCCAGCTATTAATGACACACTGCTAGGCAAAAACACGAACAGACTGCACTTCAATTCATTTGGAAATTCAGTGTGGGAAAAGAGAGATTATCCTTTCAACCATGAAAAAAATCTCTGCTGAATTTTAGCAATCCTCTCTTAACTGGAATTCTTTAAACTATTATTCTCTAAGTGCAGCTATCTTCCAACTGTAAACCAACTTCAAAGAAGTTTAAGATACTGCTAGGCTTTAAAGAACTATCAAGATTTTTCTGAACATGTTTATCTTCCTGCTTTACTTTTTCCAAAGTGATTCACATATATTGACTTCTCAGAAATATTCCTACTATCAGTCAGGACAAGCATAAGGTCCTTCCTAACTTGAAGACTCTAGAGAGATGTAAACACACTATCCTGGCTTTCTTTATGGGAAAAGGACTACACTGAAAACTGTAGAAGCTGCAACAGCAATCTAACCAGGAGCCAGGATGCTGTTCTAGGATATTGCCATAATGTAAAAGCAGGTACAGATTTTAGAGTGCAATCAAAAGACTCACTTCAGCCTGTCTCTAAAACTTACTTCTACAAAACTGGCATTTATAACAGGACACCTTGAGGCTTTTCTGCAGTCTTCGTCCTGTCATTATTAAAGGCAAAATTCCTTCTCTGTATTCTAGCAAGGCATTCAGGATTTGACTCGTGGGACTCTTCTGTCATTCTACATTCACTTACATCAGCTGCAGCCCAGTTCTGGAACACAGATTTCCTCAACACTGAAGGTTTGAGAGCCTTAGGACTAAATTTGTAAAGATATTTATCCCTCTGACTGGATCCCAAACAACTTTTGAGATCTCACTTGTCCTCCAAAGCATCAATTTCTTTGATTTCAGCAGTTGTTAGGTGCCTATATAGGCTTACAGTCTGGCTTTTCTCTTGAGGTAGGAGCTCTTTTTCTTGTGGTCTCAAGTCCATTGTTTGCAATTAAATGGTTTCCTTTCCATTGCCAGCTTGAGCATTTCTCTAATTATAACCATGTCCCTTGTTCTCTCATTGTGTTATAAGAACTTTCCTGTTCTGCCTTTCATCCTGTCCTTTCATCCCTCTATTTCCCCTGATTTTTCCCAGCTATCTCATTTTAGCCTGCTGTCTGAATCACAGAATCAGACCCCCCAAGCAGATTCTGAACCTCAAGATGGACAAATTTCTATTCTGTGTATTAACAACTCTTACTGACTTCAGTGGAGAATGCCTGACTCCATTTGCCTAAAAGATCTGGGCCTTTAAATGCAAAATGCTACCAGCATTTTTGTGCATTTGACAAACTTCCAGTGGGTTACCTGCCAGGGTAAACCATCAGCTGGGCTTTGGCTTTCATTTTAGACTTTGAAAAATCCCTCCCTGTGTTGTCATACCCACAGGTAAAAGGATTTCTGAAAAATGCAGACATGCCAATGCAAGGAGAAAAAAATCTGTTCATATCAAACATTCTGGCACATCTGCAAGCCCAGCAGCACTGCCCCCATGCTGTTTTTTTTAAAAAACAACTGCATCAGTATGTATAACATGGAACTTCAGGTAAAAGAGACACAAAATTCATTCTGCTCTAGTCAAGGACGAACATGAAGGATTGACTGAAGTTCTTTCACTCATCCACCCATACCCAAATACTAGGCATACACACCTTATTTGGGGGTAAAAAAATAAAGTCACCTCCATTCCCTACCCAATTTATTTTTATTCTAAATACCAAACTTAGTTTTTGTGTGCTGCTGCTCACATATTACCTACTCCACAGTGTCTGGTAAAGTGAACGAGCTGTTTTTCAGAAGCATGATGCACAGGGGTTTTGTGTTTATTTTCCTTGGGAAGAGTTAAAACAAAAAAGTTTTCTTCTGAATCAATTCTTTTCATTTTGGAAAAAAACCCCTAAAAAACAAAAAAAAACCCAAAACATTTTGAATCTCTCTAAACACAATTTTAAATCCAAATAAATGACATAGAGAGTGTAGTCCTGTGAAAAAACCCAAATTCTAGGATGGTCCCCATATGACAGAACAGCCTGTATGGAAAAGGAGCTAAACTCCACATAGTCTTGGATCTTTGAGAAAAGCTACTGAAGAAAATGGTTCTTTCTGGAAAAGGCTCCTACTGTTCCTGCACAGTCAGTGCAGAAAGAACTCCAGCACCTTGCTCCAGGCAGGAGCTGAGCCTGGGTTGAAGCAAATCCTGGCAGAGTAACCCAGCCCTGATTCACAGCTGTGATGTCACTACAGGGCAATCACTGCCTGTAAGATCTAAATCAATGCAGTGTGATTTCCTGAAGCTCTCATGCTGGGCTAACAGCACTAATTTTGAAGTGAGGAGCAAAATTCAAATGAGATGTAATAGTGCTGAACACTTCTGAAAATCCATCCAATGACCTTGATGCTCAAGGAATATTGTTAAATGTGATCGGCAAATTCTGGGTGGTTTTCTTCTCACATTGGAGAGGATGCTAAGGGGGGAAAGGGATTTTGTTGGGTTTTTTTTTTCTGGAGAATTAAGTCAATTTTGAGATGTAAGTTACACATACGAAAACAAAGAGTAGACAGATTAACCTTCCCTTCCTTCCTTCCTTCCTTCCTTCCTTCCTTCTTTCCTTCTTTCCTTCTTTCCTTCCTTGATTTGCAATGCTTGAACCCTTCCAGGATGTGTGCTCTCATACTTGAGCCCCACTGAGTCCTTGACGCTGGGCTGCTCATCTCCTTTGAGAAGAGAATCCTATCTCATCTGAACATCACTTATTCCCAGGCATTTCACATTAATGAAGAATTTAACAAGATATTGAAGCTCATAGCAAATTTTCTCCTTATCTGACTCCTTCCTCAGAAAGGAGCAGTCCATCCCTTCCAGCCTCACTTCCCAGAGCATGCCTTCACCTCCTTTCCAGGCAGGAGGCAAGGAGCCAGCTGTTTCTACAGAATGCTTTCTGAACAGTTTCATCTCCCTATGGCACCTGGGAAAACATGGGCAGAGTGATAGACAAACCTGCTTAAAAGTCACAGTAATAAAAAAAAAAAAAAAGGTCTCATGCTAGGCCTAAGGTTTCCCAAGCTGCCAAGGAGATTTAGAAGCCTCTTTCAAAAAGGAGTTTTGAATTTGAATCTCTTTAACAGTGTGGAAAATACTTTATTTAAGCTTTTTAGTAGGGAAAGGTAGGAAAGAATAAGCAGCTATCAGCCCAAGCCTGATTCACAATTCAACCACACTGTTATGGAAGAGGTAAGTACCTGTGCCACCAATGTCTTCACCAAATAAGTCATCTGTCATGGAGGAGATCTGTGTTTGTCCTACTACTCTAAAAACCAGGCCTGGCTCTGGCAGAGGCCACAAACTTTCTGTTCTCTGTCACATCTCCATGTGGGCAAGTGAAGAAGAAGCAGTGACACCTGTCACCTTGGCTTCATCACCATTGACTCACCTGCCTCATGCCACAGTTTGCTCTCACACAAAGTTCATGCACATCTGTTCCCAAGGTTTTGTTCTCCCATGCAGGATTTAACCCAATTTTTGCTCCAAAGGAAAATATTAAATTAATTTCTGTGGCAGAAAGCAACAGGGCTTTGTAGTGCAATGAACAGACAGTGACCCAGCAGGGAGCAAGAGGAACATTACAATGAAGCCTTCACCTCTCTTTGGCTCTATGCAAAAGTTCCCAGCAGTACTGAGACATATTTTCCACAGGACAGTTAAATTTCTGCTGAATGGGATGAAAAGATGAAGCAGCCTATTTCACTGTATTCAGCAGGCTCCTGCACACAGAACTCCTGCTTAACATCTCTGCTAACAAAGCCCTAGGGCAGAAAATATATTGAACACCCACAGTGGAGTCCCAGTAATGGCTTTTTGAAACTATATCAATTTGTATCATTTGCAGAGCACAGATATTTAATATAGTTTTAATTACAGAAACCTCCTAGATATTGTATTTCTCTTCTCTCTTCATCCCCATCCTCCTTTTCAATTTTGTTGTTGCTGCCGTTGTCCTTCACTTCCAGCCTCACTGTCTTGCAAGGCTGATCCAGTCCCCAGAATCCTTTTATCGCTCTGCTTTGAAGAAGAGAATTGAATTTCTTTTGTACATTGAGGTGAATTTGTACATAACACTTGTTCAACAGATTTTGCTCCAAGGATCACTCTGGGAATATATTCAGATCAATACCATTCCTGTTAATATCACTGGAAAGCAACATTGCAGAGCACCACAGAGTGAGGCTGTGGGAATATCATCTTCAAAATAGGGGATCTGAGAAAGCCAGATGAGAAGTGTTGAGCAACAGGAGGTTGTTCACACAGTCCATGCACTCATTCTCTGGAGCAGGGTACACTGATTATCTCCTGCTATTAGAGCAGCACACACACAGGCTCCCCAGTATGACAACTGTGCAAGCTGAGGTTAAAAAAATTAAATTGAAATTAAATGAAATTAAATTAAATGAAATATGATAGAAAGTCCCCATGTTCAATGCAATTATTGGTTGTGTCTTACTTAAGGTGCAATCATGGGGAACAGCTCCAAAGAACATTAAAAACTACATTCTGAGTTCTCACAGGTTGTTTCTCTTCTTTAAATAAACATAGTGAGGTTCCTTAAATAGTCCTCTCTGCACTAAGCAAAAGTGTGCAAAGACAAAACACAACAGGCCGTCAGAAAAAATAGATTAAACCCTTGCACGAGCAAGGCTTTATCTCATGACCACCAACATTCTGGCAAGGCATAAAGCATTCTCACTTCACTCGTGAACTCTCTCCCAAGAGATGGTAAAACAAAAGGCTTCTGAGTGCTTTCCAAAAGTTGCCAGGGCTGTCAAAATAAAGGAGGGAGATGGACATTGGGTACACAAACCCCGTGCTCGTGCTCCTTCCCCAGGTAAACACAGAAACCTCCCAGGTGCAGTGGTGTCTCCCACTGGAGATCCTGTGCCCCAGCCGTGGCCAAGCTGCCTCGGTCAGAACAAGCAGACTGAGTGACACACAGCCCCAAAATGGGTGCAAATCTCTAAGCTACAGCTCATGCAAGTTAGCCAAAAAAGGCCACTGATGTCCTGATACTTCCTGTTTTCCACACTAAATTGCCAGCCTAAATGCTTTCCCTGTCTTTTTCTGGGCTAAACATCAGCCTCCCTGTCCTTGCCCCAGTTAAATACTAGGTGAGTTGTGTAAGAGCAATTCACCCTACTGTGTTCTGTGATCCCTGTTTTACTCTTTATGTCTCTCCAGAAACCTTTTTTACACATTGGCCCGTTCTTGCAAGACTAGCATTTGACTTGCTTTTCAAATGCCCTTTGCTTGGGACTTAAATCCCTTTCTAGTCCTTTTATCTACAGGATAAAACTTGCAAACATATCCTAGGCATAGGACAAAACCAGAATCCAAGGGTGAACAAAAGGAAGCCCAAATTTGCTTTGAGAACAGCTTATGATTTTTTTTTTTAAATTCAGTCTCATGACTAGCCAGGAACAGGCTGACTCATGACATTTGAGTGCCCTGGCTCAGCAATCCTGAGTTTGCTGTTGGAAAGTCTGTGCCCTCTAGTCCTCATGCTTCTTCATCTCACCCTTGGCTGATTTGCATTGCTGGGGAAACACGCGATTACAAAAGTTAAAGGCGAAAAATAATTAAAAATAACTTGGACCTAAATAACATAGCTTGGAAAGGTGTCTCCTGTACTGCCTGGGTTCTGTTCCTAAAGGGTTTCCTTTGAATTCCCAGTTGCAAGTATATACTGTAAAAACATACCACAAAAATAAAATGGGATCTTATTAAAAGGGCTGGTCCAGCAACTTTCTGTCCTCCCTTTCCCTCTGTGATGAGTCCCTTTAGGATCACTTTACAACAAGCAAGTTAAACTAACAAGTTTTACTGAGATCCAAGTTTTCCCTTCCTTGATTCTACAGGACTGGAAGTGAGCCCATGGGTCTTTTCCTTCTATTTCTTAATTTTTGTCAATGTGTTATGATGTCAGTGATACAATGCTTGAGATAATCTTTTTTTCTTGACTTTTTTAATGTTAGGCTCTGAAACATGACTGACTTTGCTGACAGCATTCCACACTGCTCAAATGCCACAGGAAATTACAAAACATATTTGCCATTAACAATATTTTTGTATCTACCTGATGTAAAACATCCTCAGTCAGTGGTTCAAATGTTATACCTAAGGTACTAACAGGAATCCAGCAGTAAATTATATGTGGCAAAGGTGTTGCAGGAGGCCACAAAAGAAACTGTTTAAACCAAGTTCACTAATTCTTGCAATATAGAAGCTTGCAGTGGAGAAACTCTACTTGGTTCTGTACTCAGCTTTGGGAAATCAAAGTATTATAAATCTGAATCCATTCAAGCCAACAAATGGTTTAGAAAATGTGTCCTCCTTCCTGCTTATACATAATCCGAAGGCAACTAAATATCTGCCTATATAAAGAATCATAGAATGGTTTGGGTTGGAAGGGACCTTCAAGGTCATCTAGTCCAATCCCCTTGCCATGGGCAGGAAGATCTTCAACATCCAGGAACTGCTGAAAAATATCCTTTATCTGGCTCTAATCCATGGTTCCTCTCCCAGAGCTGCAGAAGCCCTTGAGCCTGTCCAAGAGCAAGGGTGTATTTAATGCCAGCATCCAGATGGATTTAAAAATGGAGTATAAAGAGCCACTGTCCCAGCAAATGTCCTGACAGAGCTTTGTTTAGATGACCAGACTGTGACTGATATGACAGCTCAGGCACAGAAATCTGAGCAAACTCAAGGCACACACACAAAACACACCAGAGCCTGGAATTCAGAAAGGAAACAGGGAGACCAGAAATTTCTTCACAGAGACAGGTGGAAAGGTGAGGGTTGATACAACCTGCAACCATCCCTCCACCACTCCATGGAAGGTACCAGGAGGTGTTTGGAAAAGGAAGGAGGTAGCAAAATGTTGTTGGGAGTAAATAGCACTAGTTCTTAGGAACAAAATGGATCTGGGAAGAAAATGTGACTCCAAGAGGCCCATCTGAGCCTTACTGCCTCCTTACCGCCTCTTTCTTATGACTGGGGCTTGAAGTCACAAATCTGGCTCAAAACTCTGTTATACAACACGTAATAAAAATATAACAATCATCTAAGCCCTACTTAGTTGATACAAAACTATCACCTTGATACCATTTTTAATTAATACTGATTGTTAACAGATTTTAGCAATTCTCAGAAAGGTTGAAGCCCAGACTTCAGAGATGAAAGCAATGGTGTAATGGAGTAGAAGAGCTTGGACTGTTACCTTTGTTACAGTTCAGACAGGAACAGAAAACAATTAATGTAAAACTTACAGATTTAAAACTAGTCTCTCCAGAATGGTTACACTAGCAACAGCATAGGTGAATATTTTTTTTAATATAAACACGTAAAGAAAGATCTTTAAAATAAAATAATCATGGCAAAGTATCCTAGGACACCAAAGGCAAGTATTGTGATGAAGTCTGCAGTGGAACAATAATAATTCACTCTGCCAAATCAGCCAGAGAAGTGAATCCAATTTACTATTTAAAATAAAATTCAATCCTATATATTGACATTATATTTGTCTCTTATCACACAGACAATTGCGTGTATTGACATGATACCACACAGACAATTGTTACACAGTGGATATGGGTTATTTATAAAGCTATTTTACGCCTACATGCATAAAGAAATACCTAGACCCTCACATATATGCCCAAACCCACATGTTTGAGTGCAAACTCTGCTCCTCAGCTTGCTTCTGTCATTCAAATGTGGCTTCCAAACACACGCACACAGGGCAGCACTCAGTGTGTGAGTAGAACCATCTCACAATTTCCAAGCTCTTCTTGAAGAGAAACTCTGTTGCTGGGGTTCTTTAGAAACCTGAGACTGATACCTCTTAATTTCAACAAGCATTGTTTTGCTGAAAGCAAAAGAATAACTAAGAGAAGCAGTGTTTGTAGGGAGACCACTTAAAACGAGCAATTCTAATTCTAAAAGCCCTGATAAGGTTTCAGCTTCCACTGTTAGCATTAATTACTTTTATACCAGTGATATCAATTAAACTTCTTTTATCCCTAGCATAAAAACATAGGAACTAAAAATAAATCTGTTACAAAATATGCATTTTGTTTATATATATTTACACAGACCTCAGATCTGCATATATGCAGCTCCAGAAGGATAAAGCCATCTGATACAGAAGATCAGCAAAGCAATCTGTAGCCTTTACAGGGGCCAGAAAAGAAATATTTGTATGGTGGCAAAGAACATTATGCAAGACATGCATGTGCTTTAGCTTGTGACAGAGAAACAGTTTGTATCCAGAGAGACAGGCAGCCATGAGTCCTACACACAAAAAAAACCCCAAAAAATTAAAAAATAATCTCTCCTCTATGTGTTTATTAACATTTCAAAGCTCAAGGCTGCATCCTTCCTACTTCAGGATTTAACTGACTTCTCGCAGCCTTGCACCTCTTGTCTTCTCAAAGCACATGATGTGTCAGCAAAGTGAGTGTGGTTTTTTTCATCTCACTGAGGAGGAATGTAATGGGGGAGGAAAAAGGCTGGAAGAGCCTTTCTCCCCCCCTTCCCCAGTGCAGCCTGCTGGGAGATGTAGTCAAGCCTCAGCTGCCATGGAACAAAGGAATGCAAGAGCTGCAGGAAGGGGCCACAGCAGGGAGACCCTCCCTGGGACAAATGCCCAAGGGCAGCTTCCAAGGGCATCATGGCAAGGGGTGAGGCTGGGGAGGGAAAAGAGGATCCCACAGGAGATGGGATCCCACAGGAGAGCTCGCTCCCACAAATCCCCTTGGCTTCACTCTTCTTGGGCATTGGCCAGTTTGGTGGAAAAGCCTTGTCCACATGTGCTGCGGGATGAACCGGGACAGGGAGAGGTCATGTCACCCCTCTCTGTGCATTAGGGATCAGGCAATGGCAATTGTGGCTCCTGAGCCTTGGGTTGTCAAGCTGGAAAACTTCTGCCCTGCTTTGTGTTTGTCTATGAGGTCATGAAACAGGAGCAGGAAAAATCATCCCTTGGATTTGATATTGTTCATCACAGCTCACGAGGACAGCACAATGTTCTTCTCAACATCTAACACATTCATTTTAATATTTTCAAATGAAAAATTAAGGGGTGTTCTTTCTCCAGTGGTGTTGGCATTTTTAACCTACACCCCGATGCACCATTACCCCCTACACCTCTACTGCCACTCCTTAGCTCTTTGTTTCTGTATTTATATCCTAACTAGTGGGGGGGAAAAGTGAAATTGTTTCTTCCTTTCAGCCTCCCGGGCACCAACTGTGGGAATAGAAGACGCTAATTTTTGGAAGTCCTCTGGGGTTTTTTGTTCTTTTTTTTTTTTTTTTTTTTTTTTTTTTTTTTTTAAGTAAATCAGGTACTCAGCCTCTTCTAAATTTAGTACTTCTAAAAGGAGAGAGGAAGTGACTCTCGACCACACAAAGGCTTTTGCTAATGTTTGCCAGTTTTCGTGGTGATTCTTTCCCAACTACTACAGCACAAGGCAATAGCCCGGATCTCCTCCTTTCGCTCTTCTTTGCCTGGGTAATTAAGTACCAACTCTCCCCTCCCTCACCGTTAACCTTGGATCCACAGCTCCCGGCGAGGAGGAGCAATGTCCAATGTTACACCAGCTGCTACTTCTCATTTCATGGCTCACTGGTGAAACTCTTGAGCTCTTTTTTCGCTTTACATGTCCAACCTGTTTCCTTCCCCACATGCTTTTGACTTCCCTCAAGACCTCCTCTTTCATCACATTAAAGCCGCTGGGCGTGCGGATTTTAGCGGGGTGAGAGTAGGAGGAAGAGGAGGAAGGACAGCCAGAGGGGGATGCCAGGGAAGCGGCCGGAGGAAGGGAAGGGACGGGGAAGCAGGACGGGCTTCGCCCTACACCCGAGGTTGGCAAATTGCGCCCAAATTCAGCCTCCTTTACGCACCAGCACCTCAGCCCTGGGCTCGCTGGGGAATCTTGCGGTTCAAAGAAAGCGGAGGGAAGCAAGCTCCACCTCCTCGCAGCTCCACAGGAATCTCGTACGCCGCTCGCTTCTCCATCTCCGCGTCTCCGCCGGGGCCAGCACACCCTGCCCGGCCGGCTCGGCTTGGGCTCTGCTGCGGCCACGAACGCCAAGGAATGCGGGACTGACACTGCTGGCTTTGAGAGCTTCTTTTTTTTTTTTTTTTTTCCTCTCTCTGTTTGTTTTTTTTTAATTTTAGTAGCCGAAGCAGCAACCTGCAGAGACTACGTGAAAGGACTGATCAGCAGGCACTCCTCGTCACCTCGTATCAGGTGGGGGAAGGGAGCTGCATCCGCCTGATTTAATGACTGGCTGGGCAAAACCGGCTTCGACTGGGGAAAGAATCCCTTTGGAGGGCAGGGAGAAAGGGGAAGGGTTAAGGAAAGGAGCATCTGCCGAGCTGAACGGGCAGCCCTGCGAAAGCGACTGTGCCCTGTGTTTCCTCAATGGGAGCTGAACGAGCATCGCCTACAGCTGAGCCCCTGGGGCACTGCAGCACCGGGCTCCGGGCTTCCTGCTCGGATTCCCACGGACTTTGTGCCCCAGAGCTCCCAAGAGCATCCAGCAGCCTGCCCTGCGTGTGTGGGACCACCACCCGCCCCCGTTCCAGGTCCGCCCGGTTTTTACAGGAATTACAAACCTCCTAATCAAAGTGAGATTAGGATTAGCACTGCTCGATTTCACACACGCTGTAAAAACCACTGCTTGGCGTTTGAAATGCATTCTTGGACATTCTTGTTGTTAACCTGCTTGCAGGGCAACAAAGCTGGAGAAGAGTCTAGAGAGCAAGGAGTGTGAGCTGGGGGGGCTCAGCCTGGGGAAAAGGAGGCTCAGAAGGGACCTTTTCTCTCTTACAACTCCCTGACACGAGGGTGCTGCCAGGTGGGGCTCTGCTCCCAGGGCAAAAAGAAATGGCACCTCAAGTTTTGCCAGGGAAGGTTCATGTTGGACATCAGGAGGAATTTCTTCATGGAGAGGGCTGTCAGGTTTTGGAAGGGGAGGTGGTGGAGTCCCCACCCCTGGAGGCATCCAAGGAACAATTTGGATGTGGCACTCAGTGGTCAGGTCTGGCTGACAAGCTGGTGACTGGTCACAGGTTAGACTCTAATCCTAAATAATTCTTTGATAATATGTATCATCCCTAGTCTGTCTTCTCTTTCCCAGCCAACTTCAGCAACTCAATTTCAGTCACACACCAAAGCTGAGCACACAGCTGGGAAATCATCTCCCTATGGGATGAAATCCATGTTGCAGCAGGGAAACAGGAGAGGATTTGAGGGTCATTGGAGCAGGATTGCAGGAGAGGATGGTCCTCAAAATCCATAGGGAAATGGAACTCCAGTATTTCTACCATCCACAGTTTCATCAAAGAGAGACTCTGGCTGTCTGCCTGCACAGGACACTTCTAAATTGAAGTCTAAAGGATCCTTAATACTGCCTGAGACATCCCGAAGAGCCTTTCTACTCAGAGCTTCTTGTCAACCTTCAGCAGACTGCTCTGCTTGCTGGCTGTTCTCTAACCTTTGTGTGTTGGTTTTGCTTGGCCTGGTTTTTGGTAGCAGGGGGG
>VZSR01000680.1:1603120-1700405 GCA_013398615.1 Brachypodius melanocephalos
ACAGCCCATGGGGATCCACAGGGGATGCAGAGATCCACCCAGCAGTGGCACTCACAGATACATGTCTGGCCAAGTCAGAAACTGATCCAGCTGACCACTACCCCCTCAGGAAAATAAATTGCTTTTTAAAGCAGATTTTTTCCTCTCCCACATTCCCATGCCTCTGAAGTGCTTAACATTAACACTAGCCATGGGAAGGTGATCATCTGGGGAGTCACCAACTACAGTAAGAAATTATCAATTTCATTGAAGATGACATTTCCCCTGTTAACATTAAAAGAATTTTGATCTCTTTTTTGTTGGTTCCTGTTATCCAGATGTGTAAGGTTGCACATTTCCATATGCCAAGGTGCTGCTGCGTGTAAAGTGTATTAGTAATCTACAGCACCTCATTATACCTTATTCTAATTCTGTACCACCTTCAAGATACAGCTGTACTTTCATGACAAAAATAAAAATTTCTGAACAGTGTTCAGTACAAACATCTTCAGTATTCCAAAGGGTGACAGCAAGTGCGACCTCTTAGCTGAAATAAGTGATATGAAAAACAGACTCCTCATGATTAGAACTTAGATTTAAGAGAAAACTAACAAGATTGAATCCACTTGTCAGGTGGAGTCTCTCATATGTTTTTTAAGGGGCAAACCTCCATCTTTTACCCAGCAGACCAGCCCCCTGCATGCTCTGGAAATAAGTGTGTACGTGATACATCTAGAAATAGATAGCTGTCATAGTAATGGATGCTGAGAATAACTAGTCACCCCCTCTGCCTCTCTGCCTTCCCCTTAATCTCCCATTTATTGACCCCATCCTGGATAACCCTGCTTGCACAACTGGATCCTAAAGGGTGACACACTGGCAGCGAGCCTCGACTGCTGAATTTAACTGGGTATGAGCTCTCTGTGCAGAGATAAACCAGACTGGCACAGCAGCCAAGGCACTCACAGAGCTGCTCTGCTTGCTGAGCACTTGGTGGCAACAGAATTGTCAGAGCCCAGGTCAGGCTGACCAGCCCAGCCTCTCACTGCTACCAGGGCAGGACAAGGAACATGTGCTGTGGAAATAAGGGTGAGGGAACAATGGAACAGAGAGTAAGCTTTCCTCCAGCAGTCATAAGAAATCTTCCCTATGCCAAGACAAACTTCAAAATGTAATCTTTGCATTTTCTTAAAAAATCATCCAACTCCTACTTCTCTCTCTCTCTCTTAAGGACATCAGTATTTTTCAGTCATAAAAGAGTCTTTGTAATGTATTCATTTTGTGAGTTCTTTTGTTACCTCCATATAATTCTCCCAGACAATTATTACCACAGCCATTGTTACACAATCCAGTTAAAGTAGTTCTTCCGTGCCTCTTTCTCCTGCTACAAAATGAAATGTTTGAATGAAGAGCTACATTCCTCAAAGAAAATGAGCTCTCCAAAAGGAAGGTAATGGAAAGTACATATTAATTAACAATGCTAAATCGTGGGCTGGTATTTATATCACATTGACAGACTAGGAATGGAGAAAAAGAAAGCATTTAGTTTCTCTGGCACAGGCCATCTTATTAACATAAAATAAAAATAGAAAAAAACCCAAACCCCACCCCAAACTAGGAATATACAAACCCTTTCTCTTATTCATTTTCTCTGCAGAAATGAGTGAGTGAGCATTTCCTGCCAGTTGATTACTCCCCAGAGGATGCTGCATCCCTGACCCTCAACAAGTGAGAAATTCTCAAACCCTCTCCTCAGAATATCATCATCTCCAACCAAGGACATCTTACTTTGGTTTCTGCATCACTGGAACAGGCAGGAGAATTACAAAAGCATTCCTCTGTGTCAGTTTAAGAGACAATCCTGTCTTTTGTGGCTAGACTGGCAAGGACAGAAGGTGCTCTCTCCACCTTTGGGCAGTGCAAAGAGAGACCCAAGACTGGCCATGGAGCCCTGAAGCACAGCCAAGTGGAAGCACAAACCTTTTCAAAATAGATATACCTGCCATTTTCACTCCATATTTGTCCAGTTTCACAGGAAGTCATGTGTTTCCCAGCTGGCAAAACATCTTTCTGTGAGAGGACTGGTGCCTTCAAGGAGCATGTGAAGGGCATTTCAGGCTCTGACCCAAAAAAGGCAGACATTTGGTCAATGCAACCAAAGTGTGGCTCTTGCTCCCATCAGCTTCTTGCAATTTGTGCTCTTCCAGAGCCCAGCAGCCCGTGCAGTCCTGCTGGCTGGGATGTGGTGTCAGCACAGTGTGGGATCACTGGAAGAACTGCTCAGGAGCCCCAGAGTACCACCCCTGCACTGTCTCCTCATGCCCAAAGCCCAAAATCAGCATTAACTGGCTCAAGCACATGGCACTGGAGGTGGGACTCAGCTCAAAAGCACAGACAACAAAAGCAGAGCTTCCAAAGATATCTGGAACATTCTTGGGAGGTGCAAGGGAAAGTTCTCACTAGCCTGGGAAAGTCCCCATTGGTTTCAGGAAGAAATCAATCAAAATTGAATGTGTTGCAGAGTAAAGCATTTAGGATGTGATTTAAAGGTTTTGGAAATCAATGCAAGAATTCCAATTTATTTGAATACCTTTGGATCAGGCCCTAGACACCACAGAGGAAGATCCTTTAAGAGTCAATGGAGAATCCACAGGTGAAATTTGACCTTAGGATATTTAGGAGAATATTCACATCTCCTCAGCAGCTCCTTAAGTTTCCCATAAGGCAACCAGACTTCCACCAGCACTGAAGGCAATAAAGATGAAGTGTTTTCAATAAAATCTTATGTTTTCAAATGCTGAAATCTTTACCAAAACCCTGCCTTATTCAGTCTAATGTAACAGAAATGGCCCTTGGCCCATGGCTGAATTTGAGTTGCTTTTAGAGAAACATTACAGCATTATTAAATACTAAAGCACAGGATTTTTTAATTGTGGTGACCTTTTTCCCCTTTCCTCTTGCTCCTGCAAAAATAGTCCTCAAAGGATGGCATTTGTTGGATGAAAAAAAGATAAAAATGCTGTTTTGGAACAAGGAAATCCACAGAATTTGTAATTTATTAAAGATGCAAAAGAGCCTGCATTCTAGAAAAGTACAGACATAAGCACACACAGCTGGCTCAGGAGAGCCTCATGCATTTATATTACAACACTTCAATAAAATTAAGCACTTTGCACAAATCTAAATTTTGATTGTGTGAGTGTCTTCAAAAGGCACTATTGTTCACAAAATAAACTGTTGACCCATACTAAGGTCCTTATGGCTGCTGGATCACCAAGTCATCTTTAAAGGGTCTCTACTTTATAATCCTATTAGTTAAAGACCTGACATCTGATTCCTTTAAGTGCCTTCATGCTTTAAGTCCTTTTAAGCATTATGAAAAAATCCATCTGCTTATTAAAGCAACAACTTAAAATGAGCAGTTACACTGAAAATGGGGAAATGTGGCCTGCTGAGTCTGTTAGTGCTACTTGCTTCATGTGGTGTTGGCAAAGAGAAAACAGAGAAAATTATCTTTTCTGACCCCATATCCTGTCTTGTGCTTCTGCTCTTCAAAAGAAACAGACTAACAAAAAATGATGGAAAGTAGAAGAAAAAAAACCTGCCCAGTTTTTGCTTTTCTTAAGAGAAGCTGGACCTCACTTCTTGCTTCTGAGGCACACACACCACTTGCTGCCTTACTCCCTTCAGCTTCACACCTGAAGAACTCAACTTGTCCTACAGCCATTGAAGGTGCAACATTGCAAACACCAAATGTACAAAGACTCATTAACTGGATCCACAGAAGAACCAAAAATGGTTTACCAAGGGCAGGGTAAAAGAAAGGGCTAGTAAAAAAGGTGATCAAATGCACATTCATTTTCTCTACCTCCTCATTACTGCCTTTGGGCTCACTTTTCACATCCTGGAGTTTGGATATCAGCAAGGAACAAACTTACAACAAGCACTTTAGTGATTGAGAGCCCCAAAATCCCACCAGCTTTTGATAAACTCAGCATTCCTTGGAATCTTTTTAAAATTGTTAAGGAAAAAAAAAATCAACATCAGAAGTGCCCAACAGAGTTTCAGAAGTGAGCAATGGAGCCCTGTAAATGCCAGGTGCATTGGAGTTGTATTTTAGTAACAGGATTGCACTTGTGCCTGAACACACAGCACAGGCACTAGGAAGATATTTTAGAAGCTGTGAAATTAGGCTCAGCTATTGAAGCAAGGAATTGTTTAATCCTTTGTCTCCTCTCCCTGGCAAGAGTACAAGAGCAGGACAAACCTCCACTGGGTTTATCTACTTTGTCACATTTCTTCACCAACACTGACTGTTCACCTCTACCCACATTAAAATACTCAGCACACACATTCCCTTCCTCAGCCCTCTCAATGGTCTTTGGGCTTCCTCACAATATAAACTTCCTGCACTCTCACATCATGTTGACAAGGTAGCTGTTGTCCTAATAAATATGTGCCTCCCGTGTGGATTCTGTAATACCTCCTGGAAAGTTTATAATGCCAGAGCTTGGAGCACAGCAGATGACAAAGTTCAAAGGTATCATCTTTAAGAGGAAAATGGGCTTTACACTAGGGCCTCATAATGGAAATAATAATGATTTTTGTTCACTTACCAAACTAGGGAATACAGGGAGGAGAGTATTTTATGTTAATATGAAACATTTTTTTTGTTGATCAATTGGTTTTTTAATGGGAAAGTAGAGAAACTGCATATGGTGATCAAGTGAAAGCTGCTGTCCAAACTCTGTGGTTTTCAGCTTTTAGAATTATATGTGTCAAAACATTTAGAACGTGTCAAAACAAAACCTTTTGGATTTTAAACTGATTTTTTTTTTTTGGAGGATAAAACAATTTAATAAATTCAGCACTAAACCACAGAGCATTTTGCGTTAAGAGGGTTCACATCTCCTCACAAGTGCAGCATGCCTGCAGCAGGTGGGAGGTGTTTCTTGGCTTGTCCCCAGGCACAGGCAGGGTCAGCATGCTCTCAGCCCCTGGGTTGGGTCACACACCTCATCCAGTCAGGCTTCACTTGGGTAAACACTTCTGGCAGTGCTTTTCCAGAGCAGCCACCAGCTTTGCTGGCCTCTGCTGTTCAACAACACCATTTTGTCACGGGCCACCTGGCTTTCCTTCTGTTCAAGGGGCCCATTCCCTTTGCTTTTCTGACTCAATAGCAACCAGCCCTGTCCCTCTCTGCTCAGGAGGGAGCAGACACAGCCCAGTGAGCCGAGCAGGTCCCACCGCAGGCACCAAACCCCTTGGTGACCGAGAGCTCTGAGTCCCTGAGCAGCGAGAGCAGTGAGCAGTTACCACTAGACGGCTTTGTCTGGCAAACCTCACCTCCTCCTACCGCAGGATGCTTTTTTCCCACCTTTATTTTTCATCTGATGATTTCAGTCTTAACATAGGGGAACAAACAAACAAACAAACAAACAAAACAAAACAAAACAAAAACCCCACCCTCTCTCTAGAAAATGTCACCTTGTAATTTCAGAGAACCCTTATTTTTCTTCCTTTAGGGACCTGGATGGAAGTTAATGCTTCCCAGGTGCTTACTTCAAAAAACCCCTTCAGTCAGCCCAGAAATACTTTTACACTCTGCTGTCAGTCAGACAGCTAATGTAGTAACAACCTGGGACTTAAACCAGGGCATATTCTATCAGCATTCAATACCTCTGCTCTAACCACTCTACCTTCCTTTCAATGAACAGCCTGTAAAATTAGACTAGACAAATCACAGATGTGTGGCTACAATTATCAGACTTCAGTGAAATAATATAATCGTGGGGGGGGAGAAAAAAAAAATCTGATAACTGTTGTGAAAAACACTGTGGGAAAGGCAAAGTCAATTCTCAGAGCAGCTTCTCCTGTCACTCCCCTCTCCAGAGGTGACAACACACTTCCTACCACAGCCAGCTCTGCTGTAGCCTTAGACCTTTCCAGAAGACAAAACACTGGCCTGTGTCACCATCCCCTTGCCTTGATCAACACCATCTCCTTTACTCTGATATCTCTTCTGATCTGCATTTGGCTCAGCCAAACTGCAGCTGTCGGTTGTGATCCTCTTGGGTCCATAAGAAAAGAGGAAAAATGAACATCTCTACCAGCACCTCACTGATGTTACTGTTGGCAGCAATATAAATGTATATTCAAAAGGAGATAAATAATATACAATTCAGGAAAAAACACTGCAATGACACAATCATGCAGACAGGTAAGTTTGAAGATAAAAGGGAAAGGATTGCAATACTGCTAATGCCCATGCCTGCTCTACATGGTGTTTATTCAACCCTTCTTGTCTTTAAAGACCAAACTTCACATTTTAAAACATTAAAAGGAACAATTTCTTTTTGCAAGTAGACAGAAACCCCCCAAACTCTGCAATCTAAAACTTTAGTACACATTTCTCAGTTCCATGAAGTTTGCCCAGTTCTTACTAGCTGAAGTGACTGATTTAGATGACCCAGGTGACTCAGCCAAGCCAAGCTTCCTCCTGAAGTCAGGAGCAACTGCTGGATCTGTGAAATCTCTGCTGTTAAAGCACTTACACCCACAAAAATGTGCTATTAAAATGTTTACTATAATAGCAGGCAAGTGGCCCAAAATGGAGATAGAAATGACAGGAGTTAAGAAAATTGCATATCACTTGGACACTTTCGTTACATCAGTATTATCACAAAGGATGGTGGGGCTTACAAGGGTGATCCCTGCTGCTCCTGCTCTTACTCTCCATCGTCTGATGCTCCACCCTCTAACCTAAATTCACCTGTTTCAGAAGATTTGCCAGTTTCTGCCTTCTAATATTTGGTTCAGTAAGATTATTATCCTAGAAGGGAGAGTAGATCTGGAAGTGCTGGTATAAAACAAATTAGCGACAAGAAGTTGGGTAATTTGCAGGCAGTAGATATCCTGGATAGAGTCAGCCAGGTCTTTTCAGCAGAGTAAAAAATCAGAGTATTTGAAGATCCTGGCAGATATCAGAGCCTCCACAGCCTTAACCTTCCCATGAAAAGGTAGCTGGACTTGGGGCATTGGGATGGAACAGTTTATAGGCCCTTTTATGGAACTATGAAGTCACCACAGAGGTACTGTGATGTTAAAGAGAAGAAAAAGGCCCATCATAATAATAAAAAGGACAGACAAACCGTACCTTAATAAGACTGTGGCTCTGAGGGGTTTTTCTCTCAGTGACACTGGTTTAAGTTGCCTCAGTCCCTATTTCTGCCTTTGGACCCTTTCTCAAGTAGATATACATACATCCACATTCCAAAACAAGCCAAGGAGCTGCTCTTCTGGAGAACTCCTCAGGTTTTTGCCAAGTTATTTTCAGCTTGGATCAGTTCCTTGATCAGTTCCTTCCTTTTACAGCACAGGCTTTTTTTTGCTGGCAAAACTGAAGTAGAGTGTAAGCACAGAAAGGAGTATGCAGGGGGAAGGTGATGCTTGGTAAATTGCTCCCTGATTTCTTTGAGCAAACACGTTAATTGGCAAAAGAGATGGGACAGAAAAGGGACCAGCAATCTCAGATGCAGACTCATTCTCTGTAGGCAAAGACACAGATTTGAATGACAAAAACTATAAGAAGATGCACAGCAGACAACAGAACTGTAATGGTTACCCCAGCATCTGTTAGGAGATGATCACTGTGCTTCCTCTGTGGAAGACCCCTCATTATATTTATTTCATATGATGTATTCCTTCACTGAAAAGGGATTAATCTATGGTCTTTAACAGCATATTTAACATTTTCTGCTGAACAGTCTGTTTTTTAAGAAGGCTGCCTCTGGCTCATACTAGCCAGTGTTCTTCACTGTCTCTGTTCTCACAACCACTGCAGTGAGCAGGCTGAAGTAGGTACCCAAACTCCACCCAGCTGCTCCAGTTTCTGGTATCTACTCTGTCTTGTGCAGCTTTTCAAATGATAATAAGCAATTAGCCACACATTTATAAACACTGAGAATGGAAGGTTTGTACATGGTTCAAGATTTTCTGCTGAACACACCAATAGATACTACAGGGAGAATAACAGGCCAGGTATCTGGAATCTCCAAATATTTCAAACTCCACCAAAAAGGGAGAGGTTATTTATTTATTTACTTTACTCCACTATTTATTTAGCCCAGTAGCTAACAGGAAGCACAGTGATGTTTATTCTCCTCTCCAGATTTATATGAACATGAGCCTTCCTTTCCTGTCTCAGGTGGAAAGCTTAAGCACAGAATCTCCCCTATATACACAATAAAACTAGGGAACAAAGCAAGCCTCTTGCCTATACATCTAAATCTACTCAATAACAGGCTGCACCACCACTGGGAAATATTTAGAGGTCTCCAATTGGAAAATGTTGAAAACTCGCTGATTTAGACTGATCAAGCTATTGCTCAGCTTCTACAGCAAAACAAAAGCCGTAAAAGTGTTGTGGAAGTGGAGTGACACACTTGAAAACAAAAGCATTGTTCAGGGCAAAGTCAAATGAGCCAATTCTAGAGCCTCTGTCAGGTCAGAAAATACAGGCCTGGTTTAACTCGTGTCTTAAAACTATTGTCTTAAAGGCAATCTGATCCCTCAGGAAACTTGCACTGAACAAGTGCAATGGCCCCAGCAATATCATCACACTCTGCAGAGGCAACACCCCACATTCAGCAGCAGAGATGGAAAACATCCTGCCTGTTCCTGAACACCTGCAGGACTGGGACAGCCCAGCCAGTGACTCATATCCATCATACTTCTAAAAAACCATAAACAACTAATCACACTTTTCCAAAACTGGAATTTTTAAAAATATCCAAGAGAGATGCTTTGTCTGTTCTGCAGCAGTGTCACCCAGCTTATGTAAGCGGGCAGAAACGGCAGAATCAGAAATTTCCAAATGAAGGCCCTTTTGGGGCCAGTGTCACTCAGACGTTTCCCTCTTTCCTCACAGTTTATATGGATTTGTTGCATTTTCTGGTTTAGTTTGGGTGAAATGCAAGAAGAGGAGTGAACTGTCTCACAGTGCCATGCTCAAGTCTTTGTTTTGAAAGGGCCAAAGTGATCATCTGTGAAATCTTGAGGGATCAGGAGGAGCAGGTTCACCTCACAATTAAGTGCCCCTTTCTGTGTGAGAAATAATAACACCTCTCAAAGCAGCCAGCTAAGGCTTAATGAACATTCACAGGCCAGCATAAACTTAGTAAGCCTGAAACGAGGAAAACAAATACAATCACAAAAGAGAAAGTTCTGCTCCTGTGGTGAGATGAACCCAGGTGTGATCACCACAGCAACCAGCAGCAGGGAAACCTCTCCCCAAAGCATCCCATGGGCTGCAGGAGAATCTCACAGCTCTGGGGAGCTACAAGCCCCTCAAAAGGGCCAAAAAACCAAATTGTACTTATCCGGCTCACACTTAATGCCCTAAGTGAGAACCAGAGCTTACCTGAGTTCAGAGTTCAGGTAATAAAACTTCATGCTTCTTACAAAAGTATTCCCCAGAACAATGCCTGGAGTCCTGCCACTTGACAGTCTTCAGGTGCACACTCTAGTGAAAATAATTTGAAGATATAAAGGAAGAGGAAAAAGAGGAGATCTCTTCATACTGTTGTATTTTTAAAATGTTTTCTTATTTTAAATTGATCTTGTTCCCAAACAGGCAAGGATTAAAATGAAAGAATAAACCAATAGTCCATCAAAAATAACAGTGTGATTAGACTCCTCTGACTTTTGCTTTTCTGTTTGTCTTGCTGGAGGCCTGTTCAGCTCCATTATTTTGTCTTGTTATCCTCTGGCAAGGTGTGGGAAGAAATAACCATGCCTTGGAGAGGGATCTCCCTCCTCACTAATGCAGGCAAGGCTTTGGTGTGAAAGTTTTCAAATCTTGGCCATAGGAGAGGGAATTTCAAAGCAGTAACCAGTAGTTTGTTACATCCATTTTTTTTCTGCATTGAATTTTCTCTGAATACTCCCATGTATTGGAATATATTCCCAAGGGTGCTAACAGCAAGGTGGTTCCTCAAAACAAGGAGTGTTGACATGCAGAGTAACTGCAGCAATGCAAATCATTCTGTCTTGTCTTATATAAATTCTTCCACCACAAATGAATTTTTGTATGTTTGCATGCTTGATTCCTTCACCTCGAACTTCTTCTCACAGCCAAAAGCAAATACATTCCAAATTTTCCTTAGGGATCAAAACTTATTCTCTCTTTCAATTCACACCAAAAATACAGCTGACCCAGTTACCATTGAGATGCTCAGTCAGAAATTAGCTGGGGAAAGCAGGATGAATGACATTCTGGATCAAATGCATAATTAAGGCATACTAAATACAGCTGGCCATCATTTTTCAAAGGAAGAGGATTTTATATAGCTTTTTGTAAATCAACATCTTTCAGTATTTTTTTTGTTGTCAAAATTTTGGGGGTTTTTTACTGTTTCACATATTTTGAATGTAGCTATTTCTACCAAAGCAGCTAGGAACTCTTAAGAAGAAAAAAATAATCAAAGCAAGTTTTCAACAAGAAATTTGTTTTCAATTACAATTTTTTTGTAGACTTTTTGTGTGGACTGTAATGTCTCTCCCCTGGAATTACAACTTTATCAAAAATGGAAGCATTGAATTTTTCTCTGAAAACTTTTACCTAAACTTACTTGGTTTTTTTTCTCCTATTTTTAATCGCAAAAATGTCTTTAAAGCAACAATGATTTTTCTGATTAGACCAACAGCCTCTGCTTAGCTTCAAGGAGGTTATTTACAATTTTGAGGTGATTATCAGTACTTTCATTTCCCCAAAACTCTACATTAAACTCTTCTGGCTGGAACACTCAGAAGTTTTCCTTGCCCTCCTTTATGTGTGGGTGATACTTGGTCATGTTTTGCCATTTGATTGCAACATGAGCAGAGTAGATTTTTTTAAATTAATTCTTCATTCAAGAAACAGAAGTTCACATTGACTGAAATGCTGATTACAATTGAGTTGTTTTTTGTTGTCAGACAAAATTCCAAATAGAAATTCCCTCAGTCAGTTCAGACCAGTCTTAGAGTTTTGTTGGAACCAAATTTGATCATGAAGACATGAAGTCACATAGAAATGTTTTCTATTGTTTTATCTAAAGTGTCTCTTTTTAGCACCATCTTGACATTAACATTGTTTGATTTCTTTGGCTCCAAAGTATTCTTTTTTATAGCTTGTTTGCACTTTGAGAAGGAAACAAGTTATTTGCAGAGATCTAGCCTTTGTACC
This sequence comes from Brachypodius melanocephalos, assembly GCA_013398615.1. Lineage (NCBI taxonomy): Eukaryota > Metazoa > Chordata > Aves > Passeriformes > Pycnonotidae > Brachypodius > Brachypodius melanocephalos. The sequence continues at coordinate 1,614,324 of VZSR01000680.1, forward strand.
GTGTGTGTCTGTATGTCTGTTAATTTTCACAAATTTTCACCTCCTCTGGGAAACTGATCTTGGACCAAATCACAGGAATGCACATGGATGGGTACATGGCAATTATCTTCTTGCTAAGCTTCAAATTCATTCAGATCAGAAAGATTCTTCCATCATTATATATATTGTGTCATAGGAAAAGGGTTGACTTGTCCCACCTGAGATGAGATGGCATTTAGATCTAAAGCTCATTAATAAATTTAGTCCAGTAGGATGGAAGATGTTAAATATTGTATTATCTTTGTGTGTTTTATGGTCTTCCATCATAGCTTTATTTCACCATGAGTTTAGAGAAATTGTTTAAATTTTACAACTTACTTTCTTATTATTGAATATGATAAGCTACCAATTTTACTGTAGATAATTCATGTTATTACACTATCAGTCTTACTGCAGCCCATGTTGAGAATTAGTAACATCAGAAAGAAGAAAAAGTGAGGCTTACAGTCTCAGATAAATTAGGACAAAATTGCATGAGATTGATATTCAAACTAAACTTTTTCAGAAAACACAGAAAATCCTACTCATTTCTATTTTCACCTCTCCTGGATGCAGAATAAACAAACTTCAGCAGCTGATACAAGAGAGAATCTGCTCAGATGCTCCTTTGGTGAGCAGAGAGCAGCAGAGCCCTATGGAAATTAAAGCATTTCTCTAGTGTCACAAAATGTATTGAGAAGGAATTTGGGAAACAGAGAGCTTGGAAGCAGAACAAGGGGACAGGCAGGCTAAAGAAACAGAGTTATCAAAACATGACAGCACAGGAACAAGAGGGATATACATACACTAAGCTGATGAAAAGCAACACAGAAATAGGAACAAGAACTGCTTGTGAAATTTAGCTACTCAGTGGGCAAGAGTTTGGGTGGAGATTCTCCAAACTGCAGGCATCTGCTGAGAGAGCATTTGAACTTCCTTGTGTGGCTGAGATCCCCCAGCTCTAGCTGAGCTACTCTGGCTCTCGGAGCTGCACAGGGAGTGCAGGATTGCCAATATGAGCTCTGAATTTTCTGCCTTTTGCAAATTCCTCTGTTTTATCACTTTGTGCAGCTTCTGATTGCATTCCCATCTCTCCCACAGCAGTCCTGTGCTCAGCAAGGGAAAACTACAGGCAGCAGAAAAACCACTGCCAGAGCACCAAGCTTTGAGCAGTCCCTTGATTGCCTGTGACACATGCGAAGTGAGGAGAGGTGGTGGATGATCTAATAGTGACTGGTTTTGGCCAGTGAATATAAATTTAATGTTTGGGTGTCCTTAGTGCTGTGGATTTTTTTTTTTTTCTGGTGGAGTTGACTTTTGAAGGTGCCTTTTCTTGAGCAGCCCTAGGAGGCAATTAGCAGGAATTAGTGCAGGTGCTTCCCTTGGCTCCCATAGATGGGAGCAGCTCGGAGCTCCTCACCCTCCATGCCAGCCTGGGAAGATTCCTCTGGCAGGGATGCACCGTGCTGCTCAGCTCCTCTGCACAAAATAATTGAGACCTAGGCAAGGCCAGAGTTTTGCCTGGGCAGTGGTTAATTTAAAGCTGACTTTTTGCTGCTAGTTACTGTCTGTGCATAATGGACAAGAGAATTTTAGCTCTCCACCTTTTTACTGCTGATTAATTAATCTGAAATGTTGATGTGGTCATACTGCATATGCATACTGCATAATACTTCGTGTATTAAATGTATCCAGTATATTTTTATCTCTTTAACCAAGGGCCGTGTTTTCAAGCCCTGGTTTCTGGAATTGTGAACACTGCCCACTACCTATTGTAACTTGCAACACTGAACAGTTTCTATAGTACAATCCCCAAATAAGGTCAGAATTTGCAACAGAAAGGACCTAGCCAAGAGGGGACATGGCTCCTCAACATGGGATGGGACAGCAACTCCCAGGTGATCAACGCTTGATATCGATCTAGGAGGAGCTGATCAAATCATCACCCAATGTCCTGTTCAGAAACCCACTCAGAGATATCAACTCTTTCAGGAAATCTCTTCAAACCCAAATGAGCAAAAGAAAAAGTACATGCATATGTATCCTGGACACGGAGTCACAATAGGACTTGACCTCCAGCCAGAAAAACTCCATAAAAACCCCAAGCTCAGGTGCTGTGGTGTGGAGGTTGTAGGACAGCACCCTTGCTGTTGTTCTCTCCTACCACCCAATTCGATCGAAGTTGTTTCCTTTTATTGTGGCTATTTTAAATTGTGTTTTGGGAATTGTAAAATAAATTGTTTTCTATTAACTTGATTCTGATTCATTCATAACAAGGAAGTTAGGAAAGAAAACCAAGTCTCCAAGATGTAACACTCCTTCCCTTCATGGCCCCTTCATTTTCATCTCCTGATTACTGAGAACCCCCAGTTCTCACTGAAGAGTTGATTGTTATGAGATGGTCAAGGGCTTGAGGAGAGGGACTAAGTCAATCCTATGTATAAATGTGGTGCCTCACAACCGGGTCTGACATCCCAAGGGCTGACAATCACAAATGCTGGACGGTGAATGTGTCAATTAGAATGTCTGACTCTTCACAAGGTTACTGCAAGTACACAGAATCCCATAGACAAGCACAGTTATTCCTTGGAATACCGACTTAAACTTAGAGCTGAAGAACAAATTATATTTTGTTTCCCACACTTGGTTTCTATAGATAGATATCAATCTCTACTCTAGGAAAAAATATCTTCACAGGAGGGTGAAGAATTACAGGAAAGATGCTCTTTAATGGCAGAGGATCCAGAGTAATGCAGCAGTTGACCATACAGAGCCCTTGCTTGTTGACAAGCCCAAAAAGGTAAATTAGGGTAAAAATAGGCTCTTGAGACACTGAATTTATACTGCTGGGCTAGAAGAGTGTGTTAGCAGGGGAGAAGGAATAAATTCATAAAACTGACTAAAAATTGGGTTTGTGAGGGGAGTTTCAGTTCTGTTGTTGCAGCTAGAAAGGGGAATGGACAAAGGAGAGCCACACTCCATGAAACAGCCAAATCTTGGTTAACATAAATCAGAATTAAGACTGCTATGCAAGTATAACTTTCATTACAGACTTATATCTGATTGTCTTGATTTAAAATATTATATGAAACGTAAAAAATGTTGGTGATAAAGATTATGTAGGATTTTTTCATAATTTCACTGTGGGCTTTTTTTTGTTTAGAGTACAGCACCAATTTCCGATTATTTTTCGGTTACTATTTGCATTTTTCACTTTTTGGAGAGGTAATTCCAGATTCATTATGATGTTTAGGTTAAAAAAGGGTTTTAAAAAAGAGCATTCTCTAGGGCATCTGCATTTTTGCATCCTGTGCTGCACATGTAAAGCCAGTAAAGGAGATAGTAGGAATTTTTGGTCTTACATTAGTTACAATACTGCCTCCAGCCACAGCCATACACCAAAACCCCAGACACATGGCAGCTGGGACTCCCCAATTCACTATCTTTTCTGAGATTCATGGCATTTTTACCTTCATTTTTCACAGATCTGCCACAGACAGGCAGGAAGACTTTGAGGATGTCCCATCACTGGGAAATATTTCTGTTCTCCTAATTTACTGAATGCAAACAATGATACTTCCTTCATGTGCTGCAGTCCTGTAGGAAAAGCAGCAACAATAAAAGCCCAGCCAGTTGTTACAATTAGGAGAAATTTTCTATGCACAGCTGCTGGCTAAAAGAAACACCAGAAAATCTTACTGGGTGCATCTCACTGGTCCCAGTTAAGGCTCTCCAATATCCATGCACTTAGAGTCATGCTGGTTCTGAAAAAGGAAAAAGCAGCAAGGCAGTGACTTTGGTCTTCTACACCACTGCCATATGACTCAAAATGCTGCCCTAGTGTAAGTTCACTCTCTGATCTCACATATGTTCAGAAAACACTGGCAACAGAGTGCAGTGCAGGCAGGTTTCTATTCTACAGCAAGTATCCTCTGTCCTCCTGCAGCTGGGGCAAAGCTGGAATAAGGTGCTCTGGCTAATCTGATGGAAACAAAGTGGTATTTGTTTAGGAGCCTGCACATGTTCTGGACCTCAGCAGTGCTGCAGGTGACCAAGCCAGGCACAGACCCAGTTTTAGCTCCTGTGTGGTGTAACCTTTGCAAGGCCACACCTGGTTTGATATCTGCATGTTACAGGGGCCCATGATAAGATCCACTGCCCACAACGCTCAGGATAAACCTCCAGTCTTGGCACTCAGAATGTCACTGAATGAAACCAGGATCAAATGGATCATTGTGTTGGATTTGCTGCAGTCTCCAACGAGACAGTTCTCCAACCCCACTGAACATTACCTTTTGGCTTGAGAAGCTCAACTGTATCACATAGTCAGAGAGTGAACTTGTAAAGAAAAGACAAAAATCCCAGGCAGGTTTTCCCTGGATCTCAAGAGCTGCATGTTTCTGGTTCCTGCAAAACTGCTTTCCTTGTAGCCATCTAGTGGAACACAACCGGAATGTTCCCAATCAGGGAAAAATGAAGAGGGTTATACCAGGCATTCAGTAGATCTCAGTACAAACAGAAATCAAACAGGCAGCAACCGTGCTGACAGTAATGCTAGAGCATCATTTTCAGCTACACAGTAGCAATTTTATTAGGCAAATTCCTCTCTTAAAGAAAACATCCCAAGTGTAATAGGCTGGTTTCTGCTATCAGCTTGGCTCTCCTTTGACATAACTCTGTTCTGCATTAATGACCTTGTTTCTGATTACATATAAGTAAATGAGGTGGGAACGGGGCATATTATGTGAATATTGAGCTGCTTTCCTAAGCACTGGGGTTTTTTTCAGACCCAGAGACTGCTTATTTGAGATAGGCGTAAACAACTAATTGAAGAACTAACTCAGTGCTTGACAAATCCTGAGTTTATTCCTACCATTAGCACAGCCACAGGTGGCCCCAAAAGGACTGAAATTTCCCTGCAGCTGTGAGTAGGTGTGTACTGATCCATCCAGGAAAATCCCTACTCTCTTAGAAGGGCAAAGGAAATGCACAAAGTTCTATACCAAATTAATAAGGAAACCATGAGGAACAAGTAAGGTATTTCTTTAGCTGACTGCAATTAAGTGAGGGGACAAAACAGAGTCAGGTCGCATTGTGTACCAGGCACGTATCTCTTTTTTCCCCACATACTAATAAAACAAGAATGCAGAGCTACACTACCTGTCCTTTTCCCTGGTTCCTTCTTCACTCCAGTACTTTCATTTGAATTGCCAGCTGGGTTCACAAGAAGTAAGTTACTCTGAAGGACTGTGAGTTGCTTTGTTGAAGGGCAGCAGTGGTAAGCGAATGTTAATTCTGCTCCTACTTCCACTCACTTTTCAGACAATTTACAGCCATGTTCCTCCCACAGTGTTTCCACCTTTAAAAAAAGAAACGGCAGAATAAAAAATCACCAGAAGTTGGAATTCTTTTACTGTAAGCTTGATCTCATCATGCAGATTTTGACATTAACAGTATTGTCCTGCTGAAATACTTCTCCATAAGATAAACTCTAATAAGTAATCACCTCTTTGTGGCTCTGTCCAATTTACAAGTGCTGTGAACTCTGATGGTTTCACACGTAGGTCTGGGTTATGCCAAAGCATTAAATGACAAGAAAATATGGTTGAATGTTTGAAAAGCCTTTTGAGGATAAAAGGCACCCATAAACTGCAAAATGAGTGTTAATGAATCTATGCAGAGCTGAACTGCAAAGGTGAAAATACCAATCTTACCAGTACTTTCAGATCATTGAAATTAAACATCGAATTAAAATTCATCATTTCAACATGATTCCTCGCGTTGAAAACTATATTTCTGAATGGCACCAACAGAGCAAGAGGATAATCCTACACGGGAAATGTATATGAGGGTTTCAGACTGGGAAGCAGGAGGTTCATACTGCTTTATTCTGAGTTCCCTTTTACTCCACAAAAAGCTGGGATAACTGGACAGACTCAGACTGTCTGAAGAGCAAGTTACTCTCTAGGCAAAGCTAAGGACTGTAGAACTTGTCCTTAAGTGGCTGACTTTTATTTATACTTGGAGGTCTTTTTCCCATCCAAGATTGCCCCATAATAGAACCAATTACAGATTCTCAGTTATTTGAGGCTTTCGGTTGCTAGAAACACAAAGGTCTCGGGTTTTATTTTTCTGAATTCCCAGGGTTTACTTGCACAATTCCCATTAATATTGATGTGAGTAAAATATCTTTAAAATCCCAATGCACACAAAAAAAAGAATAGACTCCTAAGTGAATGTCTATTATCAAATGACAAAGAGCTGTAGTCTTTGCAAAAGCCAGCAAAGAGTATTCTGTTTAATGCCTAATAAGTGTCCTATTATCCATTTAGTTCAATTACACTGAATGAGTCTGGTTTTTCCAAAGCCTTTCACTTTGTCACGGTGAGTATGGGAGGCTGATAAGAAAGACGAGCCACGGTGAGCTCTTGGGTTGTTACACTGATCTCTCCTGTACCTCAGTGAGAGCTGGATCCACTCATTAGCAGAAAGGAAAGAGGCATGACAATGGCCCCCGGTAGAGCCCTTGAGGTACCGATCTGACAATCATCCCATTGTAAACCTCTTGCCATCAAAATGTTTTTATTCTCATCCATTACTCGATCTTCAGGGACTCAGAAAACAAGAAGGAAATGGCTCCCTCCTGAACTGCTCTGAGGAATACAAGACAGTACTGAAAATGTAAGCCAAGAGGTACATGTTTTTTATATGCTGCTTAATTCTCAGAAATCGCTCTTGCTGTTTTTCCACAACAGTGCCCTTTTCTTTTATGAGATGTCACTTGTCTTTTTAGGACGAGCCCAGAATGGACACAAATCCACAGTGCTTTCCAGCAGAGAACACAAATCCACAGTGCTTTCCATCCAGAGGTTGCTCAAGCATCAGTGACACCTGTTAATCTTGTCCTACCAAGAGGCTCAGTATTTGAAAAGAGGGAATGCAAAACGACTACTGATTTCAAAACTATTTCATTGTATTTCAGTATAAGCTAAAAGGTGGAGTGTAGGGGCAGAGTTCTGTTTTATCACACCTCATTTTTCATATTTCATGTGCTAGCAATTCATCCAGCATGCAGAAGACCAGAACAACAGAACCATTATTATAGACATTCTACACTGGAAGGGACTCACAAGGATCATCATGTCCAACTCTGACCAGTAGCAGAAAACTTAGATTTTTTTTTTTCCCATTCATTAAATCATCCAGTTTCTTTAACTATTGAAATCCACATGTCTGCAGTGGAGTGTCATTGGTCTTTAGAAGTCCCCTCAATATATTAGGTAATTTTTAAAAAATATTTTAAAAATTTGCTGCCCCTTTTATTTTTTTTTTTAAATTATGTATACCATAACAGTAACTTCTGTTATTACAATAACAGAACTACAATTACACAGAATTGCACATTACAATATGTCTGGTAAACCAGAAGAAACTAAAAAATTACATTGGTAAAGACACACACACATAAAGATACGGCCTACATATGTGTATATGAACATATACCTGATATGGATATTTGAATTGATTGCAGGGATTGGATTAAAAGGTGTTGCCCTACCTTACATACAGTTACTCTGACATCATCATGTCTTCTCCCAGGTACTATTGTCCTGTCCCAAGGAATAAACCTTATTTGAGAAGTCACAATTTATTTAAATACAAACAAATAAATTCAATAAATCAACCCAGAAACAACTTCTGTGGAGGTACTCCAAGTGTGCAGGTTTCTTCTGCTCATTAGAGCCAAGTGTTTTCCATGTATTTCACCCATAAGAGAATTTCTGGCTGAATAGAGGAACATGGGGATCCTCTGGAAGGTGCCTCACAGCTGTCCATCAGACTCCAGCTTGCAGTGTACTCTTGGTGCTTCCCCTTATTCTAGAACTGCAAAAGCTGAAAGAAATGAGCTTGTAACTTTCTTTTTTGCCATTCCACTGCAAGGATGAAAAAGGTCTCTTTCATGCACTGCTGTCTGGTTTGTTGAAGGACAAGGTTTGTAATTCAGAAATCAGCCCACCTACTTCATGCTGTGGTACAGGAGTTGCCATGGGAAGTGCTTGTTAGAGCAAATCCTTCTACAAAAGTGCCAACAGCACAAAACTGATTTACTCTAAGTATCTTACCAACTTTTTGAAAGAAATAAATTGAACCTCTCTCAAAGTAACATGAATATCACAGCATTACACAGTATTACAGAAAAGTGGTAAGCAATACAAAAAAAATGAATTAGAGCCATGGGATATTTGAATCATTCTTTACATCTGTTCCCAGAGCAGTTGTATGAAAAGCTGCAGAAAATGGCTGTTCTTCATCCAGTGAATTTGCTTTTCTTTGGTTAATTAATGAAATTACAAGTTTACTTGGGAAATTCCTTTGGTATTATTTCACAAGGGCAGTTACAGCACAGTTATGCTGAGGATATGAAGAGAGAGACTGGGCTTTCTAAAATAAATGTACTTGATTTTCAGACAAGGGAAAATAACTTTGCTCTGCTAAGAGGCAACATAATGTAATCCATAAATCTCTTCACTTTATGGGCAAAGGACTCAGCTGTGAGTTAGGCTGCAGATACTTTCTGTCAAAGGAGTAACCAGAAAACTGGCAATCATACACTGAAAATCTTGTCTTTAAACCTTTCAGGACAGGAAAAATAAAAGAAAACAGCATTTCATACATTTCATGTCATGATTATATCATCACTTAATCTCTGTATAGGTACACAGATGGCCATCTCATCCTTTATTTCCTAGCAGAAAAAAAAAATCACCACCACAATATCAGATGATGAAATGGCCAAGACCCAGTTCAATACCTTGTGTACTGAAACATGCTCCTTAAACCAAACAAAAGCCAGCAGAAATAGCCATTCTATACAAGGAGCAAGTGATGAAGACATGAGCCTGTCCACTTATAGTTTTGGCCTCTAAGATGAAGGCTGAAATTGTGTGATCAATGTTTTTTGCTCTCTGCTTCAGATCCAAGATTTGGATCCATTTTCCTTAATACACCAGGTATGTTCTCCAGAAAGGAAAAAAAACAAAACCTTCCAGTCACGTAGCTCAGTGGTGCTACAGTTTGACTCATAAAACCCTAACAATTATGGAAATTCTTGCAATTCAACTAGTGAAATTTGCATTAGTAGGAAACGTACTCCATATGCAAAAGTCCCTGTTGCTTTCAAACCTGTTTGTGGACTGATGAGGCAACACTGCCAATGACACTGAAAATTTCACAATTGCCACGAAAATGTAACATTTTCCAGCAGTTTGTTGTGGGATATTTCCTTAAGGGGAAAAAGTAATAAACAGCATTCTGTAAGAACCCCCTCGCCTTGAGACAGGATATTTATCAAAACACAATGGAACCTCTGAGTACTCCTTTCTCACTGGCACTTGGCTACATGGAAGAGAGTAAGGACCAGGTTAATCAAAAACTCTGCACTTTGCACAGGCTGCAAAGGACATAAGTTAATTTTTAATTATTGGTTATTGTGATACTGTACTTTATAGGTGTCCTGGTTTAGGAATGGCACTCCCCAGTTTAGTACTCCCCCTCCCTGAGACTCTCCCAAACCAGACACCCCTTGCTCGCTCCCCCATCCTTCCCCTCCCTATTCCCACTCTAGGAGTGGGATTTTCAGGCACAAAAAGGTAAAAATTACATGTTGAGATAAGAACAACTTACTGGAAGCAGAAATGAGATAAGGAAGTGAACTGCAATAGCAACAATATTAATAATAAAAGGTATAAGGCAAAAAACTGATACACCAAAATACCAACTGGCTCTTCCTCCCCACATCCCTCTGGATGGGTCACTGAAAAATCTTTGCCCTTCCCTTGGACGATGCTGCTTTCAGGGTGTCACTAAACACATTTATTTCCTGGAGACAGTAGATTTGATGTCTAAGAGATTAGTATTCACTCCTATTCTAACTCTTCTGTGCTCCTCCCAACATTGTCTTCATCAGTTTGGGAGGTTATTGACACTTCAGCACTTCTGAGACTGCAGTCTTGGCCATGTCTGGAGAAGGATCTAGATGAAAATAACTCTAAGGGAGAAAGCAGTAACTACTGAAATAAGTTCAAGCCCTGACAGTCAAGTAATATATGTAATAATCTCTAGCCTTTGAAAGATTACAAGCAATATTAACACAGTTGATTTTGCCAATCCAGGAGCAAACTGATCCAGTAGAATGGCAACAGTTACAAACAAAAGTCAGACTAAAATAATCTCCCTCAAGAAATTCCACAGAGAATAAAGTACATTGATTCTACTGTGGGATCTGAAGAAGCAAAATTTCTGTTACTCTGCACCACAGGGTAAGAGAGACAGGCATGTAGCTCTTTCACTGCATTAAAACATCTTTCTCTTGTGGCTACAAAGATCAAGTTGGTTTAAGGAAGCTGCTGGGCACTCCAGCACAAACTCTGGCAGATTTCTGACCCAGAGGCTGCTGAACTCGGAGAGGATGAGAATCAGCAGGATTTAAAACACTTCAACAAGCAATCTTTATCCCAATGATGTATGGAGACAGCAATGTTAAACAAAATGAAAGGTTTTGCATTAAAGATATTCAGTGTATATCTCAGCTATGGTTAATACAGACAACTGCCCCAGCACTGATGAGCCCTTCAGTTGGTACTAAACTCTCCCTTTATCTTCACAAATACACTGAAAATCCAAAGCATTTGCAATCCCAGGTGCACTGCACACAGTATTTTTAGCAAGATTACTTAAATTGCCGTGCACTTTGCACAGGGATGACTGACCCAAGTGCATCAGCTGTCAGAAGCTGCTTGGAGAAAAGGCAGCTTTCCATGGACAGGCACAACTGTCAGGACCAGCTACTAACACCCAGATCACCACTCTCTAGAGGAAAAAAGCACCATCAAGAGTCCTTCAAAATAAGAATATTACACGACTAATGTAGTCATGTTAATAATGGACAACACAGCTAAGAAGAGGCCATTTATTAAAGCCTATTATTTGGCTCAGTGAAAATAATAGCTTAACTGCTGCCAAGTCTTTTTCCTACCTGCAAAGCATATTATTTCAAGTATTTCTAGATGTGAAACAAGGGCTTTATTATCTTGGATTATGAGAAATAAAGTAAAAGATGAGAGAAAATCATAACGTTTCCTGCCTTTTTCTCATACTTGAATCACAAGGGCTCAGAAAATATCTTGTACAATAGCTATGAATACCATTTTCTTGGAATATTTGATTGTGACTAAAGTAAATAGCAGTTTCAAATAATTCAGACATCAAATGTAGCACCCTTAAACGTTGATATCCTTAGAGTCCTCATTTTAACATTTATCTCAAAGTTATTTTCTAAAAATGCTTGTTCTCCTTTCCTAAAGAATTCTGAAGTTTATGATTTGTCTCATTTCTGACACGTATTAGGTATACACACTGTGTTGAATCTCCAGCCAGTTTGGGGATTCATCTCTCCTCTCCCGAGGAAAGGCAATGGAACCACGTTCTAGCTACAGAGCCACAGAAGTGGCCTCACCTGTGTGGATGATGGATGGAGAAACAGGTGACAGATTTTGCAGCACAAAGACCTTATCTTAATTATCCCTAATTCAAATGAACTCCATTCATAGCGTAGCTCATTATTATTCAGATGAGAAGACAAATGCAATGGCTGCAAACCAAGCAAAGCAAAGACAGCACCAGACTTTCTTCCTAGCTGGTGTTAGATGAGCAGTGGAAAGATCCAGTTAGTTTTGTTTTTAAGAAAGATCATACAGCACATTTCATGAATATACATTATATAAACTCCCTCAAAGTTTGTGTTTAAAAATCTCTGATGGTAAGGAGAAAGTTACTCTTTGGAGCAGGGTGATTGCCAGAACAAGGCATAAGTTGGTTGTTCTTTTCCAACCTTCTGTTGTCTCTATAAGGGAGATGTGCAATGGCATTTCCTTGCTAAAAGAGACAAACAAGCAGAGAAGTCAGCAAAGCAGTATTTCACAATTTTACTAGACAAAATAACAATCAAAATACATCTCTTACTAAAACAAGACTTAAGCATCTTGTATTTCTCAGACAACTGTTCAGTTACCCAAGGGGCTTTGGCCCTTTTAATTCTGGAATAGTGTATCCATGATTGTACTCTATCCAGCTTCAAAGTTGTCAATGGTTCTTAGGAAAGTCCCTTCCACTCTGGCTACAGAGCTACAAATATATGTTTAAAGAGTACAGAGAACATATAAAGGAGAAAAAGGCAAAACCCAAACAGCATCACTGTTACTCCCACCATGTTGTGACCATCTTCCCACCTTCCCACCTTTGCTGCTGCCAGCAATGGGATCACACAGTTAACTCTGGCTGTTACCCTAGGGGTGATAGAACTTCATTTTACCTACACTGCTGAGAAACACAGGACCTGCTGCTTACATGTGTATCCTCAAATGCCTGTTATTGAGAAGAAAGACGTTTCACATAGGAGCTGTAAGAGCAACAGCCTTGAAGAAATTTCACTGATGGGAGAAATATCATGTTTACATATATATGAATACATATATGAACATTGTATTATATATATAGTATATATGTGAATATTGTATTTACATATATAATAGGTAATGCTGAAAATCAAAACCAGCCAGCAGCTCAGTATACTTAATAACCAGCAAATCATCATTTGAAGAAAATAGAGGAACACTCAGAATGGAGAGAAGATTCACAAATCTCACACAACCAGAAAGTCTGTACTTAAAATTACAGATGTAGTCCTTCAAGAAGGAGGTTGTGCAAGATCCCTGCTTGCACCAAATCAATAACCACGTAACTTACTGCAGAAAATAGCATCAAGTGCTAACAGTAAGGAAAAGTGGGGCAGTGCAAGGTTGTGTTGCTCCTGGACTACAATGTTGGTGACAAAAGCAGGTACTGTATAACGCTGGTGCAGCTATAGCCAATATATGAAAAAGGGAAATACTTAGATACATTCAAAACTAAAATACATTCAGGACTACACCAGCACTGAGCATTGTTATCATTCATGCTTTCTACTTCCAATACAATGCCTGCATATTTCTTGTAGACAAGGCCTGGGGGAAGAGAGAATTCAAATGAGATACATCACAGTTTGGCTGTCTGAGCCAGTCTGATTAGACTTTCATATATTCTGGAAGATTTACAAATGGATTGTGTGCCTTTATTTTGAAAACACCCTTGTCTACATGACAACCAGCCAATCCAAAGCTGCTGCCCCTACAAGGACACTTGTCCTGAGCATAGGAAGGTGAAAAAATATTGACAACGCAGTTGAAAATCTTTCAGCTTCTCTAAAGCAGGAAACATGAGACAGCCTGGAGGTTTTCAAGAACCTCAGCTAAATAAATACCAAACATCTTTTCTGTTAGTCTGGAGACGGATTCAGTCATGAAAACATAACCAGAACCAAACATTCACCTTTGCAATTTTTTCTGCATCTCCCTCACAATGCTACCTGTATTCTTCCAATGTAATTCAAAGTGTTTCTGCAGTGCTCACGTAACTTTACATTCCCTTCATATCAGCAGCCACTGACGAGCTCTGGGACCTTTACACCCATTCCCAAGTGCCACAAGGAAGGCAGTGAGGACCTTCCACAGCCAAGCTCCCTGCTGCCCTCTCACATGTTGGGACCCCAGTATCAGGGAGTGCCACCAGCTGCTCTCCAGCTCCTTTTCCTGTCGAGGCCATGGTCACAGCTGTGTCACCTCACTGCTGCAGCCACAAAGGTTTGCCTTGTGCCGAGCTTTCCTGTGAAAGCATTTATTCCTTGCTTCATTGTAATCTTTCCAAATCCTGCCAGGAAATGCTGCCTTGCCCCCACTTTTCCCACATCACAACGATGTGATGCAACACGGGGCTAAACCATGACTTGGTTGAAGAGACTGAAGGGAAAAGTGATGTTACAGAGGGTACAACTGACAATAGTAACTTCTGCTAGAAACTTCCCCTCTGAACTCCTTGCCTCCTCCGATTGCAACTCCTTGACTCCCCAGATTCTGACTTTCATGGAAAGAAAATTACCCTAACTGTGGGGAGATAACAGTGAAACCTCACTATTGAGTCATTGAACGAACCTCACAAAGGAATACCTGCACTTGTTTTAAGTTTAAAATGTTGTTCCAAGTTTCCCACCAATTTAGTAACACCTCCTCAATGCCCCTTTCAACTTTTCCCCACCCCATCATATCCTTATCTCCTTAAAATCGCACCTGTCAGCTACGTTTGAAGACAATACATAACACTTAAACAAAACTGTTAAGGATCTTTTTGGAGACTCAATTCAACTCAGAGTGATACCAGGACAATCTATCAGTTTTATCAGTGATTTCTTTTAAAGGAGAGTTGTGTGAGACTGCAAGATCCCCCAGTGTAAATGAGGAGCACTTAGAGCAATGAATACTGCAGGGGTGTGGAACGGTCTCTCATCAATACAAGGTAAGATTTACCCCTAATTGTGTGTAAAGCTGCTCTCCAGGAAGCACAACAACTTAAACACAAAATGATTGATTTACTTTATGACTAAAGAGACACATTTTCTCTTGCTCTCTTAGGGAAAAAAACCAAACAAGTATTTTTCGAAAAATGGGACTTCCAGCTCCACAAGTGAAAGTTTTTTCCATTATTTATCATGTAGGGGGAAATACGACAGAGATCATATGGGTATCTCAAACACACACAGGGATTTAACAAACCCAGCACATATCTTCAGTACCATGACACCTGCAGAGTGTTGTAAAAATTTAATACCTTCCTAAGGTTGAAGTTCATTAAAAGTCCTCTTCCTTTATTAATCTGTTGCTCTGCTCTTACGCCTATTCCTTGGTATCATAGCACATTATACTATAAAAACAGGACTGTACCTCCGTAATGATGCCTAGAGGAGCTTCCCAAGCATGGATAAAAATGTTTTAAAACATTTTCTGTATTTTTGAAAATTATTAGAAAGTATTTCCATTACAAGCTTATAAATAAAATTAGTTTCCTTTAAAAAAATGCAACAAACAACATATAAAATTTCCCCCATTTGGTAAATGAAACTTCTTCCTCTCAGTTTCCTTCCTAAAAAATGACAAAGCCAAAAAGGCATTATCCATAGAAACCAAATCCAGGGAGGTTATATATAGTGTGATGTATGTACACGTACTGAAATTCCTGCCTTTATACAGGTACATCATAAAACAAGTTAATAGCACAAACATACCTTTTTCAAATGCACAGAGATATTTCCAGTCAGGTGAAAGGCAGATAAAAAAAACTATACTGAAGGGTCTAAATCCCTTCCCTCATACCTCGGTGAACAACAAAATTATTTATAACCTCATTTAAAAAGCCAAGTACTTAAAAACAAGAAAATGAGTATTTAAAGACCCTATAAATCTTAGGCTGCCTACATCGTAGATGCACCACTATTTCTCGGTATAAAAAAAGTCTACTTCATCATAACAAAACAACCTTCACTACAAAAATCAGAATAAACATTATTCTATATGTGAACATAGCATTAAAAGCCCTGCAAAAAGTAAGCATGAAAGCATGTGACACTGGCTGAAAAAATAAAGAGAAATGTAAATAATTTCTCTATAAAACAGAATTGAAAACTGCTCCTCTTGGATGGCAGATAAAGTATTATTGTCAAAAAGCCAGGACACATATATATTTTATAACATATTACTCAACAGAGAGCTTTTCTGAGCTGAAAGGACATGTCCATACCAATGTGTCTATGCCACAGCAGACACCAACCACAAAAACCTGTGATGTCCTCCCAGCATCCTCCAAACCACCTCCAAGTTTCTGCCTCATGGAAAGTGGCTGCCACAGGAGAGGTGCTGCATCCCAAGGGCACCACACACTGCTGTAAAAATGCTTTGCAGTTTCCATTATATTTGGAAGAATTTTTAGGTAGAAAAAACCCACGCTGTTGAGCACACAAGGCTGCTTGCTCACTCAAGGAGAGACTCCAGGCCTTCTTACTGCACACTGTTCAAATCCTGCTCCAAAAATTAACAGTTTATCCTTGCCCTTTATATTTTCCACTGTCCTAATGTTTCTCATCAAAACAAAATCTCGTGTGCCTCTCTTGAGTAGCTAATCTATTCTTACCCAGCAGAGTAAAAGAGTGGTGCTGATGGCAGCTGAAGACCTCAGATCACAAGAATCCACAGACTTTAAGGGTTAAGCTGAGCAGAAATGAGCTAAACTCAGCACTGAGTACCATTTGTGCACCAGGCTTCCTCTGGGTAGTGTGTACTAGTTCGAAAGCAAACCAGTGAGAGATTCAAAGTCGGAGCTACAGTTAAATTGGAAAATTAAAATAAACGCAATAGCACAGGAACACTGACAGAGTTAGAGTACGACCTGACAGCCAGTTGGTCAGGGTGGTGGCAGCAGTCCCATTAAATGGTGGCTGCAGTGCTGTTGGAGTGGTAGATGTGGTTCTGTTGGAGTGATCATCCTGTAGAAGGGTCTGGTCTTCCTCTGAAGGTCCAGTGGTGGTCATGTAGCTCCAGTGGTGGTATCCAGCTCTTGTCCTCTGGGAGCCCAGTAGATAAGGCTGCCCATGATGTTCCAAACCTTAGATTACATCCAGGCAGGAATGCTTGCTTCCTCCCCCTGGGCAGAGCTAGCAGAAACCAAACTGAACAGATATATCCCTGACTTGGAATTTTACCTTGGAACTGTGGCTTCTTTGGACAAATCTGTGATCTCTACTTAGTGATTATACACCAGTTGAGGAATGTTTTACTGACATTTTACCCCCTCCTCAATATAGGGAAGAATGCAGAAAAATGCTACATATTCCTTTCTTTTTCCCAATTTTCTAAAAGAGGAATTAAAACACCCTCACAAAAAAACTGAATGGAAACATTTCATTTAATTTTGGACAAAGCTTGTCAACCTGTCCTCAACTTGTAATTTTTGCCTTTCTTTGCCAGCAAAAACTCTTCAAGTCAATATGAAATTTTCATTTTTTAGAATATTTTAGGGAAGAAAGTATTAATAATTCGCATAGATCCTCTACTGTACTGACCCTCTATAAGATGTTGTGGAGATCTGTCTCCTCAGGGGAATTGGGTGTATGTTTTCCAGAGCTCTTTGATGCCTGGAGATTAACCTTCCTTATGCATCATACCTTCAAATCCTCTATAAATGTTATAAATATAATTACATTAGACAGCCACCTTTGGCTGTTGTTGTGCTGGAGATGAGCACAACACTCCAGAAATAGTTTATGGCAAGGACAATCCTATTAGGAGACAACAAAAGCAACAGTTGTGCTTGTTGCTTCAATGAGTATTAAAAAATGGGAGTTCTGATACATTTTCCAGCATCCTCCTCACTGGGGAGAACAGCTCTGTTTGAGGCACGTTGATTTTGGCAGAATTGGAGAAAATAAACTGAAAATACAGGAAAGACGTTTCAGGCCTAATTTTACATAAATGAATAGATTAACAACTGGAGTCAACACATCTTATAGACCACTAGGAGAAATTTTTTTTCCCTTTTTCACCCATATTAATCAAAAAGTTTCTTTTTAATGCAAACATTAATCCTTTTCTAGGAATTGCATTTGCTACTATTTCCATCAACTTTCAAATTTCTAAGTCAGTTGATATTTCAAAGTGCAGCTTTTCTAAAAGATCTCCCCTATGACCTTTGCCTTTGCGATTGTGATTTTTGTTGTTTAGGACGTGCTTGGTTTTGTTATTTAAGAAAAAACCTCCATTACATTTCAACTCATATTCTTTCTCACCGCGGACCAAGAGACAACATGGTGTTTTGAGGGGCTAATTAAGAGATCGGTGGAGACATTTTAGCAAATCCAGTTCCCTGCTGGGAAATATTAATTCTCTCTTTTGTAATTTTAGGGCAACACCCAAAAAGCCAGGGAAACAAAGCCTTTTAAATATAGTTATTTTGAGGCACTTGGGTTTTTAACAGTTGACAGGTAAATGCTGCAAACCAGAGATAATGACAAAAAGAAAACTAACAAAACTCTAACCCTGGATCAACACTGAGTTTGTCACCGGGTACCTGCCAACAGAAATAGGTGCCTACCCCAAATTACCATGCAGGGCTGAATATTTCAAATCATCAAGTTCTTTTGCTTAGTGTGGATCAGGAGTCCTTATACCACAGAACTTCACAGGAATTGCTCAGAAACCTTCCAAGCAACTGCACAAACATAAAGAATACCAATGGGGAAATGCCTGGAATCCTATTGAGTGACCCTGGAAAACTCCTTGTTGAAAGAACGTTTTACAAATGGACTTTCCCTTCAGCACTGTGAACGCCTTACTTACAATAAATAAGAGCTGACAGACAAAACAATTTAAAAAGCTACACTTCTGGAATAACAAAATGTGCAAACAACGGAGAAAAACACTAAAATCAGTTTAGTTAAATTTTAAAAAATGGATTTTAAAAAAGAAGACCCTTTTATTTTCCTTTTATAAATGCTTCTTACATTTCAGCACAATATCTGTATGGGACTTTTTTGGTTCTTTTCAGAGAGCTACACTGGGAATGCCTCACCCTTGGTAGAAGCAGCCAGCCCGTCACAGCCTCGTACCTCACGCAATCACACCGCCAGCGACCTTTTCAGCTTTAATCGAGCGTGTCTCGGCAGGGCAACGCCGCATTCTCCTTTCAGCTGCTCTTTGCTGTCCTCTGCCCCACGCTGGGATAAAATCAGCATCTTTTATTTTCAGCATTTCAGGCCGAAGAGAGCTGGACAGAACTCCCCTGTCTCAGGGTGGCTTTCGTCCTGTCGCTGAGGTGTTTCCGATCGTCATCGGAACAAGCCACCACTTAGCAGGTTTCTGGACCACGCTTTCCTACAGGTCTAGCGCACACACTAGCACACTGCTTATAATTAATATCCTGATTATGACTGATTAAAATAATTAATTAAAATTAACAAGCGAAGCAGCGGCGGGGAAGGAGAAGCAGGGCTGAGCAGCAGGACAGCCCGGGACAGCTCAGGGCACGGCCGCCCCTCAGCCGCCCTGAGGCGCCTCGCGTAGTTTAGAACAGGCGAACATCAATTTGATAAGAATGCTCAAACAGGTGACAAAGTTTTTTTTATCAGCTTCTGTGTGGCGGCCGAAATTTTGCCGGGCACTCACAGAAGGATCCCGGCCAAGGATAAAGTACTGCGTGACTCTCGGACAGCACAAACGACGTCATGAGTTTGATTTTCCCCGATTTCGGGAGCGTTTGGCGAGACCGCGGCCGGCACCGGAAGTCACGTGACCCGCGAGGCGAACGGTGCCCGCTCTCCTCACAGCGGCCTTTGGGGCGCCCCCCGCGGCCGCCGGCGGTACTGCAGCTCCGGGCCCCGCCCCTCCCGGCCCCGCCCCCCTGCCCCCGCCGGGCGCACGCGCAGTGCGGGCGGGCGCGGGACGGCGGCGGACGCGTCGTTCCCGGCTTGGGCCGCACCGAGCCGCGTTTCCCGGCGGACGCGGAGAGGGCGGCCGGGCCCGGCGGCATCGCGCATTGCGGGGGCACAGCGGGGGATGCTGAGCGCGCCCCGGCGCCGCGTAGCCTGCGAGGAGACCCCGCCTGCCGCCCGCCGCAGCGTCGGCCCCGCAGCGCAGCGCGGCGGGAGAGAACCGCCCGCCCGAGCGAGTGAGTGCCGCGGGTCCCACACGCGGGGGGCGCGAGCGGGGACCGGGCACGGGGGTGCGGGGTGGGGATGGAGGGAGCGGGGCGGCCGCCGGGGCTGGAGGGGGTCGCGCCCGTGCGGGTTTGTAGGGTGCGGAACGCGCGGATGGGTCTGCGAGGCGTGCGGGGAACGCGCGGTGTCCCCGGGACGGAGCGAGCGGAGCCGGGAGTCCAGGCGGAACGGCAGCTCCGCGGGGACGGGAGCGCGGGGTGGCCCCGGCGGCATCCGGCTTCCGCTTCCTCCCGCCGGGACCCGCAGCGACACCGCAGCGACACCGCCGGGGCCCGGCAGCCCGCTCCGCTCCCTCCAGCGCCGTGGGGCCGATGCTGCCCCCGGCAAAGCCCCAGCCAAGCCTCGCTTGCGAACGGCTCTGCTAAAGAGGGCGGCGAAGCATCTGCATTGTGTTATTTTTAAACAAGAAGAGCGTGTTAATGGAACAAGAGTTAGGCTGGTTATCAGGGAAGGGTTCTTCCCCCAGAGGGTGTGGGGCACTGCCCAGGCTCCCCAGGGAATGGGCACGGCCCCAAGGCTGCCACAGCTCCAGGAGAGTTTGGACAGCGCTGCCAGGGATGCTCAGGGTGGGACTGAGGGGTGTCTGTGCAGGAACAGGGTTGGACTGAATGATCCTTGTGGGTCCTTTCCAGCTCAGGATATTCCGTGATTCTTTGATATGTTTCTCAAAATGCTTCAATCTCAGCCTCTTCAGAACATGTGCTCCTAAAACTTGGTGAACTTTGTGAACACCAGCCAGCTGTAGGTGTGTGTTGGTTCTGTTAGATTCACCTTAGGTTAATGTATGTTAAGATCCTCTACAGTGCTTTTGAGGAGAAACTGTGTAAACACAGACAGGTGCACAGAACCTGGAGCCCAAGCTGACAAGGTTTTCCCTCATCTGGTAGTAGTTTATGTGTTCTTTCAAACACTCAAATACATTTAAATAATATTGTAGTGTATTACATACATAATGTGAATATATGCAGAACATATATTAGAATATATATACAGAATTCTTTTATTTGTTATATATCAAAAACTAAAAATGTATTACATAATGTAATGCATCCTATATAAAAATAAAGCAATGAAACAATAATTTAAATATAGGTGACTATAAAATAACTTATTTTCTAGCTTTTCAGTAGTCTCCCAGGGATCAAGCAAGGATGTCTGCTTTCAGGATAGTGTTGATTAGGGCATTTAAATATGTATACACAGCCAATCTTTGTCTCCCTACTTCCAGAAGCTCTAGTAACTTGACCTTATTTGTGATTCTGTGTCAGACAAAATTCAGGACTTGCATGTGTGATCTCCAAGACTGCTGTGCTGCTGGATTTACTGTTCTAAAATACTTCAGCATATAAACAAGATATCCTGTAACAAAGTAGTGTTACAGTTTCTGGCTCTGAAATCCAGCCATTTGTGGATTTTTTTCTTCTTCTTTTTTTTTCTGAGCAGGTCTTAATGACAAACCCAAGGGAGTTTTTGGAAGAGTTTTAATTTTTGTGCTTGCCTGAGATTCAAATTGCAACGAAACTACATATTTCCTTTGGAAAGTTTTCATATTTAGTGTCAGAAGATACAAACCACAGTTAGTAAAACCCCTCATTTTTCACATAAAATTCCAGTAGTGTGATTGCTTGCCAGGTTTTCTAGATTGAATCCAGCTACCACGTTTTCTTTCCTTGGTTTTGTACACGGCTCATAAGTTGTACTTTAGTAAAATGGGACTCAGAACAGTTATAAACATTCCTTCTGAAAAGCTTATTTTGCTTTACATCACAGAGATAACCAGAAAAATGATGATTTGTCTGCTTACAGTAATTGCTCTAAAATCCATGGCTTGCCTTATGTGTCCTTTGTAGGAAAGCTAATCTCATTTATTTGTAATTTTTTTTCAAATTAGTCATGGCCTACCAATCCAATTTTTTAAAGGAGAGCCTTGTCTTCAGTCTTAACCAAGCTCTCTGCTCAGCTGTGGGTCCTCAGTAGGATTTATTTCAGATGTTACAAAGCAACTTCCTTTTTTCTTGCTGCTTCCATGGATATCCTGAGGCGGCAATGTGGAGTGGAATATGGAATGTTTTAACCACAGCCCTGGGGGTTTTGTACATGAGTTACAGTTCTGAAGGGAATTTTTCCACTGCTAAAGAAACATTATCCCATAACTGAACTGTACATTTCTGCTGTTACTTTAATTTAAGACTGAATATGGCTGATCACCACAGCTTTAATCCCAAGTGCTGATTGAGATTGTTTTGGCCACAACACCTGGTTCTCAATTGTCTTTCCAGTCTTGACCTGCTTCTACATAAACTGCAATTCCTGGTTTTTTGGAGGTTTTTTTTTGTTCTAAGAATACAAACAGAAGATCACCACTACTTAGAATTTAATTTCTGTGCAATTCTTTCTAGGATTCTTTGTTTCTTCCACGCAGGTGTGGAAAAATGGCAAAGAGAATTGCAGAGAAGGAACTGACTGACCGAAACTGGGACCAGGAGGATGAAGCTGAAGAGGTAAAATACACATTAGTTCCCCCTTTATGCACCCCTGCAGTAGTAGAGTAGCTGTTTACATTTGCTGTGTATTTTGTGCATAAAGCCTCCAGTAGAACTGGTTTAAAGTGTAGCAATTAAAGATAATTTTGCAGAAGTGGAGTTTTAAGAATTATTTTTATAAAGCTTCCAATTTTGCAGACTGTAGAGCAAAGCAGCTGTTTAGAGTTAAAATTACATCAATGGTTCTGGGGAAAGAAACTTCATGTTTCTAGAGGGAACCCCAGGCTTGTTAAAATGCTTTTGGACTCTTGAACAAATGTGTGATAGGTGTTTATTGAATTGACAGGAAAAGCAGATTTGATTTTCTGGAGATAAATGCTCTGTATGCCTCCAGTATGTGTTTTTGGAGGGTTAGTGATAGTTAATTTCTGAACTGTGTTAATTTTAGCTGAATGTCCCCACACGGCCAGAGGAATTAGGCAAATAGTTCAAGTGGTATGTTTCACCTGATTGTAAAAAGAGATTTTCACCTTTAATGTCTCACACTTACGGCTCATGTTTAAACAAACTGGTTTAGTTTTTGTCTGACTGAAAGTATTAAATGCTTAGGCCTGTAAATGTAAGAAAGAAAACTGACTCTTCCAGGAGTTTGAATATAAAAACACTTAATTTCCTCATTTATTGCAGGGCAGTACTGAGCCATTACCTGTCTTTGCTAGTGTTTGAACTACAGCAGGCTGCTGGAGGTTGCCTTAGAGCCCACATCTCCATATATCTGCTCCAAACTGTGGATTACTGACAGACTCCCTTCAGCAGAGAGAGCTTAGAGCTGTGTTTAAAAAAAAAAAAAAAGGCAAAACTTACATTATTTGTTGTAAAAAAATGGAGATCACACAAGGAGAAATGTGGTGCAGAACCAGAAAGAGTTTTCCAAGTATCAGCTCAAGTTCAGGGAGCTGGCAAGCCAATGCCAGTGCTGTATTTTTGGAGTGGGTTGGTTTTGAACTTCTTCCCTTGTTTGTTTGGTAGCAGTGTTAAGAGTTGTGTTCAAAACCTGATCTGGGCTGTCCCTTCATGTTGTGTGTTTTGGGTATTCCACTGATGATTCCACAACTTCCTCTTCAAGGTGGGAACATTCTCTGTGGCAAGTGAAGAGGTCCTGAAGAACAGAGCCATTAAAAAGGCAAAGCGCCGAAATGTTGGCTCAGAGGTAATGCAGTCACTGAACACGAGTGCTGGAGTTTTACTCACAAAATACAACATCATGCTCAGGTTTCCCCTTCCTTGGGTTGGTGAGGGATGCTGAATAAAGTTATATATTC
Organism: Brachypodius melanocephalos; assembly: GCA_013398615.1. Lineage (NCBI taxonomy): Eukaryota > Metazoa > Chordata > Aves > Passeriformes > Pycnonotidae > Brachypodius > Brachypodius melanocephalos. The sequence goes on from VZSR01000680.1 coordinate 1,637,837, forward strand.
ATTTCAACTCACCAGCTCATATGTGCACATGAACTCTGGCTTTACTGTTCATGCTAAGAATAAGGCTAAGGCCAAAAAAAGGGGACCAAATGAGTTGTAGAAGTAGTCAGGAGACTGGGAGCAGGCTGTTAGAGCTCCTAGAAGGGCTGGTGTACTTCAACCCCAGCTGACAACCAAGGACCATGCAGCCCCTCACTCTTCCTGCTAGTGGGATGAGGAGGAGAATTGGAAAAAAGGATAAAACCCCTGGGTTGAGATAAGAAAATTTAATGACTGAGATACAATGATGATGATAAGGGAACCAACAAAAAGAAAGAAACGCCAAGGAAAACCAGTGATGCACAGGACAGTTGTTCACTGCCCACTGAGATCATCCCATCCCCAAGCTGCAGGCTGGACAAAGTCTAAAAGACAGAAGAGATGACAGGACAGCTGAAGTTTCCTAAGAAACCTGTGAAATATTTACAAAAAGACAAACTTGAAACTTACTGATGTTCCTACATGGAGCAAGCAGAATGAAAAAGACAGCAGTTTAACTGGAATGTTGAAAGACAAAGGTGAGACTGATCAGAGAGAATTATAATAAAAATGCCTACCTAGGAATGAGAAGCAGAGGACTGAACTGGAAAAGATAGCACAAAAGGAAGCAGAGAGACCCATAACCACAAGGTCAGATAGTGGGATACAGCCTAAAATTGACAAGCTTTGCCATTTCTTCAGTGGTAAAAGCAGATGAAACTCAGAAGTTCTCCTCTCATGGTTTCCCAGAGACACTGAAAGTTCACTTCCAGTAGTAAAAGTTCATTACCTCCAAAGACCTAAAAGTTGCAGTGCTTTATTTGCATGTTAATCATACTTTGTCTTTTAGAAACATGTAAGAAACCCATAAAATAATATGGTTGCAAAGACATTGATGAGAACTGGGTAAGGAAAAGGTTGCAGGGAGATGTTTTGTGGTCCAGTACAGTCTCTGCACCTTGCATCAGTCACACTGGAATATTTGGGCTAAATCACAAGTTTCATAGGTGACTGCAGAGTGATGAGTGGATTAAAGTATTGGGCTCTTGATTGCCATTGTAAATGCTAAAAGCTGTTGAAAATAAACTTGAAATTATATAATCCTGTGTAATTATTTAAAGAAAACAAGGTGCTGTGAATGTCTAATAGGTAGTCAATAGGTAACACATCCTCAGCTGTGAGCAACTTCCACATATCCACATCCTAGACCCAGTTTGTTTTCATACCAAACATCTGAGTCTTGTGAAAACAGTAGCAGTGTGTGTCATCAGGAAGCTGTTAATTTTGTTTGCACAGCTGACACAGTAATTCATGGAGTGACGTGCTGAACTAGGGAAAAATAAACTGAGGATATCAGGAATATTAAGTGGGGATAGGACTTGTGTGGAGAAGATGTATGTAACTGGTTGTCTCTCTTTTTTCCTCTCCCCAGTCTGAAAGTGGAGGAGCTTTTAAAGGGTTTAAAGGCTTTATATTGCCTTCTGGAAAAGGAGGAGGTGGCTTCAGTGGATTTGGGAATGGTGCAGGAGTGAAGCCTTTGGAAGGGCTGTCTAATGGAAGCAGTAGTGTCTCTAGTACTCCTTTCAGCAGCTTGAAGAGCACCTCTGAAACACAGTCAGCATTTGGTAAGTTTTAAATAAACATATTTATCAACACCTTCAGTCATAAAATCTCTAGGGATATGTTAGTAGTGAAAAAAACAAATTTAGACCATCTTATAGTTGTGTTTTAAGGTTTTGAGATTTCATATCTCTTTGTAAGATTTCTTAGTATTTTAGAGTGCTGGAGGGACAATTTTCCCATGCATGCAATTTAAAGAGGTGGCAAATTAATTAGTATTTCTAATACTGGAGGTAAAAGTTTCTAGGCACAGATGGAAATGAAGGCACTGGCATAAGGCAATCTGTAAAAGGTATAAAGCATCTGGTAACATGTCCCAATTCTTTGAATTTAAATAAAAAATAGATGCTGCATAGCTAAAGTCTCCATCTTTTTTCCTTGTACATCTGATGTTGCAGACAGTCTTACTAGAATTTTATGTTACAGTTATACCTATATTTTAAGCCATTTGAAATACTTTGGCAAGCTGAGGAATATTAGTTCTGTCCCTTTGTGCTGGAGATGCAGAAATGTTAACCCTGCCACCAGAGAATTTTGGAGTCACCACACCATAGAATAGAAATGGTGGAGTTTGAAGTTTAGAGTAACTGAGATTTCAGTGAGCTTGAATAAATTAAGGGAAAGTGAAATATTCAATGAGAATTTTTCCAGTTTGCTTCTTAGGGTTTTTTATACAGAAGTGCTCAAAAGCTTGTAAAATTATGGGCTAGTGAACTCAGGGTAGTTTAAAGCACAAATGGCAGGAGATAAGTTGAGTATTTTGATTTAATAAGTGTTACAGCTTGCTAAAGTTGTTAAGATTTTTGTAAGATTTTGAAGGTTTTGGCAATATATAAAACATGTATTTTTTTTCAATGTTCTGTACAAGATGGCTTTGGAATTTTTTAATACACCAGTGCACTCCATCTACTTTGTCTATCCCTAATTTACATGTCTAAATTAAAACTGGCATGGCAGTACCTGGGGCAGAGTGTGGTGCCCCAAAAGAAGGAGCTCAGCTGAGTAAGGATGAGTCATTTCATTAAGAAATATTGAGCATGTTAGTCAGGCTTTTAAGAGAGCTGTGCTTTCTGAAGAAAACAAAAAGGGTTCTAAGCCACATTTCTCAAATGGTCAGCAAAGGTCAGCAAAGCATCTGTGTTGTTTTGTTGTGTTATTCTTTTAAACCAGAGCTTATTAACCATAAGACAGAAGTTGGATATCAGGGAAAGGTTCTTCCTCCAGAGGGTGTGGGGCTCTGAATTCCCCAGGGAATGGGCACGGCCCCGAGGCTGCCACATCTCCAGGAGAGTTTGGACAGCGCTCTCAGGGATGCTCAGGGTGGGACTGAGGGGTGTCAGGGGCAGGGCCAGGAGCTGGACTGGCTGATGCTGGTGGGTCCCTGGCAGCTGAGGATATTGTGTAACTGTGTGATTTTTCCTGTTGCAGGATCCCCGGTGTCCAATGGTCCCGGTGCCGGGGCGTTGGCGGAGAAGGCGGCGCTGAGCCCCAGGGCCAATGGTGGCAGCCAGCCGTGCTCCTCCGGCAGCGCCCCCTCGTACCACAAGCAGCTGGCTGCCCTCAACTGCTCCGTGCGGGACTGGATTGTGAAACACGTGAACACCAACCCCCTGTGCGACCTGAGCCCCATCTTCAGGGACTACGAGCACTACCTGGCCAGCATCGAGCAGCAGCACGGCGGCGACAGCGGCTCCGAGAACGAGAGCGGCAAGACCCCCGGGCCCAGGGCTGCTCCCGTGTTCGGGAGTGCAAAGCTCCAGCAGGGCTCCACGTTTGTGTTCAACAGCAAAACTGAGGAGACCTCAGACAAAAAACCTGAAGCTGCATCAGAAAAAAGAGACCCCTTGTTAGGAGCTACATCAACCGTCTCGTTTAATTTTGGCAAGAGTGTTGACAGTTCTGTTTTGGGCTCCCTTGGCTCAGGAACACTTAGTAGTTTCTCGTTTTCTCCTGGGAATTCAGGTTTGTTTGGAAAAGATGCAAACCAGGCTAAGTCTGTCACTGCAGCATCCAGCAGTTTATTGGAAGCTCAGAAAGACACTGGCGGTAGTGATGACAAAGGTAAATTCTCTGTGTTTCTGTTTATAGTTATTTTAATGGTCTGCTGTGAGTATATGTGACCTAAGAATACTAAAAAAAATGCAGTATTCATTTCATTGAGATGATAAATTGTGTCTCAGAGGAGGTTAGGTTGGTTATCAGGGAAAGGCTCTTCCCCCAGAGGGTGTGGGGCACTGCCCAGGCTCCCCAGGGAATGGGCACGGCCCCAAGAGATTTTGGACAATGCTCTCAGGGATGCACAGAGTGGGATTGTTGGGGTGTCTGTGCAGGAACAGGGGTTGGACTCCATGATCCTGGTGGGTCCTTTCCAGCTCAGGAGATTCTATATTCTGTCATCATCATCATTCTTGAATTTGAAAGTGCCAAATTATTCCCCTAATCAGGAGAACTCAGCCTTATTAAGCAACACCAAAAGTATGTGCTTATCAAGACTTACATACTTCTGTCAGATTTATACTTTGTAGGATATATAATATAATCTTTTATCTGAGGATAAGACTTGATGAAATTTAAAGCAGCTGGTATGTTCACCTTTGAGCCTGCTGCACTTCTCAGTTCCACAGCTTTTCCTAGTAGGTTTATCAAGAGATCCCTGCAGTAAAATGCCTGAGATACAGAACAGTTTAGTCCATTTTACTTAATAGATTGCAAGGCCAACAAAGCTGCATAGTACCTGCCAGCTTTACTCTGCTCTTTGCCTGGGCTGGGTACAATAGGCTGACAGAAATCCCGGTAGCTGAGGGGTTGCAAAGGCATCATCTGCCACTCATCTCTCATTCTGCAACTAATTCCCTTCCCCCAAATTAAACCTGGCTCTTGGAAGTATTTCTTGTGCTTTACTTAAACCCATTTGTGGAGCATACTCTTTGAAATGTGAAAACTTTCTGTTCACAGAGAAGCTTTTGACACACTAAGCTTTATATTGTTGGGGTTTGATTGTTTGGTGTGGATTGGGTATTTTCATCCCACTTAAACTGAAGGTGAGGATGGAATTGCTTTAAGAGCTGAATGAAAAGCAAGTAACAACTTTTTTTCTGTAGCTGAAGCTGCTGCAGAGTAGCCATGGACTGAAAGGTGTTCTGGCTGTCACTGGCTGGCCACAAGTGTCCATGTCAACCATGGTGGGCATAAGGGACTCCCACCACAGTGCCAAAATCTCTGCTCACAACGTTAACATCTTAACACTTTCTGTTTAAAGGAGGGGAAGAGGAGGAGGAAGAGCCACCAAAAGTCATTGTTAATGAAGTAAAAGAAGATGATGCTTTCTACTCAAAGAAGTAAGTGACTTTAACTTGGAAAATAAAATTAATATTGCATTTGCTGTTGCTGCATATTGCTATTCTTCACCACTACAGTGCACAATTAATGACATGTTCCTGACTTCCTAATTAATAAAGCTTGTGAAGATTCACATAGAATATGAACTTGTAAAACATTTAATTACAGGCAGGAGCGTGTAAAATCTTTCTAAAATTCTTCTGTATCTTGGACACAGCTCTAATAGTTTGTGTTCTACATGTGACCAGCTTTTTTACAAGTGAAGATTTTTCTGCCTTCATCAGGTTTTGTACAGTTAAATTGCAGGATCTTGGGCCTTTACCACAGAAATCATGTACAGTACTGCTGGAAAATCCACCAGGTGGATTTGCATAGCCTAAAATAAGACTCTTCAGTTGGAAAATGCTGATTATTATTATAATATAAAGGAGTGAACAAGTTGTGCCTGTAAGCTGAAAATGAAACTAGCTCTGCTAGAAGCAGTTTTTCAAAGTATGCTCAGTAGTCCAAGTAATTGCATGTCTGCCTGACACTCAGCACAGAATTTGTCCTGCTACAAAAAGCCATTAGCTCTATCTGAAAGAAGGTGTGTGCTACTTATTAAAATGGCTTTAGGTTTATTAGAGTTTCACTTAAAAATGATTATAAACTGTACATTAAAGTCATACTGTAACTGCAAAATGACACATCAAGTTCTTACGGCTTCCTAATTAGTGTATTTTAAAAGCAGCCTACATTTATTGCTCCTCACAGACCCTGAGTACAGGTTGCTGTGCCTTTTACTTTTCCCTGAAAGTAATACATTTATCATTTCAATACTGAAAGAAATAATTCTCTTTGATCTGCGAGTGCTGTCCATTAGCACATGAAACAAGGTCAAGAATAATAAAGATTTGGGTTGCTCACAGCATGTTAAATCCTGATTACTGTTACTGTGAGTCAGATGGATGCTTGTCTCTGGGAGATATCTTTGTATTTCATCTCTACATGGCTGCACAAACAAGGATTTGGGATTTATTTTCTCTCCACAGGTGCAAACTGTTCTACAAAAAGGATAATGAATTTAAAGAAAAAGGTGTAGGAACATTACATTTAAAACCAGCAGGAAATGAAAAAACTCAACTCTTAGTACGAGCAGATACCAATTTAGGTAAGTACATTTATCCCAGTAGCAAGTCTTGATGTCTAAATTCCTTGCTAAACACTAGGATTTTTTGGTCTTTTTTACACAGCATTAACAGATGTGTGTAAAACATCTGTTAATGCTGTGTAAAATCAGATTAGTGGAAACCTTTCTATTTTTTCCCTAAATCATTTAGAATACTAACACTTGGATGCCTCTAGTGAGCATTACAAAAGAGAGCACATCAAGCAGCGCAGGAAGTAAAAGGTTATAGTGTATGTTTGGGGATGCAAAGTACCTTTTTGTCCAAATTAACATGTCTGTATCAGAACATTTTGTTTCTGCATCTGGTGGTCAGAATGAGTAACTTGGCCTAAACTAAGCACTGTGAATGGATTCCTCATTTGCTGCTTCTCCCTTGTTCCCTTTCCTTTCTCCTTTGTGTCCCTACTGTCATCTGATATTCAGGTTCCTCCATTTAAAAAAGGAGGATGCAGTATTTGCAGAGATTTTCTCATTTCTAGTGAGGGAAGAAATCTGAAAGCAATGGCCATGAACAGATGCTTAGGGAAGAAGAAGACAAACACACATGATGTTCCAAACACCACCCTAAATCTCTAGTTAGGACCTCTACTAACACTGTATTACAGTAAAAGCTAGAAAATGGCTAATCATCATTTTTCCCCTCCTTAAATGCAGGAAATATCCTGTTGAATGTTCTAATTCCACCTAAGATGCCATGCACAAGAACCGGGAAAAACAACGTTCTGATAGTTTGTGTTCCTAACCCACCAATTGATGAGAAGAACCCAGCTGTTCCTGTCACCATGCTAATAAGAGTGAAAACAAGTGAGGATGCAGATGAGTTGCACAAAATCTTACTGGAGAAAAAGGAGGTTTAAATAAGTTGCAGTCCGTAATTTGAGGAATTATTGCCAAACTGCTGCTGCTCTTTTTTTCTTCCCTAACTTCACTTGAACATTCAATTCTTTACTCTGATATTAAGAACTGTTATAGGAATTCTGGAAAAATGATGTGAGGAAAAGCTAAACTAGCTAATAAAAGCTTTAATAGAACACCAGTGTTGGACTGTGCTCCCTCATTTTCAGTATCTAAATGCAGGACTTCTTCTGGATAAAGCACATGGATGTAAATCCAAGCATTTGTTTTTAGCACCAGTTGACCAAATGGACAGAAACCTGAGTACAAAACCATGGTCCTAGAGCTTCCTCACAGACTGTAATATAATGCAACCATCTCCTGTTTTGGGAAGGGAGGATGTGCAAGTTTACCTGTTGCAACTGCTTCTAGACTGCAGAACTTTAACTGGTCTGTTGTATTCTGGTGAGAGTGACTTCTTAGACTTGGTGACAGCACTGCACCCCACCAGTGATGATCTCCACTGTGCTGGAGACCCCTGTGCTTTCAGAGACCCCTGTGCTGCAGATCTTTAAAAGAATTGGCTTGTGTACTCTTGTTGCCAGCAGTGGTTCCTCCAGAGGAACTGTCACTTCTGTTCTCACTGTAGCAAGAAGTGAATAATGTGCAATATAGCAGACAGCTGAAAGACAGTTTGATCTTGGACACACTGGCATCCCTCCCCTGCCTTCTGACAGCTCAGAGGGTTGCACTTCCACCTGCTCCTTCCCAGCTGTTTGTCCCTAGTCCCCAAACCCAGCCCAGGCAGAGCTGGATGTGCTGCACTGGTCCTGCTGCTCCTGGTACCTTGCTCTTCCCACCATCAAACTTCAGGACTTTTAGAGACCTTTTTGTTCCCTGTGGCCCTTGGCAGGAGACATATGCACAAGGGTACATGTCAGGATGCATTTTTCCATGTGATGAAAGCATTAAGTAAAGCAGCAGAGTGCAGCTTTGGCAGAAGCTTTCTGTTGCATGTGGGGAGCATGGGGTAGTTTGTAAATACAGTTTTCAGCTGTGATAAAATATCCAGGTGTGGCAATAATTTGGGGATCAGAACATTCATTCTGGTCTTGGATTCCCTCTCAACTTTGGCAGACTGTTTGGTGTTTTAATCCTTCTCTTTTTTCCAAATGCCTGCTGGAAACTCCTTCCCTAGTCACGTTTTCTACTTTGCTTCCAACTCTGGGACTTCTCCAAGAGCTTGATGTTAATATGAAACTTGAACTGCTCTCAGATGTGTCGCATTTGCCAGCTCTGGCCAGATGGAACAAACATGCTGGTTTGCCTCTGGCTAATGTGACACAGAGGAAAAAAAACCCTTTCCTTAAAAAAAAAAAAAAAAAAGTCAGTGGGGAGCTGGAAATCCAGCACAGTGGCATCCTGTGGGCAGGGAACAAGGAATGACACCATTTGATGAGGTGCAGCACCTCTCACCTGCACCCCTGCTCTGGGGGGGAGCAAATGGCTGTCTCTAGGCCTAATTCACTGCACAATTCAGGTTATGGCCTTTTTCTCCCCTCTTCATTAAAAGGAGGAAAATCTTGATTTTATCGATAACCCTGTTTACCAAAGTTCCAAAACGAAGGCCTTTGCTCACATTTCAGCCACACTTGCATTAGTGTACAATTGCATTTTTAACACTGGAGTGTGAAGGGAGCTTAGATGCCATTTGAGATATTTGAAAAATAAACTGGTGCCTTTCGGGATTTCTTTTTGCATCTGGCTAAGTACTTAAACCGTTAAAAGTCAGTGACATTGCTTTCCTCAAAATAAGGCTTTTTTAAAAAAAAAAAAAGTCTTGCTGCTACCTAAACTGGAGGCCCAAAGCTGACAGGGTGTGTCTAAATGTGTATGAATGAAAAGCAGAATGTTGCCTAACAGTTTAGTGCAGGCTCTGGTCCAAGGGCTCAGTTAATTTTGCCTTTGTCTTTTGACTAGTGTCAACCCCGTCTCTGTGCAGAAAGGTTTATAGACAGAGCTTGGGTTGTACATCCCATAAAGAACAGCTCTGTCTATAAAAGCTTGGCCTTGTCTTTGCTTGCTTCCAAAAGCTCATGGATTTGGAGCTGTTCCTTCATCCTTAGAAACGTGGACCAGCAAACTGAACATTTTTTTCCTTATGCTTTGCCTCTGAAGAGGGCCAGCTGTGGGGTTTTGCACACATGGGTGCAGCCCAGTTCTGACAGTACAGCTCTGGCCTGTTTCCAAGCAGAGGGCACAGAGTGAATGGAGAAGGAAACAGAATAGATTGTATTGGAAAGAATTAAACCTTACCCCAGGCATCATAGCAAGTAACACCTGAATTCTTCTGTGCATGTATTTACCAGGGGAACGAAAAAAATTGGGATGTCACCTTCATTTAAATGTCAGATGTATGCATAAACATACAATTTTGAATATTTTACATGGGGAAAGCTGCCTCTAAAAGAACAGGGAAGAATTTCCCTGCAAAGCAGATTTTAACCAACATCAATTCATGGTGACTGTACCATTATATGGAATATGAAGCAGGAAAAGTCAGTCACACACTGACAAACTTGGTGCTCAGGTGTAAAGCACAGCCCTTTTCCAGCACTGTTAGAAATTTTTGATGATGCTTCAGTTTCTATTTAAGACGTACTAAAATACAGAAATGCTGTAAAAGGCCAGAGATTATTACATAGAATTAAAGGCCTTAAATGAAAAAACAAATTTCTTGGAGAGCACAGACATCAGTGTCCTGCTGCCTTCATAACAAACTGGCACATGCTATCCAAGGAAAGAGTTGTGAGCAGAATTCCAACTCCAGGAGGCATTCCTGTGGCTTGGTTGGAAATGCATTTAACAGCTGGATATCAGACACCTGATATTAATGATGCAAGTTGCTGCCCCAATTTGCATTAATGCCTTCACTGTTCCAGCTGTAGGTAGATGTTGGAGTGTCTTATCCATTCTTCCTCTTCTAATTTTGAAGTTTCAGCTGGAAAGTAAACAGCTCTGCTTCTTTTAATTCTCAGAATAATTTCTAAGGGAGATTATTACAGTTGGCTTGAATTTTATTTTAAAATATTAAATTGCAATAAGCAAAGTTTAGGTTTTTTGGGGGTTCTTTTTCTTTTAATGTGTTCAAAATTGTCTATTTGCGAGGGCAACACTGCCTTCCTTCAATCCCTTTTGGTTGATGGATGTGAAAGTTTAAATTAAATTTACAGTTCAAATGAACATACTGTAGAACATAAAGCAATCAGGAGGTTTGCTTTGCTATTCAAACTGAAGTTCAGCTCCTTTGCAGCACTGTAACATTTAAACTGTCATTAAAGACTTTCTTTCTGATGCCTTAACTTATTTGCATTTGATAAAAATTTGTAGCTGGTGCGTGTGTGCAGAAACGACCTGACATTAAACAAGTTAAAGTGGCATGAGCTAGTCTAAATCCAATGAAGATGCTGAATGTGATGATTTGTTTGTTGTTAGTAGATTTCAAAATGCTCTGAATTTTTCAGTGGATACTTAAGTTTTACTTAACATGTAATGTTAATGTTTTCATTAGTTCTGATACACTGAGGAGATGTACAAAAAAATCCATGGAAAATGTGAATAAATGAATGGAAGATTCATTTGTCTTGTGTGAATCACTTTCATTTTGAATGTATAACATCTCATTAATAAAATGAACTGTACAACCAGTAGCTTGCAGGTGAACTCCTGCCTGGAAAATTCTGCTACTAAAGGAAGGAATGTCCTGGCCTGGATACCTTCCAAATGCTTCCTCCTTGCAAGGTCAGTGATCTGAGGCAGCTTCGAGCTGTTCATTTTGGACACTTCCTTCTACTTAAAAAGACTCATCACCGTTTACAGTCTCCCAAACTTTTGGCAGCCATAAAGCAAAAGCAAAGTAACACCTCTCAAGGGCAGAATTATTTTTCTTTTTGGGCTGGGGTAGCCTACAACATCTGATGCCTAATGCCTTGCTAATCACCAAAGATTTTATCACTTGCGTAAGAGGAAGGGGCAAAAGCAACTGTGCAGAAGACATCATGTCTAAGACTAAGAAAATGCAACACTCCAAGAATGGAGTATATTCATCAAAATCAGGCTCTTTCCTGATCCAGCAGGCAAATGCTCTTGCAGGTCACAGCAACCCCAGCATGCAGCAGTTGGAACCATTTATGTGAAGAGCACAGCAGGAGTTTAAGATGTGCTGGTTTGGGCTGGGATAACTGTTGATTTTCCCAGTAGCTGGTAGTGGCTGGGTTTTGGATTTGTGCTGGAACAGTGCTGATAACACAGGGATGTTTTCGTTTTTATTGAGTTCAGGCAAGCACAGAAGAGCCAAGGCCTTTTCTGCTCCTCTCCCACCCCACCAGTGAGGGCCTGGGGGCACAAGGAGCTGGGAGGGGACACAACTGGGACAGCTTTTCCCAGCTGGCCACAGGGACATCCCGGCCCATTTGGTGTCATGGTCAGCATTACAGAGCTGGGGCAGATGGAGGAAGGCTGGACATTTGGAGTGATTGTGTTTGTCCTCTCAAGTCACCCCGGTGTGTCATGGAGGGATGGCTGAACACCTGCCTGCCCATGAAAAGCAGGGAATGAATCTTGTTTTGATTGTGTGCATGGCTTTTGCCATGAGGAAAAAGTCTCAGTTTAGTTTACTACCTTGAGCATGGATGACATAATACACTACAAAATTTTTTGCCTGAACTATGGTTGATGCCATCTGGAGCCCTACCTGGACTGGTGGGCACTTAGGGGCATTCTTCTCACCTGCAAACACAGCAATTCTGTTGATGGTAATTCCAGGGGAAGTTTGCAGATGGTTCACTGTATAAAGAAATTTCTAACATTGAAAAGAAAACAGTGGTTTACATACCAAACTTACCTACTTTAGCAGTTGATGAAATCTGTGTTTCCTTACCTTTACAGTGAAGTCAGAAATGACACCTGTGCTGATCTCCTGTAACCAGACACCCAGAGCAGGGAACATGGCATTCCCACCTCTTGCTGGAATGCAAGCTTGAATAACTCTTCTTGCTCCTTGATGATCCACCTCTCACTCTATTTTTCAAAGGAAAACTTTGTCTGACAGTGATGAAAGGTTCTGACAACTCTCTTGTTCTTCAGCAGCAAAGGAAAGCATCTAGACTTAGTGCAGGCATTTACTATTTCCAGTAGGGTTTAGATGAATGCAATGATTGCATCAAATTAAAGTTGAGTGCAAGACTTCAGAAAGTCTGTAGACCTGTACACTGCTTTTGCTGAATCTCCATAGCAATATTGCTCCAGCAGGAGCAGCAGAGCTGCAATCATAGCCATGCTTTAGGAAGATGGGGGGTAGAAGAGCACGGGGTGAGTCAGCACACATTGTGAAATATTCATGAATCACCAGGATCACCCCAGTGCTGGCATAAACAGGGAAAACATTAGTGCAGCTGTAACTAAGGTTTGGAGACAAAGCCTTTTTTTAGTGCAGGCAAACTTGGTATTTCAGGAAATTATCAGCCAGCTCCATTCATTTCACCAAGGGTTTAGAACGGTTTATTCCCATTTTCCTTCGGACAGTTTCTTTGAAGTGAATTAGGAACATGCAGTTTAACTGTCTGCATGCCGATTATTCAAATATTTATGTCGTTACCTCAAGTTCATCCCTGTGACAGCAGCAGCTCCAGCAGAATGCTCACACTGCCCAGGAAGCAGCAGCAGCCTCCTCTGCTTTGCTCAACAGGCACATCCTCCCCTCTCCCACTCCTCACACTCATGTTCTGACCAGGAGGTTTTGCCTAAAGATTCTTTTTTCCTGTGCAGGTATGAAGGTCCAAGGACAGCTGTGAGCCAGATCAACTTTATCTTCTGCAGTGGAAGGGCAGGTGCCTCACACAACTAAATCCTGTTTGTGCACACAAATCCACCCAAAGAGTGGATTTTCCACCTTGGTTTTCATGCCTCCACCTCAGTAAACACTAACCCTACTAGGAAAAGCCAACTAGCTTGTCTTGGGGAAGAGTTTCCTGGCATAACCAAGTATAAATTGCTTATTTCCAAAAATGAAATCACTGGATCTGAAACTTACCTCTGGGAGGAACCAAGCTGGGGACAGAGTTTGAATTAACTCGTATTTTCCTTGATGTATTTTAATGTTTTCTTAACTAAGGGGCATCAGCTCCTCCCAGATTCTCATTGACACTGTTAATAGAAAATCAGACCCACATTCTTCCTTCATTTTACTCCTTTGCTTTCAGCAAAGTTTCATTAGCAAGTTTCAGGAACAACACACTTCTAAGAATACACAAGCAACTGCTAACATAGGTGCCTAGTTTTCCTTTCATCTCCAAAGTGTGAACTTACTAGGTAGAATCAAACCTTGATGATAAACCTGTGTGCCAAGCAATATCAGGGTTTTTTTTGGGAGGATCTCTCCAGGTGTGGCCAGGCAGGACACAACACTCCAGGACAAAAGAACATGAGTTAACTTGGCTGCCCAAAGCAGGGACAGCATAGAGTAAAATGTACTGCCACACTGTTAGTCCCATATTTGTCTTTTAGTATATTCAAGAAATTAATTCAGTAGAGCTGGGAAAGCTTTTCAAACATCTACATGGCAGTCTTCTTTTCTCTCAGCATTTAGATTAAAAACTAAACCCAAAACCAGCAAACCTTTCTCTGTCCAATCCCTTGAATGACTAACCAAGCAGGGGAGGTTTATCATCACCCCTTGTGAGGTTCTGCTGCTCTTTACCTTTTATGCTGGTTTAAATAACACATCTCCATTGTGGCTGCTTAGGAAACCTTTCAACTTAAAGCATTCAAGGAAAAAAAAAATCCTATTTTGTTTCAAAGCCATATTTTAGTATTTCCCAGCCAGCTAAGATTCCTGCCCAGTTGGATGAGCAGTCATAAAACAACACTGCCAACAATCTGCTCAAATATCCATGTAAGGAACTGAGACATCCTGTTCTTCTTAAGCTCCATGTTTTAATTCTCCCTAATATGCCACACTTCTCCCAGCCATCACATATGGCTTAGGATAAATGTTGTTACCTACCACATGGGTTCATAAAACATCCTGCTCTGGGATTCTTTGAAATGAAACCATCAGCACATCAACTCATGGACACAGTTGGTAACATTTGTTCAAGGAGTGTTTAACTAACTTAGACAGAAAAATCCCCTGAAGGTTTCTTCTCCTGTGAAATGTTAGTCACAAAAATCAAGTGGAGAGGGAGGATTGATTCAGAGCCTTGCATGTCTTTAAATCAAGGCAGATCCTTGCCACTACACACAATTCAAGGCAGTGTAAGCAGTGCAGATCTAAATGCAATCTCATTTTTGTGACACTGCACAAACCCACATTGAAGTTCTTCCTGAAATAACCAGGAAGAAATCACCACAGCCATCAGCCCTCCCTATTACACACTGCACAAACACAAATATTCACAACTATCTAATTGAGTTTAGAACAAACCACAGGTCCGTTTAGAAGGGCTGTTCTAAAGGCAAGAAGGAAAACCTCTGTAAACAAATTCAGGACTACACTGACTTTCACCTTCTTCCCCCTTATCCAAAGTCATCAGGGACTGATCACCCAGAGGTTCTGCAGCAGAATCAGAAGCTGGGCTTTGCCCCAAGTGCAGTCAGAACAAAGAGCAATGAGGCCACTCTGCCACACGAGGATCCATCTGTCCCACCACTGGTGCCTGCCACCAGGAAGGACTACATCCAAAGCCCACCACCACCAGGCACAGCAGAGAGAAAACACCACCTACAGGGTTCATGGTCGTTAAAGAGGTCTGTTTATTTGCTGCAGGGTCCGACACTTTCTTCACTGCTGCCATAAGCACGGTCAACTTTATTTTTGGTGCACAACGTTCTCCTTGCTCTTTGTTCAAATGGCTCAGCACAGTGCCAGCACAATTTTCAACCCATCACCTTTTAAGCAACACCAATGATCGATGAGGCAAATAAAACCCAAACCATGCAACATGTGTTAGGCTGATAAAATGAGGCTGAGAATATTTATATATTTACACAGAGAACGTTCAACATTGCAACCTGCTTGCAGACTTGTGTTATCTTGACCAGGTATCCAAACAGCTACATTCTGGTGTAAAATACTCTTTTGTTTAAGGTTTGGTGTAAAAGCTACTCACTACACAATGCCTTTAACTGGATTCTACCTATTTTTGACACAGGATTTCTACACACCAGCACCACACACTTGCAGTCATACCTTGCAGGATGTGTAAGGCATTTGCAGACATCTGATTGCTGTCACCACAGGAAATCCACTTTCCAGAGCTTTTAGCCATGACCTTTGGAAACCATGAGAGTCTTTCAAACACAAAGGGCGAGTTCATTATGAGAGACATTATGTTCATCCAAGAACTATAAACTTGTCATTTCTCGACACTGCTACATACAACACAGATAGAATTTAAGACTAATAAATTATCTTCCTAAATAAAAATTTGTTCTTAAACCCCACTGGGTAACAACAGGGCTTAGGCACTTCTGAAGATTTTATCTTACATCTGTCTTTAATATGGAAGCTTCAGACTACAAAATACGGGACAAGCGATCATGTCAAAAAGGAAAAATTAATGACTGGCAAGAAGCAGGTCAATAGTCTAAGAGTAGTCTATTTCCCTGGATTCCACATCCACACAGAACTTCAGTGACCAGATGGGACTCTGTACACGAGGATCTGCTGGAAGAAATCTGTCTGCAGAGCCAAGGACTTCACTGTCTAAATAATGAACATAATTTGGGAAAAACGTATTACTGTGAAAAGCCACCTGTGCAAACAATTCTCTTTTCTGGAAAGCATACCATGCCCAGAAATAGAAAACTATAAAAATAGTAACAGCAATCCAGAGCCTAACATGCCCGAGCCTTGTAAACAATGAAGACCAGGAGAATAAAAAGAGAAGGAACAGAGACCCACACAAACTGGATTAGCCAAGACAGCTGAAAGACTCAGAGTTTCTAAAAGCATCTTTTTTTAAAAGGAGATTTGGAACCTGCCTTGTCCTGGATGGCAGTAAGAGAACATAATTTCACATACATGGTGGTCTCTAAGGCAGAACAATAATCAGCTAACACAAAATAATTGATTTAAGAGCACTCTTAAAAAAAAAAAAGAAAAAAAGAAAAAAAAAGCTTTTTATACCGGTTAAATGAATAGAGTGAAAAACTTGTCACGAGTGAAAAGATTCACATCCTTGTATTTTACATCTATCAAGACACAACATCTATGAAGAGCTCAAGTGAGCTCCAGAGGGAGTGAATGGGCAGGAGGATGGAAGGACTTAACTGAGCAATGAGGAATGGTGGAATTCCAAAAAGAAACAAAGCTGTTCTGCAAAGTCGCCCAAATCTGTTAACTGAGCTGCATCCTCAAACATCAGCACAGCTGATGAAACCCACTGTGCTCTAACCATTAATTCACTGACAGCCAAACAGCCTTCAAGACACTGCAGCTGCATCTGCAGAAACTGCTTCAGTGCCCAGCAGGGACTGAACCCAGTGTACTGCTTAGGAGCTACAGAATTAAACCCCTCCAAATTAACAGGGTGAGAGGTCCTTAGTAACATTCACTTTTCTTTTTTGATGTAGTGCAATAGCATGCTAAGGGTCCAGCAGTGCCATCCTGACCCAAAAAACCCTTTTTGATCAAATTCCCTGTCAACCTGTCCACACGAGGACAATCAATTATGTTTTTCAGAGTTTGCTTAAAAGCAGAACAAAATGTGGAATTCGGTAACAAAAAGTGGGAAGCACTGGCTATACATTAAGAAGTCCAAGACAGTTGTTTAAAGAAGGAATAACTGAGAATCTGGCACATTTTCGCTTCCAAAAAGCACTATTGACATTCAGTAGACTTTTTGACCTCTATTTTCCATGGATGTCCATGAGGGCATACTTGTAGTCCTTTTCTACTAGAAAAGGTGAGTCTTTAATGTACCTATAGCATATCCCACTAGCAAGATACAAGAAATAAATTTACTTTTTTTAGGGCATTACAGCCCTTCAAACACTAGACATCAAAATCCAACCACATACACGTAACAAAGCAGATGATACCTCCTGAAACACAGATGTAGGATCTAAACTGCACCTTCCATAGCACTGCTTTTAAACTAATGCACTAGCTTAGAATCATTCCTCATTTGCTTTGAAATCCTACACAGCAAGATTTTCTCAGTCTTTCAAATCACACAAAGTCAAGCCACTTAAACATAACACACAACACTGAGGGAGCATTACACATTCCTGTCCACTGAGAAGTGTTCAGGCACCTACCACTGAGGGTCCTATCTGGAGACATTTCCTTTTTACATCGTTCCTCTGGCTGCCTGACTGAAAGGCATCAATTGTCATGGTTAGTACCAATGTGAATCCCCTCTCCCTTCCCTCTGCAATGAATATCTGAAGGAAAACCAAGCACTGATTTGCCCTGTCCAGCAGTATGAAAGCACAGAGTAAGGAGCACACTGAGAGGTTTGTTTTCTAGCTGAGGAGTGATTTAATTCTCAGCATGGGCAAAGAGAGAATATTTGTACCAACTGAGGCCAGAAACAGCGCCTGTGGGATCTCAGCACTCACCCAGGCTGCCTGGCAAGTTCCTTGAGAGGGCACTTCAGCTGCTGAGGGACGACTCCACCTCTCCTTGGGGTCAGGGGGAAAGCCTGGGGCGACCAGGTTAGACGGTGGAAACACCCTCACAATCCACCCAGACCACAGGCAACACTCCAAAGCTGCAGCATGAAAAGGGAGGGTGCTGGTAATGACAAAGGGGACGATTTTCTAACACCTTGCAACACATTTGAAGCCAGCTGAAGACTGGTCAGCTGTCCCTGTCACACACTCATGCTGTCAGTGTAAGAAAGGCTGCCATGCCCGGCTAAGGTGACAGCTTCCAGGCCTGGCCTCAAATACAGACAGGCCTCCTTACCATGCTGGAGTCATCAGGTTGGGCTGAAGGGCAAATTTGGGTCTGCCTCTATGCTGAAGTGGAGCTATTTCCATGGAATCTAGCCTGAGGAAAAAAAGCAGAAAGTCCTATTTGAGAGGTTAAGTCATCAGATGCTACTGCGAGAGTAACAACAAAGCACTTGGGAAAGACCAGGTACGAGGGAGACAAAGGTCCAGGCTCAGAGCACGTGCCACAGCATCGGGTTGAGGTGCTCAGAGTCTGCAAAGTGACAAAAATGGCATCTCTGCTCTCCCTTTGTGCATGCACTGGAGTCTCACAGGCCCCAAGGGCCACGCCACCCCTCCCACGGCTGTGTGGTCCTGAATAAACCCAAGTATGTACTGGCTCTCATCAAAACAGTCAGCCAAAGCACAGTAACCTCAGCATTCAATCATTTTGTTTTCAAATGTCAAGGACAGCAGTTTTGCTGTTTAGAGAGAGCTGAACTTCACGTGTAAACATAAGGCTGTTTTCCTGAGAGCTCCTGACACACCATCTTCAGGCCTCCCACTAGGCAATCTTTACTCGCTTTTCAGAAGAGAATTGTGTTTCCATCTTTTGTAGTTCAAGAGAGCTCTCTGTGCTTCAGCATGTAACAACCACAGATGGAAAATCCGGGCAAGCTGCCTGACCATAGAGCAGCTCCCATGCTCTCCTTGGCTACAGAGGGTACTGCAAGGAAAACTACAAACTCTCAAGTCCAGTGCATGCAAGAGGATGGGTTACTGGTAAGGTTTTAGGCCTTGGGAGACCAATTACAGTCTCCTGTCTTTTCACTTTAGACTCAAACTGGTATTGACTCAGCTGAGAGAAAGACAAGCAGCATTAGTACTGGAGATGAACCTCAGCTTTACTATAGCAGCACATTTTAGCCTTCTTTTCGCTGGCTCATTTTCTTAGCCAGCTCTTGAGGATGAAAATGTTGCTGTTCTTTGGTAGATACGGAAATCTGTCAGCAGAGTTCACCTGTCCTAACACTGACACACGAAAAATGGGAACATCTTCAGCCTCTTTTAAGCTCTGACCTGACCTGCTGCACATACCAGAACAGCTATGGATCTTTTTCCTTTTCTCCCCTTTGCAGGAAGCTGCTCTCTCCCCAAACACACACACACACAGACACACACACGCTCACACACAGCCGGTCAGACGAGGAGAGGGTATGGCCAGAGTCTATGGAGCAATGTCCAAGAGCACATCCTCATGAAATCCTTAGAATGCTTCTCCCCAAGAATATAAAGTTTAACACATTCTGTACATATTGTTGGCTTCTTAAGTTATAAAGTAAACACGGTAGCAAACTGTCCATGAAGTGTTGACTCGGTTTAAACGCAGCCCCTTCTCATTTTTCATCTCGCTGAAAGTCCTCTTCCAGTCAGAAACACTCCAGTGATGTGGGCATTCGGTGTGTGACAGCAGAGGAAGGAAGAAAGAGGCACTTTTGATCGGCTGGTATTCCTGGACTTCCCTGTTTCCTGCGGAGGGCTCTGTTCCCGACACCAGGTGGTGGTGTTAGCACGGAAAACCGCTGTGGATAGGCACTTGGCAACAAGGCTCCAAGGCAGTGCCCGCTCTCTGCTATGTCATCAGGATTGGTTTCTGCCGCACTTCCAGGATATCTGGGCATGGGAGAGAAACAAAGAGACTCTTGGAAGCAGCCACAGTGCCGGGAAGCACGAAGAAATGAAGACAAAAGAGTGGAATCTAAAACATGGCGAGTACATGGCTTTGCCTGTTGAAATCTGAGTTAACCAGGACACAGCTGGGAGGAACTGCAAATACATCATCCCATCATGTGCAGAGGACAGCTGATCCAGTATCATTGATACTGGGATGAAGCAGCATACATTAGACAGGGAGTGGCAATATTTTCCAGGGAAACAAGTGTTAAGTGCCATCAACAAGAGATGCCAGTGGGTTTCCCATCCTTGAAGGGACAACATCCCCAAGTCCCTTAAGGAGACTTCTATGGGTACAAATAATTCAACTCTTTCATTCATTCTACACTCCAAACCTTACATTTCTGCACTCAAAAAGCTGCCACAAAGAAGCGTTCATCTTTTTGGCTCCTCAATTCCATATTGTCCAAGTGGGACAGAATTTGAACCTTAAAACTTCTGTTGTAACCTTGGGCATCTTTCTAAACATAGGCAGTAAAACCAACATGGCAGGGCACTTTTTTCCAGAAATATCTGGAAGCTGGGCTGTGATGTCCTATTCAAGGCTACACAAAGAACAAGGAAGATGAGGAAAGGGAGCCCACAATGAAAAGGCTGATCAAACACAACTGCACAAAGAGGAGGACATGAGCAAAAATTGATTCCCCAGCTCCAGAGGGCTCCAGCCACACCTGCAAAGAATTAAACACAGTGGAGGGAGTCCAGTGGTGACTAAGGAACTGGATCATCTGACATATGAGGAGAAGGTGACAGAAGTGTGATTATCCAAGGCTCAGAGTGAAGTCTTATCAATAAATTCAAGACGCTTTAAAAAGTACTTTGATCACTATCACTGGGATTTTAATATCCTAGTACAGGTTTCCTGAACTACCCAAGAGAAACGAGCACCTTTCCCACTTCACCCTGCCCCACATGTAATGCTCCTGCTACCTGGAAAGTTGCCACTGGCACAAATACATTGATTACAAAAAGGCCTTGGAAACAGGGCCTACACAACATGTCAAGCTAAAACAAATGTGGGTAGGGAAAAACAGCAGATGAAAATTCTGCCTTACATCCCAGGAATTTCATGCTCTATTTCTGCATATCTGAATATATACCCCAATTCCTGCAATCCTCTGTTCAACAAATTAAGCCTCAGAAAGGATGTTCAAGCTCAAAGGCTGTATTTGAGCGTGGCATATTTATGCCACCCTCTTGAACAGATATAAAATGCCAGCAGAAACAATACATCTTCTGTGAATTCCAAAATGCCTGTGGTAAGAGAGCGAGTAAGCTTGGGAACTCCAGCTAACTTGTTGTAAGACACAATGATCATAAGGAACAATTCTGTATTTTGCTGAAACATTGTTCAAAGTCCACCCTTTTTTACAAATGATCCATTTTTTTTTTACTGGAATCCGTAATTTCTTCTAAATCGAAATAATTTCCTGTTTACAACAGAGAAACGCTTGCTCCTCTGTCAAAATTCACCTGTTAAAATTCGATGCAATGGCAAGGTGATGTATGTTAAGTGTGCATAGAGTAGAAAGTTCTCATCTGTCCTGTTCAGCTTCAGCCACGAGCCCACCAGCGAGCGCCCTGTCCCCGACAGCGAGCGCGACCGCAGATTCGTCGCGTTGTGCAGGTCTGTAAAGGCAGGGAGAGACAGCAAAGCCTCAAGGGGTTGTACTTTACTGGAACACCTCTGAAACTCCAAAAAAAATAAAAGAGGAAAGCCTCCTATTTGTTGGTTAGAGGCAAATAATAACTGCTTTTTAAAAAAGATCTTGTGTAGCACAGAGTTCACCATTTACACTGAAGCTAATAAATGGTGACAGACAGACAGGAGAGGGCTTGTGTGACCACACTGCACCTGCAGAACACTAACTCAGCCTTCCCTCACACACAAAATCAAAGAATAGCCCCAAAATTAACTTACTGATGGCAGAAATTCACCAGCAACAAAACAGAAATAGTTTATTTTGAAGAAAATTGCCAGCTAGCAGACATGTGGAGATTCAACATCAGTTTCCACCCTGAGCCACACCTTCAGTTGAGCTCAGAATTAGTTTAGATGTCCCCAAGCAACTTTTAAAACAAAAAGATACTGAGTCCTCTGCAGGCCAGAGGAGTTTTTTACAGCTGCAGGTCACTCCCACAGCCATGTGCTGCGTTTTTGGAGTGGTTTTAAATCTTTGCTGTACTGCCCTGTAAAAATCCGTCTGTGTCCCACAGTGCTAAAAATCAGATGTTGAAGTCAACACATCGATTCTGAACCAGAGGGATCCAGCTCTGGGACTGAAAGAGAAAAATACGTGGTGGCAGCTACCCTAGAAAGATGGACAACAATGTGGGAGGACCAAAAAGTGAAAAATCCTTCTCTCCTTCCCTATACATGTGTGTGTTACCTCTTCCCATGCATGAGCACTGTGCCAGGAGCACTGTGGTGATCAGGCAGAAGGAGCTGAGTCTGGAAGCTGCAATAAGCACAGCCCTCCTGGTGTATCCCTGGGGCAACTCTGCAGCAGCACTGCCAATACCAAGGATACGATCTTGTGGCTGATCTTTACACAATCCACAGCTTTTCCTCCACCCACAAAGCCAAGATACACCCAAATCTCTGCTCCTATCTCTGCATCTTCTGCATTTGGCTTTTTCATGCCAATATAAAAGTTTCACCACTGCAGCTCCTGAGGAGCACTGGTAGGACACTTAGGTTTCTGAAATTTGTAAAAAAAAATCATGATTTAGTTACTATTCCTTGTAGAAAATTCATCTTTGAATAAATTAAACTTCCTAGCATAAGCTGTTAAACTATTCCTCTTTTTATTTTTCAGATGAGGAACAATAAGGTCAAAACACTTAGAAACTATTTCTTGGTATTTTTAATGAATGCTATAAAATAGCTGAAAAACCTAGAAGTTGTTTACTTCCATAAATATATTAGAAGGAAAAGGATATGAAAATAAAAACAATGTCCATCATTATCATTAAATACTCTAGGATCAGACCCTGGAAGACAACCCTGAGCAGGCACTGCACAACCCATGAGGGCTGCCAGAGAAACATCTTGAATTCTGTTCTGTCCTGGACAACCTCTGAAATAAAGACACCAAAACTCTGCTACTTCAAACAAAACTTGTAATCTGGAAATTACCTTTGGTTTTATCTGTTAGAATGCTAACAGACAGATTTGTCGACTGAATTGTTTTTAAACATAGGAAAAGCAGTTCGACAGTGACATTTTTGAGTTTCCTGCCTCACAAGACTCTGATGTGATTGGGATTTATTTACTATATTCTGAGTCAGGCTCCATCCTGCCGGTTGTTTCCTGCTGAGTAACTGGAATTTAAAGGAAGAACTCCACAAGGCATTAAAATATTACACAGACAAACCCATTAGGTTTTCCTTTGTAAAGTTCAGGACTGATTCAAAGCTAGTTGAAATAAATGCTTTAACCAGCTCTGGATCAAATCAGAATTCGAAGAACTCGTTGCTGAGAACATGCCCTACCCCACCATAGCTGGAGAAGACTGTGACATCTGGGAAAGAGAGAGGATCTCAGCTGCTCCAGTTTCTCTCAAATGGGTCCATAAAAACAAATGAGTTTTAATATATTCAAGAGCTGTGGGCTCCAGCCTTCAAGAAGATGCTTAAGCCTGTGAAAAACCTCATTTTCAGAGGGGCACTGGCTGTATGTGGAGCTCTTGTTTTCCCACCCTGCAAACCTTCTCGAAAAGGCTGCACTGGGATCCCTTTCCACAGCTCTGTGCCCTCTCCAGACAAGCCTGTTCAGCTGTGAATGCCTCTCTCACCTCCTCCATCATCATCTCTGAAGAACTCCTCACTGTCGTTTGCTGAGTGGGACTTTTTCATCTCAGCAATCCGATTTCGGGGCACTTTCCTCTTGAGGGATGGGGAGAAGAAGGACGGACGGTTGTTGCGTTCTGGGGTTGGTGGCGTGCTGAAAGAAGTCACCTGAAAGGGAAACAGAAGAAATGCTGGAGAAAGCCTTGGCTTTCCCTCCACAAGGCAATCACATGTGTAAAACCCAGAATGACTGGTATCCAGCTCTGTTTTATCAAAGTGGCTGGAGAATTTAAACTGAACAATCATCTCAAGATGCTCAATGAAGGGAAAATATTTAGATATATCACAACCCTCAACTATTAGATGAATAATGAAAAACCTCTCTCCTCAGATGATCACTTTTAACAAGGATTTACAGTCATAATGGCACAAAATTAGTAATTTCAATCTTACTTCTGCATGTTGAAATTCAGGAGACTTAATATGGGCTAAGAATGTATTGTATCGAACACACTCAAAATGTGCATCTTCATTTCTCTGGCATGCACAAGGCAGCAGTTTCCCTCCTGGGAAAGCTGATCCCACGGGATCCCTGTGGAAGGTCAATGTCCCTGAGGAGCAGGGTCACAAATTCCTGACAGAATTTCACTTCCAGGCAGAAGTGAAGTCAATGTTCTCTTTTGTGTGTGTCATATTCCAATGCTGGAAGGAGAAAATGAAGCTGTGGGGCCTCAGAAGATTTGGTTAGTCCAAGTGATGACAAATACAGGGATAGAATTGTCAAGTTAGAGACAAAACTGTGGAGACATCCTTCCTTCAGAGCAGTAGTTGCCATTGAGTAAACTACAATTAAAGCAAAGTACACTTGTTTTGGAGAGAACTGTAATGCTGATGCCTTTGATTACAGTATTTTAATAGTTTCATTTC
Organism: Brachypodius melanocephalos; assembly: GCA_013398615.1. NCBI lineage: Eukaryota > Metazoa > Chordata > Aves > Passeriformes > Pycnonotidae > Brachypodius > Brachypodius melanocephalos. The sequence continues at coordinate 1,662,207 of VZSR01000680.1, forward strand.
AAAGGGGAGAAAATAGGGATACAACTACTTTGCTAATGGATGTGAGTAATTTTTGTCTTGTCCTTCCTTCTTCACACAGTCAACTTAACAATCCCATAGCACTCCCTGAGCTGGCACATGAAACTGCTCATATCTGTCCAAAGAAATGCAGAGAGAGGTGACATGGAGTGATGATGGCAGCCAAGCCAGGTTGAGTGCAGAAACACTCCACGTTGTCCCTCTAGCACTAATGTTAAAAAAAAGAAAAATAAAAGAAGGGTACTGTAACACCCAACTGAACCTCTTCCCAGCACACTTCATTTCTAATCTGTGCTTGTCTCTGTTTTTAATTTGGGAGTCATTTCATATCAAACTGTGCAGGGAACCAGAAGCAGATGTATCAGTGTGAAAACCATTAGCAAAAAGCAGTGGTAACACATTATCAAATCTAATTTGACATCTTCCAGCTGACACTGGAAGCCTTGGCGACAAAAGATCATGTTGTCCCTCCAGGCCTGATTTCTTCAGGTTGTTTCTGTGGTAAAGAGCAAGAACATCCAGTTGATGAGTTCTGTGCTGGTAGCTCATGTTGCCTTTTACCAAGTCAGGAACAAAAACCACAGTGCCTGCAGGGGGACCTCCAGAAGCTGTTCTGCAGATCTTTAAATGACACAGGTTAGCTGCACTACACAGAAAATCATGCTAGACTCCATAAGGGACTGACCCAGCCCAGGTCTGTGCAGGGATTTTGAAGACATGTTGCTTAATCCCCATAAACCAGGTAAAATGTCTTAATGGAGAATAAGGCTCAGGATTGAATAAAGGCCAAATCAGCACCTGTGGTCTGATTTTATTGGCATTTTACTGCACTTGCATTAAAATTAAGCATATGTATGAATATGATGCTGCATCTGGATCCACGATCTTTGCTTTAGCATTATGCAGGCTTCCTGCTGGCAGTATTTCTCCCTGGCAAAACCTAAAAGCATCACTCCCTGTGAGGTTTAGTAAGCAACCTCCATAATACACAAATCCCATGTTTCTAGGTAAATCCCATTTAGCACAGTAGTGCAATCTGCTTTTTTTTTTTAATAGCAAACAGGCAGAACCATCGGTTTCCCTGGCATCAAGACTGCTGTTGTTTGAACAAAACACTCCTCCAGAAGCATGAATCATGCAGTCATCTCTGTATCCAGTGTTTGCTCAGGGGAAACCGTGCTAAAGAATCCATCTCACCTGCTGAGTACAACCAAATGACACGTAGGCAAACCTAAGTGCACAACCCCAGCTTCAGCCTGCCTTTGGAACAAAGCATGTTCATGCTTCCCCTAAAGAGAGGGTTTCTGTCTTCTACTTACTCTCTCATGCACTGGGGAGTCTGGATTTGAATCTTCCTCTGTTCCATAGGGTGAAGTGTCACCAGTGGAAACTCTGCTCACGGCCATCTCTGCGTGTCCTTTTCCCTGTGGTCCTTTCATTCGGACAAACTCCATGTTGTTGTACTTATAAAAGCCAAAAGACATTCTTTGAGCCATCTTGGCTGCCACACTCACCTACAATGCATCAAGACAGGGGAGAAAAACATGTATAAACAGCTCTACAACTTGAAAAGAACATCCTCTGAAAGCAGTTATCTAAGAAGAAGTCAGAACCATAGTGGATAATGATTCCTGAGAAACATTTTAAGCCAAAATCTGAAGTGATCTCCAAAGGGAAGGTAGTTTCACAGAGACAAAAACAGGTTCTGAGAAGAACCAACTCCTTCAGCCATCCAAAAGGCAGAGTTAGCAGTGGCACAGTGAGAGAAAACCAAAGGTTTTTATGCAGGCCCGCACACTGTGAGAGCACAGGCAGGCATGTGCACACCTCGATGCAGCCTGTGCTGGGGCACTCACCTGAGTCCAAAAAGCAATACACACACAAGATGCCTCAAACCAGCAAAGCACCCCACAACTGGATCACTACTTTGTGCCAAGTCATTTCTGACATTTTTTATCTCCACAGTGTCAAGGGCAAAATATAAGGAACCAGCCCCATGCACAACTGACCTGCACAGCACGGCTCACCAAGACACCCTGACAGCCTCAAATCCCCTCAACAAACACAGGGGCTCAATTTCCAGCCAGCACAACTGAACTGAAAACTGAACTGAGAACTGAAAAAAGGAACAGACCGATATGAAAACAGTCAAAGTTTTGCTAAGTAAAAAATGTTTTCAGCTTGTATCCCTAAGTTTAAGTGATTTATTGCGATTTTCATCGGTTTATGAAAAGGCCAAGATGCTCATCAGCTTGTAGTATACTGAGATTTACAGAATCCTAGAATAATTTAGGTTAGAAATAACCTTTAAGATCTTTAAGTCCAGTCATCGACCAAATACTGCCAAGCCCATCACTAAATCATGTCCTTAAGTGTCACATCTACACATCTATTAAATATCTCAAGGGCTGAGGACTCCACCACTTCCCTGGGCAGCCTGTTGCAGTGCTTGGCAACTGTTCCAGGAAAGGAATTTTTCCTAGTAATCAATCTAAACCTTCCCTGAAACAACTGAAATCAAGTAATCTTCAAAAACATTGAGATTACTCCTGGTTTGCCTCTGGCCATAATGAAATATTTGAAGAGTTAACAATTTTACTCCATCTAACAAAATAATGTCAAGTAGCTGTGTGGTCAATCAGGACATTCCTAGGCTATGAGGTGACTTTACCACATCAAATCTTATCTTTCCACTGCAGGCCTTTCTTTTTGTGTTGTTTTCAGTCATTCTGCATTCCCACTTATTTTAATGACCCAGCTGCCGACAGTGTGAGGCCACAAGATAATGGTGGGAGATAAACAACTTTTGTTTCATGTTCTCCCAGAAACCTGCTGGAAGAGTGTAATGACTCACATTTAAATCAGGGAGATGGGAAATTATTCAGGACCTCTCCTGACAAGGGTAGAAACAAAGAGAAATTTAGAGACACAGTAGATACTGTGAGAATTTCTTCTGTTTGTTTCTAAAATCACCCAGGATTGTCTTCATAACAAACCATTTGAGAAGTTTATCGACTCTTGATTTCAGCACTAAGTACTGAATTTGAAGGTGAAAGTGCTGGTATTTTGTGTTTCTGTAGAAAGCAAAAAAAGCTTCTCTCAGTGGCAGTGGGATTACAGAGGACTTTTGAAAACAGCCACGAGTGCAAAATATAATGAAGAAAAATACAGTTTATCATAAGGCAGTCACCAGAGTTTAAAATCTCCCATGAAATCATTCTGAATACAGAAATATCTGGGACTTTTCAAGAAAATGAAGGGGCTCCAAGAACTGCCACAAAGAAAATCTAGTCAGAGCACCATGGCTGCAAAGGACATTGTCTTTCAGAAGCTCCTTACCCTGTTGTCATAGACCTTCTTGAGCGCTTCATAGCGGATGGACCCCTGGAAAATCACCCCTTGGAAGGTGTTGCTTTTATCACTGGCCACCAGCTCCACACACACCATTTCTCCTTCTCCCACAGTCATGTCACTGAAAACCTGCCAAAGATGTGAGGTGAAACACTTTGATGCAGAGTTGTTCGAGTCAGAATACACTCAGATTCCCATGGCTGTCCTTTATGCCCAAGGAAGTTTCAATAAAAATTGAAAGGGAGCAGAATGTTCCACTCCAGCCTTTCAAAAAAAACAAGACTGCAGGCAGTGCACGCTGCAAATCACCTGTTGAGATGAGCAGCTCTCACATCAGCCTGTTGTGCTTCAGCCCATCACAGACACTGATGCCAAAATCCAGCGTTAAGGTCAGGTTTCAAACATTAAAGAGAGAGGAAGGTTAAATAAAATAAGATCTAGGAGATGATAACCCTCAACTGGCCAAGAACATTTGTTCAAAAGGTACAAGAAAACAGCTAATCAGGACATAAGACTAGAAAAGGACAAAACTCTGCTGCTGCAACAAGGAACTCACCTCCTCAAAGCTGTCAATCATGAAGAATATATTGGGGTAGCTGATCTTCGACTCCTCTCCCTTACTGTCCATGGGGTGCTTGCTGGGAGATGCAAACACTTGCTGAGAAAGATGCAAAAAAAGATAACACTCCTCAGTTAAACGTGCTTGGGAACAGACACACCAAACACAAGGCAAGAAATTACCAAACAGCTCAGGCTGGCACTTCCACCAGAGATGCTGGACATCCTGCAAGCACTGCTTTTCTTTCTCTCTTAATTTTGGGTGTGGTTTGGTTGGGTTTTTTTTTTCTCCTTGTTTAGGGGAGACTGCAGGTAGTGATTTTGGGTGGTCTGGGGGTAAATTCCACAGGTGCCTGCCTGTAGCAGCCCTTGCTCCAGTCCAAGCCTTTCCAGGAGAGAAGACTATGGAGAGCCTCTCTTTCCTATCAGCTTTGGGTTTGCAACTGTAACTACTTGGAGAAACTGCATTTTGCAACTAGAAACTGTTTCAAAGTGAACTTGGAAAAGTCTGCCACAGCCAGGAAAAAATCCCAGGGAGTTCCAGGGGTCAACACTTCTCAAGTTTTGCTCAACTGCAAACAAGCTTTCACAGGATATGGAACTGCCTTTGCTCTCTCTATAGAGCAACACAATGATGCTGGAATGTTACTGGTATGTACTGGTAAGTTTAATGTGGAAAAGGGAAGGCAACAATTTATAAGCAGTCCCACAGCAGAGGCCTCTAGAAAAGAGGAACAAAAAACTTCCTCTTTATTCTAAATACTGCTGACATGCATATCCCTCGTCTTCTCTTTCCTAGTTTTTGAATCTGCAAATAATACTTACAGATTTTTCTCAGAAACGTTTGCAGAAGTTAACTTAGGGTGAAATTTGGACTAGCCAAAAGAGAAAAAAGCAATGAGAAATAACAGGCTTAAATCAGCAGTGCAATGTGGCACCCCAACAGCACCAAAAGAAAAAATTATGTGCTTAATCAATGTAAACCACAGAGACAATAATCAGCATTGCTAGTTGTTTGTAGGCAAGGCAAAAGTTCTTTTAAAGTGGTTAAACATAATTAAAAACTAAAGAGCATTGGCTTATTTAAGTAAAGCCAGCAAGCAGCTGCATGAACTAAGGGAGTGGAAAGGCCTGGGAGAAACCAGGCCTGGGAGAAAGCAGCCATTTAAATGCACCAGGAGCTTCTTGAAACAAGAATTTCTGCTAACTAGCAGAAGCTGTTGCAAGATCTACATTGCAAATTGAAATTGAGTGGGGAAGCCTTAAGTTTCCTGTTCCTATCCCCTTTATGCTTATTATTCACCCTCTTCCACTATGCTAAACCCTGGATTAACTGCACACAAAAGATAAAAGCCTATGGTGTGGACATGAAAGGAATGAGCAGTTTAAGAGACTAAGAATGTTGGAAAATAATAAAAATAAATTGGTAATCAGTAAATTGTCTGCCATTTAGCAAATCTACATTAGAAACTTAATCTGAAGGCTCCTCATAATTCAGATCTCATACAAGTGCAGGTTCAGTCTCAGACTGGGGAACAGTTGGGCATCAAATTCCTTCCTCCCCCTGGCACCTTCCCCCTCTCCCCTAAATCCAAAGATAGACACCCTGAAGAATACAGGGGTCTTCACAATTCTTTGAGAGGGGGTATAAAAGATATTTAGATCTCTCATTTAGATAACTGGCAAGAAATGTCACTATACAAAGACTGGAGATGCTTCACGAGGATGAATCTGCCAGACTGCAGCTTGAGAACCACTGCCTCAGTTTTGGAGTGGTTTTTAGGATTAGGTAATAGTGGGTACCAACCTCTGATCCAAAGCAATAAAAGGGGAAGCTCACCTGAGATTTCTTTTTGTGAATATGAATATCTCCTCCATCGGAGCGTGTGCACACAGCACAGGTCACCACATAATCCAGCTGCAACAGGGCACCAGAGAAATCAACATTTAGGGTTGGGAAAACAAAACATTCATGTGCACAAAGCAGAACACATTCTGTCTCCTTTTTTTTTTTAGCTGTCTGTCAAAACAGTAAGATATTTTGGTGTTGCCATTTTCTTTACTCTCTTTACTATACTGAATCACCTACATTCTTTTTAAGCTTGTGTTTGTTCATTAACTCAGTGACACCAAAATCTCTTGTACAGCTGCTTGTTGAGGTGACAACCAATGGGTAAGGAAAGTTCTGCCAATATTGTTTAACACAAGCCTAATTTCAGCTGGGGAAATAAGCAGCACATACACACCCCTAAGCACACTTTAGGATAGAAATGGAAAAGATTTCCTCCCTTTGAACAGGAAAAAAGGGACACTAATGGACACCAGTGACACATTAGAGAGGTCAAAAAACACTAGCACAGCCTTTCAAACAACCTGAAGAAACTTATAAAGGAGCAAGTGCAATAGCTGTGGACAGCAATACCCAGCTTTAATAACATCTCTCAAATCTGACTGTGGCAAATGTATCCTGGCTCTATTGAGCATCAAATAAAGGCAAAACCTGCTCTCTGCAGAGAAGTTCTGCAAGGAGACTTCTGGGAGGAAGGAGAGAAAATGAAAACAATTTATTTTCCAGGATATGTGCCTGAGCCAACAGTTTCCCATTCTGAGATCATAATGAGCAAAACTTTTACGGGATCTCAAATGATTACAGTAATACTCAGCTTTCCTAAGCACCAATGTAACACACACAACAACCAAACAACCTATGAGTCAATTAAAGAAGTAATTAGTCCTGGCTTCGTGTTCCTACCACCAAATGTTTTATTAAAGTTCTGTTGTCAAGAGCAGTAACCCCTCAGCATAATTTATGACACTGCATTTATACTCCTCCCTCTTAGCTGCACCAGTACTATGAACTCTAATGGAAATGCTGCTTTTTTAAGTCTCATTCATTCTCAAAAACCATTACACTGGATGAAGTCTTCCTTTTGCAAAAACTTTGTTACAAAGCATAAAGCTCAGCCTAGCTTCACTGCATACAGTTAAAGTTTTTTTGTAGAACGCTATTAGGACTCTGTTGAAAAACAATAAACATCTCAGTTGATGTTAATCTAGATTCTGAAAGGCAAAACTGAATAGTGAAAGCTAGATGAGCATCAGTGTTACCTTCTGCAGGATGAGGTTCAAGTAGACACTCTCTTCCCAATCAATGTCGGGGTCTCCCAGGCCAGGAAGCTTCTTAGAATCTCTCCGGTAAACTTCAACTTCAACCTGCTAAGAAAACACCACAACTCTTTGAAAACTATCACATTTCCAAACATAAAAGTGAGAACTATTACTTAGAAGCCCCTATTTCCAAACATGAAAGTGGTATCAGAAGCTGCACATAGTTTTCTGTCAGGGTCAGATTTTGCTGACGATGCGAGGCTTCGTGTGGAAATGAACATGGAATGTACAGGCAAACAGGGAAGAAAGGCAGGAAAATCCTCAGTTTTGGACAGGAGCTTCATTTACTTCTTGTAACAGGTATGTTTCAGAAAAAAAAAAAAAAAATGAATAATATCAGGGATGCACACACAAAGGTATTTCTCTTCACACAATCCCTCAGAACCAAGCATGTCACTACACTAATGCTCAGCAGGGTCCAGCCCACAGCTATTGCTTATTTTCCATTGGCATGGGAGTATCTGGGAAGACAAAGTCCAGTAATTAAACCACAGAATATGCCAACTTGGAAGAGAGCCACAAAGATCATCCAGTCCAACTCTTGGCCCTGTACAGGACCATACCAGAGAGTCACATTCATGTGTCCCTGTGTGCTCCACAGAGGATATTTTGGAAATCCCTTTGCACCGGGTTTGCATGGTCAGGTTTTGGCAGCAAGGGAGCTACAGAGGTGGAGTGGGAGCTAATGAGATGGAGTGAGGTCAGTGTCCACTTGCCAGCATCAACATCCTGCAAGTTCTTCTCAAGGTTTCACACTGGAGAGCTACTGATTAGACACAACTATGTGCAAGATTTTCAGCTGTACCGAAAAAGAAGCAAATGAAAAACCACAAATAATCTCAGAACATAGAAACAACTCTACCTATCCTAACAAACTGAAGCAGCTGAGACAAATATAAAATGATGAGGTAGTACACTGAGGTGAATGTAATTTGACACTTCCAATACAAAGCAGAATTAAGATAAATAAAGCTAGAATACCAAAATATGGTGAAGAACAGGAAAACAGTAAAATTTCAGGATTGCCACTATCATCAGATATCATGAAAGCTGGACACGTCGTTCTTAACCATTAATTTTTAAACTTAGAAATACTTTTTAAAGGTCTATAGACATCATTCTTCCTTTGGTTTGTTTTTATTTCTTCCAAGGTTCCCACACATGATTTTTTTATTGGCAATATAATTACCCAAACTAATGGCAGCCACTGCAAAAGACTAAAGATGTGAGCAGATGAGGGAAAGCAAAACAGCAGACACCTTTTCAGCCTCTCCTGCCTCTGTATCCATGGAGCCTTTATTTTAAGCCAAGTAGTAGTTAATCACCTCATAAACACTGAAGTTTAAACCTCCCTCTGCAGAAGCCAGCCACTAATTCCTTCTGCTGAAATTCACTCACACATGAACAACTTCTCCCCAGCAATTACAATGCCAGTGCTCAACAACCCTTTCATGGAATGCCTCACAAGTCTATCAGATACTGACAGGAAAAGGGCTCTCTTGAACCATTTTTTTCTCCCGTGCACCAATTCAGCGTAGGATTCCTTGGTGTACAACCTGTGGGTCAGGGCAGAGTGGATCTCTGTGAATCACAGCTCTCCATGGACTGGAGAACATGCTGGATTTCAGACAGCTGAGTTCTCCCAGGAAAACAAATCTGTCCCAGGCATCCTCGCTTGGCCACTTTGTGCTTGTTTACCCGGCTCTAAATCACATGTGCTCTCCTGCAAGCATGAGAAGTTATTAATAGAAACAACTGTGTAAATACTAATTATTTATTCCCAGTGAAATCCAAAAGCCAAGCCAGATATTTGCTCATTCAAGTCAGTGACCCTTCTGGAGCTGAAACCCACGATGCCACCTTTGTACCAAGCTTTTTCACAGGGTTCCTGAGCTACAGCTGTAAAGGAGAAGGACTTCAGCCACATGCCATGGACATTTTACCATGTTCCTTCTTCACAAACCCCAGTTAAACCACCTTGGACCGGACAGTACCTGGGAAAACACCTTGCTTTGAGAACTCATTCCAATGATTGATCATCCTCTTGGCTCCAAGTGTGCAACTTCACTTAATTTAGATGCTTTTCTTTTGCCAGCCTCTGGATCTTGTCATATTTTTACACACACACACATATATAAAAATATGTAAATATAAATATATATATATGTATGTATATATACATATGTATATATACATATGAAGAAGATCTTGAATGCTCAGTTCTCAGTTTTGGCTTTTTTGGTTTTGTGCTTGGGCTTTTGGGATTTTTTTTGTTCATCTTTGCTAATCTTCTACATGAACCAGAAGAAATACTTTTAGGAGACCTCTGAGTCTCTCATTAGGCACCACTACAGAATTTGTGCTCCTTTGCCATCCACTTGATGTTGGACATCTTAAGTTATCCACTTTCAGACAGCTGGAACACTTTTATCATAAAACACAGAAAAATCCATTTAAGACCCCAATCTAAGTTTAAACTCTTTGTGATAGGGTACAAGGAGAAGTATTTTGTTGGCAGTGAGAAGCCAGGCAAAAAAGCAGATCCTGGTTTCCTTCTAAAAAGAAGTCTAATGGAATTACAGGTCTGCTTATAAGTAGAACCATTTTCCAGGTTTTTTTCAGACCACATTCGCTAAAAAACAGTAAAGGGGAGAGGGTTGAACATGAAAAGGGAGAGGGAAAAAACACAGGGAACAAAATCCAAGACGTTTTCCACAAGCACAAGTTCAACAAGAAAATACTTCCACTGTCCCCAGAGCCAGCTGCAATACAGAGACCAAAATTTGATTTCTAGGATCTTACATTGACAGGTTTGCTTCAAAACATCGGGAAAAAGCTTCTTTCAAATAGATCCATCTGCTCTGAAATCAGAATAATGGCTCAGCATGTGCTCAGGTTTGAAAAGCCCCATCACACAGCATGTCCAGCTCTCAGGGCTTCAACATTAGAAGCACCTTTCTCACATTTATCCAGGTGCTTTCCTTTTACCTCTCTTTTCTGGAGCAGAAAGGTGTCATTTCAAGATGACATCTTGAATTCAAACCAAATTAAATGGTCTTTCTAAATTCACCAACCAAAGGAACTAAAGACCTTCTCTCCCATGCTTCAGGCCCACCCCAAGCAGCCCCAGTTCCTTCTGCCTTTTTTTTTGTGCATTATCCATCAAGCACTTGTTTTATTTCCTCACATTTCAAAAACCTCTTTTCATACTAAGTGGCTGATGGACAATGCACAAAAATCATAAAAAATATGCAAGGTACAAAAGAGAAGTGGTGCTTAATGCTAAACACCAGCCATCAAGCCACAGCAGGACAAAAAAAAATTACATATATTCACATTAACACTGCAGTTACAGTTAACCTCTAATTACACATTCCTAAGCTGGGCAGAACATTAAACTCTCTTTTCTATCTGTATCCCTTCAACACATATATTTCAAGTAACTTGAACCACTTTATACAGCACCAGAGAAACTAATGTAGTAAGGCAGTTTATGGATGTGAAAGAGAGAATTTGTGACTGAAGCAGGTTTTAATTAAAATCACCTGGTTAGACAGCAAGAACAAACTTTGGGGCATAAGTAGTCATCTTTGAACTACTTTGAACTCCTTCTGCAACAAAACTTAATCTGTTTTTTCCCCAATGTACACAAAGACATCAATTCTCACCCCAAACCTCAGCTCTCCAGTATTCTTATAATGTAATATCTCCAGTGGATTCTCAAAATTCACAGATTTATGCAGCATGACCAAGACTATCATCAACAGAATGTGCTTTGGAGGTGCCTCAAGCTATAATAAGTTACAGGAATACTCAGAGGAGTCCTAAAAAGGGGTCTCACAACTCAGATAGCAGTGTACCTCCACTGGAATGCAAATGATAAAGGGCCTTCAGCTTCTTTACTTTTACCATAGTTCCTGAACACTTCAAATCCAAGTAGGCTTGCTCCTAACAAAGTGAACTAAACCAATAAAATACATATAAACGCCCTTGTAACTTTTAAAATATTATTTCAGATGAAGATGTGGAGACATTAAGGTTTGAATCAGCCTCATAAATGTTCTAAGCTAATTTGATACACCAGTAATGGGGAAAGGATGGGTTATATTGATTTCTGCAATGAAAAAATTGAAAAAAAAAATTGGTAAAAAAATTAGTGCATCTGCTCACCAGTGACATGCCTGTCTCTGCTAAATGGGAAGGAAATCAAAGGAGCCTGCTGTTTTCTGGAGCCCTGTGGGAAGGGTGCACTCCCAGTCCTGTCACACAGGGAAGCTGATGTTACAAGCCTCCACTAGAACATTTATATGCATGATAGTATTTAAAAGAGGACGGCTGTATTCAACAAGGCAACAACGTCCTAAAGTGAAAAAGAAAGGTTCTTTCAGATGTTATATGAAGAAGCTTTCTTAGGATTGTGGCTACTGAAATTTTCAGTGGTGTGAACAGCAGAGGACAGTGTAAAGAAGGCCCTCCAAGATAAAATTCCATTTTTCTGGATACTATCAATTATTCAGAAGTTGCACCTGATCCACCCAAAACACCCTCTGGAGCCCACATAAAGGTAGAAAATGCCCAGTAGCTATGGCAACTCGACACCCACCATAGCTGTAAAGCTGAAACAAAACCCACTGCAATAAAGCAACTGCAAACTGTGCAAGAAGCAAAGTTCAGCTGCAGACAAACTGCTCATTTTGAAAAATGTGCTTCTGTGTCAATTACTTGAATTCTGTGCCCACAACCCCCCCTTTGCACAAGCAAGTGATCACAAACTTTGGGAACTTTTCCTTGTGCTAGTGTCTTGATTTAGAGAAAATTTAGGAGAAGAACAATCTGGAATGAGTTTTTCCTCTAATAAAAAGGGGGTTCCAAAAATCCCTTCCTGCCAATGAGAGATTAACACTAGCGGATGAAAGTGAAAAAACCCAGCTGTTTATTGACAAACAGAGTGCAAATACAGCATGGAAAGAATGGTGAATAAATGTTAGATACCGAACTGTCAGACCTCGCCCCTCTGCACCAGAACAAAAAAACCACAACGGCCACAACGTGGTGGGAAGGAGAAAAAAATGGCATTGGCTTTTGTCTCAGGGAAGGAAAAAAACCAAAGGGTTCATGCAGCAGCTCAGACAAAAACAAATGGGAATCTCTGATGTTGGTCTCCACAGCTGGTGGATTTATGGTCCTTTAGACAGGGAAGATGTTTTTACAAACAATGTGATGGCTGAAGCTATGGGTGTTACCATCTTTGAAATGGGTCTTAATGTCTCTATTAGCTTCAAGCAGCAGGTTTGTTACAGAACCCAGACAGTCTGACTCCTGAAACACACAAGTGGGTCTGCACAAGCCTGAATTTCTGAAATTTGGGGTAAAATGCCAGGTTCAAGGGGGGATATGGGGTGGGTGGTTTGGGAAGGCTGTACCTTCCTAGTACCTCAGCCAATGAGGAAAGGAAGAGGGCAACATGTAGCTGAGAATTCAGGATAAAAGGAGAGACCCTCAAGAGAGAAAACCCCACAGGCGTGTGCTCTGGTGGACTCTCTGCCTTTATTCGAATAAAGCTGCAGGACTCCTCTGTCTCCTTCATGGACACTGGCTTTTCACAGTGTGATTTCCTGTACCCTTTCTTTCCCTGGATCAGCTGTTCCGAGATCAGGGGGGGAGATGGAGCAGTCCCTCAGCTTCCTGCCCATCCCCTGGCTGATTCATCTCCTGAGATTCTCTGACCTCAGACCAAAACCAAACCAAACAGTTCAGGAAAAACACAAAGGTCACCAAAAGATTGCTGTTGCAGTCTCCAAGGTCAGAGAAAAGGGAAAAAACCCTTCTTGCCTAAGCTAACAAAAACCCAAGCTAGCTAAGGAACAAGTAACACTGCCAGCTGGGAGTGAGGCTTTGAACAAAACCTGTGCAGGAGCCCCAAGGATCCCCCATCCCCACCTAAAAAAGCTACAGCAACCATTTCTGGGCATAGAGCAGACAGAAAACCACCCCACAGCAACTAGCCAAAGGCTCTCAGGAAGAAAGCCTCACGCAGTTACGAAGGAGAGCAAAGCTGAGTTTTTTCCCTTGAACAAAACTCTGGCTAAGATAGGCTAAATTTTTTATTTTTTCACCACTTTATTATCCCACCCTGGTGCCTCCCAGGTACTGATGCTACTCAGCCTGGGGCTCTCAGAAGGAGCTGCATCCATACACTGGATCCCTTACTGAGTTGCAGTCTCAGCTTGAAACAACGAGGTCAACTCACATGCAGCCTTTATTCCTCTCGATATTCAGTCCAGCAAAGCTATTCCCATTATTCACATGGGTTCACTGCTGTAATTCCTCACAACCTGATCTTCCTCCTGTCGTTCATGGATCTGGTTGCAGGTAGTGCCTTAATGACCTAAGACTGCCCTGGAGTTAACAATTTAGTTTACCTTAGAATGAGAAGTGCTCTGATTCGTCAAGTCCAGCCCCTGGAATTTAGGGTTAATTACACTGCTTGTTATCCTAACTCTTAGAGAAGATGAGGTATCACTGCAAACATCTCCCGACTTTGATTTGGTGCCTTCTCCTGCCACCCCAGTGTCCTTTTGGGGGATGAACAGACACTGGTCTGTAAGTAGCTCTAAACTGAATGGTGAAGTTCAAAAGTCAGATCCCACTCAGCTCTTAATGAGAACAAGAGCAAAAGGCATGCAGGGCAAAGCAGCCAGAAACAGCAGCTTCCTCCACCTTCAAAGAAAGAAAACTCTCCTGTAACCTTTGCCCTTCATCACTCTAGAAGAAAAAACTGCTTGCCCACCTCATCTGAGGGCACACAGCAACCAGCTTTTTTAGATCCTGCAATTGCCTTGAGATTGTGTTTTCTCACTGAATTCTCACTTTCCTCTTATTGTTGCACAAGTTTCTATCTCAATATTAAAGAAATCACCTTAAAGTTAATTATAGCTCTTGCAAAAGTACTTCATCACAAGGAATACCTACTGGATGTATTCTGCTTTCTTCTTTTCAATAAGCAAAAGACATTCCAAGATTGGCAAGTCACAACCACAGAAAACAGAAGATTTAACAACCCTACACATCTGCCTTCAGTATCTGCACATTGTACATGAAAAAGATTCTGGAGTGATAAGAATGAGTAAATTATACAACTGAGAAACGCTAACAGGACTCACAGAGTTAAAAGTTGGCTTCAACCAACCATAACTGAAATTACTTTAGTGAAAAGGACCCCAAACATCTAGTTCTGCCTTTGTAACTCCAGAAATAGCAGAAGAGGTATAAAAGATGAAAAATAAAAGTGCAAGTTGCTCAAATTACTGGAGAGTCAGAGTGCTCGAAGATGCTCATCAAACAAACAAGGGAAAGGCAAAAATGTGCAAACCATAAGTCACATGGGTGTGGAAACTGTCCCTAGCCCGGCTGTGGCACCAGGACAGTGGTTAACAGGGGCTAAGTAAGACAAGGCTGGGAGTTCAAATCCCAGTGAATCCCACTGACTTTCACTCCCCAAATGCTCCTTGGACCTGCTAAATCAGCTCTCCAAAATGAAACTAAGAGATACCTGTGTGACCATTTAAGCATTATTGAATGTGGTTCCAGATCACAGAGTAAGCTGTATTTTCAGGTGTTACAAGTTGCTCACTCTTACCTCATTGCTGTATTGTTATTTTCCAGCCTTTCTGAAGCTCCTAGAGAAGCAGAAGTACCTGAAGCAACACACAGAGTGCCCCTGCAGTATCCAGTCAGCAGGATTCAGGAAGATACACGACATCCACAGGCAGCAGACACAGCCCCGGGAGAACAAGAGCATTACAGAATGGTAATAAAGGAGTGTTTCAAACCAAACCATCTCTGCTGAATGCAGAAATGCACAAACTGGGTTAGGGACCAGAAGACAGGGTGGGGGAAAACCCTGGTCCAGATATTAGACATTTAAGTGCTAATCACCAATGTTACTACAAACGTGATCACTATATTCTAGAGCTCCAATTCAATTGCATAATAATTTCAACACTGAACCCAGACCTTCCCATACCTCTAATAAGCAAGTTGACCAGCTTGTAACCCACAGATCAAATCCATCAAGTGGCTTCATGAGGCTTTTGGGGAACTCCAAGGAGACACTTTTAGCTTTCCAGGATGCAAGGCCAGCCTAGCAGTGCTCTTCTGTCCCTCCACTCCCCAGTGACTCAGACAGATATGATGCATTTCTGAAACTGAATTATTCAGCACAATTAATCATATAGGAAAACTGGGTCTGGCCTTCTTCCCTTCCCTGTGAAGTTGCTCTCTGCAGCAGAGAACAGAGCATCTTCTTGGCTGCCACGTTTCAGTGCCATTCATATTAAAATCACATCTGATTCTGGCTTTCTTGTCACCCTATGTGACTGCTTAAGCGTTCTCCAGAGACTGGAAGGAATATAAAGCAATTCATTAAAAATGCCCCTGCAGCCCTTTCTGAGTCTGGAATTTTGTGACTGTGTCACTGTGAAAGTATTTCAGCTGTCCACTTGCTTTGTCTCAGACAGGAATTTACTCTGGAAACAGGGAAGGAGATGAGAGCATTACCACCCTGACTGGTGTTAGCCTGCCACGTGTGTCACAAGTGCAGGTCACAGCCAGCCTGGATCATTCTGTGTGGAAAAGATGTTTCTGTCACACTCATCACAGAATTTTCTTCCTCTGGCTTTTTTTTTTTTTTTTTTTTTTGCTACAGCACACAGAAGAAATGGAGATGGCCTTGACGACTTTAAAGATCTCTTCCAACCTGGATGATTTTATAAGTGCACCATGAACAGAAACTCTCAGGTAGCAGCTCCTTTATGCTCACACATTTAGACAATCAGAGAAAGCACAGGGATTTCTGGCAAGAGGAACTGCCAAAGAAAGGTCTTTACACTGAAGATGTTGAGCTCCCTACAAAAAAAAAATCAGAGTATCAGTCTGGTAACATCAGGGTTCCTTTTTCATGTTTCAAAATGAAAGCATCAGTGCTCACTGCAACACCTCTACAAGTTCAGCACAATGGAAGAGCTGAGGCACAACAGCCAATTCTGTATCAACTTGGATGTGTTGCAATCATTGCTTGTTCCCACATACTACCCATAAACAAGGAGAAAATTTACTCAGCAAAAAAAGATGCAATTTTTGGCCATTTGTTTCTCTTCAGCATTTGGGTGGTGGCATGGGACTGCCACAAAGTATAGCATAGAGCTATTCTGGAGCCATCCTGTTTGCTTGCAGGATGTCTCCAGAAAAAAAAACCCCAACACTGGAACAGAGCCAGCAATGAAACATCTTTAAAACTCGTGTTTTTATTAGATGCTGAGTTGAGGTTGTTGAATCTTTCAGGCAGCCAGATGGTGAGAGTGAATTAAGGATTCAGTTAGGAAAATCTTGTGATTTTCTGTGCCAGTCATGTGCCTGAAGTAATTTCGGTTTGGAAACTGGTCACATCACAAGCAGCGTTTGTTGAGTCACAGGTCCAGATGCACATGAACATGTAAAGCATGGCTCTGTTCAGTTCTGTCTCTGAAGCTGCAGTCACAACATCAGTAGCTTCAGCTTTTTGGAGACTTAACAGTCCTAATGACTACCCTGTGCATTTGGCAGCAACTCTACTCCTTCACATTCAGAGGATGCTGAAGAAAACAGGAACTACTCCAATATCCAGGCAAGCTCAGAACACATGCCCAGGGTATCTAACATTTATCTTTTTATTGCTTTGCCCTATAGATATGGCACCTTTTCAGGTGACAAGGCAGGATGAAAGGCAGAATACAACCTGCTAGTCTATCACTGAAGTTTTATCTTTATTTCCCAGCTGTCAGTGTGACACTGTATACTTGCATCTTCTGGATTTCCAGGACAAAGTAAAGCTGCTCTCTACAGAAAGATCAGAGATACTCAGTCTTGACCTAACAGCATTTTAAAATCATAATCCTAAGTCCAGCCATGTTAACCTTTCAAACCTGTGATGTCCAAGACCCTTTGGAAGTGAGGATCAGGGCTTGCATCTTCCAGTAGGTCACATCAGCTGGCATGAGAGGCAGCGGCAAAGTGGTTTTTGAGTCTTGACTTAATAAATAGTGACAAGTCAAAGGGATTTCACTTTACACAACCCTGCTAAATTCCTTAACCTTGGGAAAAGCTACACTCCACAGTGCCTTGGTCTGCAAAGAACCTGACACAGGGGGTCTGTGGTTTTGCTTAAAGACATCAAGAGATGTATCTTCAAAACCTGGCAAGGAAAAACTGCAAGAGTGTTATTGTGACATGCCAAGGAAAGACAGAATTAAATGTACTTCTCTGGGATCCAAGAGTCTGTGCAGTGGGTACAGCCCAGAATTCAATATGGTAGTTCTGGTCTGGCATTCACATTTTAGGAACTTAATTGTTGTTTCACCCATCTATGCTCAGTTTAGAAATGGGTGGGAAGGAAAAGAGAAGCAAATGGAAAGTCACTTTGACCAGGCAGAGTGCAAAGCAGATAACTTAAAAGGCTTTTTAAAATAAAATTTATGATGGTACAGAAGTTTACCACCAGCATCTACTGGACATAACAAATGGTAGAATTTATTATTTCAAGCTGTCCTGACTAAGCTGCATCCAAAGCCCTTCTCATTCAGTCTTAAAACTGAGCAGACCCTCTAATCTCGATCCTATCAGGTTTTTTCTGCTTATCCTCTGTCACACTTCAATTTAAAATCAAATTTTATTGTCAACACTCTTCAGCTCCAGTAAGCACAGGAAAACCCAAACCCACAAGCAGGAACTATTTTTAATCACACAGGACAGACACTGCACACCCAGATCACAAAGTCATCCTCAGTGAGCTCCATGAAGGAACCACCACCAGACCATTTGGCTCAGCCTGGCATAAAGCAGGAGCCAACAGCACAGCTCCAGTTCTGGTCCTAAATGTCCCCAAACAACTCTGAACTCTCCTCTTCATTTGCCTTTTCAGTCTACCCCTGGCAATCTAAACGAGAGCACAGTTTGGTGGGTGGCAGGGAGGCTTGCACTTCTACCCAGCTTCTCCAGTCTCCATCTCCCTCCCCTTTCACAGTATGACTTTGGCATTTTGGCACAATTTTTCAAGAAATAATGTGCAAAACTACCAAGTAAATTAAAACCCCACATAGTCATAATTCAAAGTGTGGGAGTAGTTGTTTGGTGTCTCCCTGCACTGGACAGGCTCAAAAATCAGATAAAAGAGGAGCTGGAACTACAAAGCAGTCGAGTGAAATCCCACAGAAGGACAGCTGAACAAGTACCAACACATCACCAACCACGAAGTTTCACAAAGCAGTTGAAGTACTTCAAAGTCATAGGAAAGGTTCAATTCTCAGAAGCCATGCAAAACACAGCTGTAGGAGAGTTACAAAATGCTGTGTGTGCTTTAAGGCCCCCTCCCCACCCCAGCTGTTACCACACATGATTAACTAATGCTGATTTTGTGGTAACTACCACTTATGCAACCTCCTCAGAAATAAAAATTATTTATGGTGCTTTTAAGAAGCTTAAATAATGCTCTGAGAGCAAATACAAGGATTTATGCCACTGTTGCCTATCCACAAGAAGTGCAAACACTTAAAGCTAATGAATCAGTAAAACAGATTGATCAGGGGTCTGTGAATGGATTAAGCAACTAGGCTGTCTCTGAGATTCACTTTCCTTGTTGAGAAGGACAAAAGGTTAAACAACCCATGCTTTTACCAGGCTGAACAAAGCCATAATATCATTTGATGTGAAACAGGGATGCTTTTAGAGTCACTTAAACAACAATCAGGATGGAAGTTTCCCCCGCAAGTCTAAAAGCTCCAAATACACTAGCTGAAGACTAAACCACTCATCTGACAGAGAAAGAACCATATTTTGCCATCTTCTCCTTAGTGGTTATCATGATGAAAGTTGGAGGGCCAGGGAGAAGAGATAATTCTGTCCACTTTCTGTATCTTCATCAAAAGTGTGGGAAAACCTTCTGGAATCTTTTTCTCAAAGGAGCTGACAACTGTGGTTCTTTATACTACCACATTTGAACCCAGAGAACTCTTGTACAGCTGGTTACAAACACTTCCACATACACCATGCACAAATACCTGTGATTCAACAACAGCGTAAATTATATACGTGTCAGGAAATTAATCCATGTCTTTCTCTCCTCTATTTATCTTCCTGCAGCCACCAACCTTAATTCCCAACAAAACCATCCTACCTCTTGCTTCTGTTTCCTAAGATGAAAGTTGCCATGCAATGCTAAGACGTTTCTCAGATCTCTAACGGGAAAATAAATGTGCAGCAGCACCAGGACACCTGACTATGTTTGCAAGGAACAACAGTTCTTTATGAGGGGCAGATTGTCTCAAATGTAGATATGAGGGAGGATACAGCAGTCTCTCTGCTGTTTGTCATTGCTGCATCCCAGCTTCAGAAGGCTGCTTGTATTCTGCTGTTGAATACACCCAACAGGTGTTCATTCCTGATGCTCTGGTAACCTCAGCCAGTTTTCTTCTAGAAATGCCAGTATCACCATCTTCCTTCTCCTTTTGTTCTCCCTTCCTACAGGCTTACGCTTTGAGTTTACAAAGCATCGCCACTGAAAAGCAAACCAAAAATCAGCTTTCCAAAAAGGCAGGCAAGCTTTCTGATTTTCTCAAGTCTATGAGTGTGCACCTCATTTACACTGCTGCTGATGTTACAGAATCATTAGTGTTGGAAGAAACCTCTGGAGATGACCCAGTCCAACCCCCCTGCCAAGGCAGGGTCACCTGGCGTTCACAACCTTAACCACAGCACTTCCTTACGGATCAATTTGGTGTTACATCTTGCGGTGAGCAGAGCTGGAAATTCCTCATACCCTTGGTTTGCAATTCTTCAGCTGTGTCAAACTGATTGCCAAACCAAACAATCCCAGGTTACCTTAAGCTCCCCAAGTTCCCAACTGACCTTTTTGCCCTCAGTGCTCTCCCCGGTGACGTAGGACAGCTTCCGCCGGACGTAGAAGAGCATGTCATCCTGCCGCGGCGCCCACTTCTCCATGAAATACGTGGAGAACATCCAGGTCCAGAACACGATACGGTCATCTTTGAAACACCCTGGAGAGGCATCAAACAAAGGACAGGTGAGAGTTGTGAATGAGGGTGTCACTGCTGTTCGTGCTTAACGCAACGCCACAACTGTAGCTCTAAGCTTTCTGTGGTGGCACAGGCCGGCTGTTACTCGGCCTGATCCCACAGCCTGTTTTGGGGCACCCCAGCAGCCAATGTGCCCCCTCTGCCCCACAGGCACAGGTCAGGGTCTGGGAGCAGCATCTGGTTCTGCCTGAGCCATGGAGAAGTGCAGGGCCAAAGCTCTGTGGGGGGGAAACATCAAAGCCACACTGGAGAACTTTCAGAGACAACTTGTGACAGCAAATGCTCCAGTTGATTACCTGAAGGCACAAGGTGCCAACAGGTTTTTTATGGGGTCCTGGGGATCAGAGCCAGTCCTTCAGGAACCACCAGCTGATGCCTTTCTTTAAACCAACACACAGGAACAAGAATGTACCTGTGCAGGGATGACTGTAATTCACCCTCTCTCTGACAAAGGACTAAAATCCATCTCAAGGAAGCGGTGAGTTCACAAGCCTTGAGTCCCAATTACACGATAAAAAGTGGGAGGAAAAGAGCAAAAATGGGAAGAGGAAGACACCACAAAGTCTCATTCAAGGAGACTAATGACATCAGCATCAGCAATAGCACTGCAGTTGGGCCTCTCCCCAAGAAAAGGAGGCACAGTGGAGGTGACATCTCATTTTGTGAAACTCTTCAAAGCACTTAGCTGTAATAAAACAGCAAAGGGTGCTGCACCTTTTGTATCGCTAAAGAAAAGAAGAGAAAGCAGTACTGTGCCTGGTGATAGGGGAGTGATTACTGCTCCATGGAGTGATTGCATGCCCTCCCCAAAGCCCTGCTGAGGGAACTGGCTGTTACAATCAAGCTGTTTTAAACACGTGAGGAGAGAAACGCTGAAAAAAAAATACAAGTAATTACATTGCTGACAAACAATAAAAACCTAAAATGGACAGTGGGGATAATGGATGGGTATCATGCACAAGACAGTAAGACAGGTGGAGGTGTATGTACACACATGCAACTGCCAGCCCTTCCTCCAGAACATCTACCCTTTGCAGGACACCCTCAGCACATTTTCCTGCTTCATCCCACGTGCAGTACTTGCCAGACAAATCTTTCTTCCAATCTTTAATTACTGGGGTGGGCAGGAGATTCAACTTTCAAAATTCTAGGTGTGTGACTGAAAGAAAAATATTAAGTGTCTCCAAACTAAATTAAAAAGTAATATTGAAACCACAATAAAAATCCACCGATGGACATTGCACAGAGTACATTAATCAACACCAAGCAGGACAGTATTTGAAAATATGTATGTAGCTGATAAAAAACCCCAAACAAACAGAAAGGCTGAGGGAGAACAGAAAAAGGCCAAGGTAGTTAGCTCCCAGTGCAGGTTAATTCCAGACCACGTTGGAATTACTTTATTTGCAGGACTGCAGTGAGGTAGTTTCAATTACTTAAGGCAGCATGGAACATAATGTGTAATCCTGAATAAATACTTGAGTAGTTAAGGACTATCCATTTTTTCCAGTGGACAAATGGAATCGAGTGCTAGCTAGAGAGATCCGATATGGGATCCTGGGCATCCTCATCATGGGAATATCTCCTCAGGGCACAGATGAACAGGACTGTGTATAGCAAACAGTCACACCTGAAAGCATACCGTGCAAGAATGGATTCCAGTGTGTTCAGACTCACAAAACCAGTCTGAAAAAGGACAGGATTATCACTGGTCTGTATATTCACACAGGAACATCAAGAAGAGAAAAATAACTATTCAGGTTTAAGGATAAACCTCACTGACACAAGGACAAATGGCTCTAAACTACCCACGGAGCCATATGCAGCTGGAAATTTAAAGATGATTACTAAGCATTCAAGTCACAGAAGTTCAGGAGCAGCCCCCTCAGTTGGAACAGTGAAAGCAAAAATCCCTGCAGCTAAAACAGAGCTCAGCTTGGTTAACAAAGTTCCTGTGGTACCTGTGAGAGCCGAGGACACCGTGACCCAGTCCTGCCTCTATATTTAGCCAAGAGCAGAAAATGGCACACAGGCATCGTGATTAACTCATGGCCTCAAAGACACTCATTAAACCTCCTGGGGTTACAGTACCTGAATTCCCAGCCTTAATTAGGAAAGAGGGAAAGAGGATTGCCCTGAGTTCCTCTGAAGTTCCAACAAAGACAAAGGAGCAACTAAAAAATAATGTATGTTCTGTAAGAACCATCTCTGAAAGTGCTCTGGTGTTCAGAAATAAACTGCTTTGGTTCGCTGCATAGACAAGGAAACAAAATAACTCTGGGCAAGGCACTTCTAGATTTAGAATGCAAAATCAAGTTATCCAAACCCAGCATTATAAAAAAGGGTTTATTTATCAGGTCTAGATTCTTACAGTACATGCAGAACTCTGAGAAACTGTCCATGAGCTGCTGACACCATCAGGTGTATTTTAGGCTATAAACCACAGGAATTACTATGCTCACCTGAGTATTTTAGGGGTGGCTTTGGCATATATAGATAGCATAAATATTTCTGGGTGCTTACACCTGCAGGAGAACAACAGAATTGGGCAGGATACCAGGACTCTGTGTGTGCTTTTACCCTTGCTGGGGAACACAGGACAAACTGCTTCCAGGGATTCAGCCTTAGTCTGAAGTGAAAACCTGGGGATGAAAGCACTGCAGCACTGAACCTACTTCAGCACTGCAGCACAATGCAGGGGAAAATCCCTGGAAACCCTTAGAGCCACGCTGGATCCCTGTCAATTCCAATCCCACCTGCAGCTGATGAGATGGGAAACTCTCCTCCACGCTTGCAGATTCTGCTGTAATTAAACTCAGCCTAAGGATGCTGTGATTGTTGTGACTGCAGTGGCTGAAGGACTCATCTTGAAGCCAAAAAGAGCCAAACCACAGCAAAACAGCTGCTTTTATTCAATTCCAGTAGAAGCAGATAGGATGTGCAGCACACAAGAAGAAGCAGCCTTTAAAATCTACCATTAAATTGCATTGACTTGCAAAGGAGACAACAGCATTTTTATTCGTAACCAGAACTTCTTAAAACTTGAGAAGGAGAAAATCTATTACAAGTTAAAGCCAGAAACTGTCAGATCCAATATGTCCACTCAGGAATGCCTTCAAATATTAGATCCCCATATTCCAGTAATTTTCGTAATTTACAGCATCTCACTGGAAAACTTCCAGCTTTGCCAGGAAGAAAATTGGAAACATCTATAGTCGAGAGCATGCAGCAAGTCAGCTTCCTAAAACACTCCTCCCCTAGCAAATCCTGCTTCTAAAGGAATAAAATGGAATTAAGCCTTCAGACGATAAATCTCAATAAATCCAAAGCTGGTTATATAATTATGAGACCTTTGTCATGAACAACTCCTAACTACAACAATTACTGTAATTATTCATTTACATGTATTTTATCCTCATTAGAAACAGAATTTATGCCAACTGTTAAGTAATAAATGTCTTTCTTCTTACCTATTATTTTACACTGAACATTCATTTCAGGGAACGGACTTCAGATCCACATAGGAAACGGAATTTATTTTTTTAAATGCTTTCCAAAAAATCACTGGATAAAGGGAA
This sequence comes from Brachypodius melanocephalos, assembly GCA_013398615.1. Lineage (NCBI taxonomy): Eukaryota > Metazoa > Chordata > Aves > Passeriformes > Pycnonotidae > Brachypodius > Brachypodius melanocephalos. The sequence continues at coordinate 1,686,007 of VZSR01000680.1, forward strand.
GTGTCAGGTTATTATTTTGCTTCAAAAGAATAAAGAAAAGACTTCCCATTCAGTGGATAATAATTTTTTCAGCATGTACCACTCAGAGCTTAGAAGAACAATAATTTCAGCTAGACAGGTTTCTTCCTATGCTTTTATTCCTTTAGTCTGCCAGGAGATACTCCTCACTGTGAAACAATATAAAACTAATTTCATCCAATACTGCCACAGTGATCATCTGCAAAATAACCATCCTTAGATGTGTAAGGGTTAATTAAACACTAATGAAGATCTTTACAACCCTAGCATGGTGATGAAATGAGAGTTCTGAGCAAGTCACACTGTACTAAATTTTTGTTTTGAGTTGAGCCAAGTATTCTGCAAGGACAACATAAGAAGTACTTCACATATATTAAAACATATATTGGGTGGTATAAGGTTGTTGTTATGACTGCCTGGAATCAGAATAGATGTTCCCTCTCTAGAGATAGTTGCCAGCTAACCAGATCATCAGAAATCCAAAGTTCAGGCTCCTTCCCATGGCTACATCCAGGGACACCACTCAATCCCTTCAGCTTGACCTTATAAAAACAGGACTCCAGTGAACTTCCACAAGTTCAGTGCAAGCCATAGTTGGAAGGCAGGTGGCACAGAAGGAATACATTTTACTGGCAGAACTTTGGCTAAAAAAGGAAGGCATCATGGTAACAGCAGCAACAGGGGCAAGACAGATGGCAGAGAAACAACCCACCTAAAGCAGAGTTAACTATTCCACCCCACCAAGTGTGGCATGTACACATCAATTAATTTAAGATGATGAAGAATCAGTAGTATCCCAGTCAGAAAAACTTGAGATCTCTTAGCTTGTCTGTTCTGTGCCAGACACCAGTGACCATGGCAGCTCCTGCTGGATGGCCATTCTAGTCACCTGCTCATCATCGCCTTGGACACACCTTGACTTTCACAACCTACAATTGTTTGTGATCATGAACTCCACAGCTTTTACCATACAGGAGGTGGTTTTGTTCAGTTTGTGACTTTTTTAAGGGCTTGGGGGTTTTCTTTCCTACCAATTTCCAACTTTAAGCAATGGTTTTGCTCACAGAAAGGCACAGTGAGCTATTGCTGCCTACACACTGTATTCACACCATCTACTTCACAAGTATTTTGTGGCACCCAGGATCTGAAGTACCCCTTTGCCAGGCTGACAGGTCCTACCCCACCAGATAAGTGTTCCCTGTACAAAAGTCAATCCCAGAGCACCTCTACTGCCTGACCCTCAACCTGTTCAAGTCTATGATATTAAAGATGAGCAAATGCCATGGAAACTTTTGGTGGAAAAACACTGATTTCAATCCCTTCCCTCACAGCTTCTGACACCCTCTTTTCACTGCACTGAACACAGGAGCAATTACAGCTCCCAAACTAGGTAATACCAACCTGCTCTGTGAAGATCATGTTTGCTAATCAGCTAAACCCAGGGGCAGAGTTCCTAATGAAGCAAGTTTTGGGGCACAAACACGCCTTTCCACAAAACTATTTCCTGCTCTTCGCATCTCATTGCAGGGCTGCAGCACAACCCTGATGCACAGGCAGAACAAGAGTGCAGATTTCAAATGTGCCTGTGCACAAGTGGACACACTACCAGGCCTAGGAGAATGTACATTAGAGCTTCTACAGGCAACACTTCCAACACACCCAGGTGTGAAACTGCACGGCTTTGCATTAAGAAAACCCATCCCAGAGCTCTTCACTTTCAATGCATCTTTATACCTTACACAGGAAAGCTCAATATTTAATATGAGCTTTAATATTTAATTTTCCAAGATTCAATTCATAAAAACCTACTTTGGAAACAATTCCACCCACCTGAGGAATACCCTTGACACTGAGCAGCAATCAACCAACACAACAAGTTTCTCAGTTGCCTCCCTTGCTCCTAAGATCCTGTACAGCCTTTTCTGAGTCCAAACAATTATTTTCTGCTATTTTAGAACAACTCAGCTGATCCTGCAACCCATGCTAAGGTTTACACAACAGCCATGCAGTGTCACACGTGTTACAGTCCTGAGATGCACTTGATGCTGGCTGCCAAAATGCAAGGGGGACACAAATTTTTGTGTAATATTTTGAAAGACCACTAAAAGTGACAGAGAAAAGGTATAACTGAGCATGACTGAGGTTAAACACTGGCCACAAAGTTTGGCTGGGCTTTCAGAGCTTCCTCAAATTTGGAACCTTTGATTCCTCACATCCTGCAAAACCCAGTATTGCTTATTTGCTACTTCATTTCATGCAGGAAGTGAGAATATTGAAGAAAAAGAAGTGCTCACTTGCACGAAAGCATTAAGGAGTCTCACTGTTTGGACTCTGGGCATTGCAGTTTCCTCCTTTATTCTCCCTGAGATGGTTTCTGTGTTACTCAGAAATGGAAGGTGGGAGAGAGATTACTTTCTTTCATCCATATTTGTTTCAATTCTCCATTTCCATTTCTACCTGCACTTCTTCCACAGCAGAAAATTGCTTCATAGCATCATTGCTGAGAAGACAAACACAATCTCCTCTACAAAAAAAAATTAAAAATTAAAATGTATCCCTAAAGTTCACACATCTTCCTGCAGGTCTCTTCCTCGCTATTACATCATATGCTGAGGAAACCATCTCATTCTTAACACTGAGTCAAAGCCCACCTAATCTAAAAGGATAAACTACTGTGCACCATCTACAGATTTCCACTTTAAAAAAGCAGAATTTAAAGGGAACCATAATAACATGAGAAATATTTTCCAACAAAGAGTAACCCGAGAAGAAAAATTTAGAGAGAAATCATCAAAGATGACAGGTCAGTATGAAACACCAAATAAAGACAGCATTTTACAGGCACCTGGAAGTTTACTCTGAATCTCTCATCATTAGGAAGGGTCAACACAATTGAAAGGATAGGGTTACCTGCTGCTAAACTGCAGTGCACAGAAATAACAAATCCACTTTCATCCAACAGCTGCCAGCTACTTTGGTGTACTTCAGCCTCTCAAAGCATGTGGTAGTTCAGCTCCCTGGAAACAGCATCCAAACTCTCAAACCATGTGCAATTCCCCCAAGGACTGCAGCATCACTTCCACAGATTTCATTTACTCATTAGGGAAGCACCAGAGGAATCACCTTATTATGCCTTTCATAAGAAACCACTGCAGAAAAGCTGTTGTGTTTCAGAGCTGGGGATTTAGTGCAGGTGTAAACATTCTCCTTCAACAGAGGCAACCCCACTGGATGCAGATGCTTTAAATCCAGTGAGAAAAGGACAAATTTTTACACATTTCCTACTGCTGCTTCCAGGATTACCCAGCAAACAGTCCCAAACGTTCCAAGACCTAGATCCAGCCTGGAAAGGTCACTTGGCGACTTACAAAGCATGCTGGCACTGCTGGAGTGCAGAAACTTGTCTGTAGCAGTACAAATGTGTGTTTTCACTGCCAAAATACATGCTATTTTTGTTCTCTGCCAAAGCAATCCCTCCCATCAAAGGCTGCTACTTCTGTAAATTCATGACATCCAAGGTCCCAATTTTCACATTTAATAAATGCCACTGTCAAAGCCCTATCTGAGAGACTACTGTGGTAGATCAGGTAAAAACAGCAAACTGTATTTTAGAAGCATCCCAGCCTTACAAAACTACCAACACTGTGGTTATTACTGATAATTTCATTTATGTCCCTCCCCTAGGAGCTTATCTTTGCCCAGGCTGTAGTTGGCAACTTGCTGTCAAGGCAGAAGGAAGGAGTAGTTATCACAACTGCAGTTTGCAGAGAAGCAGAGTTATTTCCTGCCCATACTTACTATCACAGGCTGGTATTTTCCAAATTCAGTTTCTTTTCTGGTTAGAAGCATAGGCAGCATCCTTCTGAGTGAGCACTTGGCAGCTTTACAGTGGAAGCCATAATTCTCACTTACCTTCTACACCACAAACCCACTCACTTTCAGAAGCTGACAACCAACACTTTCACCTACCTTGCAGCCAAGATTTTTTAAAAAAACTCATTTGACACTGCCATCTCTCAGTTGGGTGTCCAACCTGACATGCACACATAAGACAACCAGTCTCAAGAAGGATGTATTTCTTTAAAAAGCCCTTTAAAAATCACACTTTGGGTTGGTCAGGGTTGGGTTGTCCAACAAACTGAGCATCTTTGCCAGCACCTAGATATTTCAGCTATTTGGGCAGCACTCCCTTTAGCACTGACATTAACTGTTAATGCAGGTTTCTAAGACAACAAATACAGCTGCTTAGGTAGAAAGAAAAGTGAACTGCCTGCCCACTCACCTACATCCCAGTGAAATCTCCTCTTATGGCAAAACATAGACCACTCTCTTTAAACTAATCTCAGCCATGCATGGAAGAAAAATGTTTCCTCTAAGAGCTGATCTTTTCACTGTGAAACCATCAAATTGCCAAGGAAGCACACCCAGGCTGTCCTGCAGGCAGTGCAGGGTTGGAGATCATGGACCCCCTCACCAGCACCCTGTGTTTTCATGCTGCAGGCACCTCATGGATGTGAAGAAAGGGATAGTTTCTTGACAGGCTAAAGAGTTAAAGAGAATTTGAAGCTTTTTGCCTCCAACCTGCAGCATGATGATAGTTTGGCACTTCAACTCTGCTTCTTTCACCCTCCTTCCCTCCCTGGGTCTCACCACATCACCCTCAGCAGGCACTCTCTCCAGGCTAAAAAGAGTTACAAAAAAGGGTTTATAAGCAACCAGAGAAAGTCACAACTTTTATCTACTGAGAAATCATTTCTTCTATCTCATGACAGTTACAAGGTCTCAAGTGGGAACACGTGAGCTGAAAAAGAAAGGTCTTCCTTAGAAAATTCCTAGGCACAAGCACCACAAGGCAATGTCTTTTATTGCCTTTGCCCACCACTGGGCTTACAAACATCCTCCACTGAAATTTTGATTACATTTTACTGCCTTTTGAAGTTGGAACTACAGTTTAGAAGAATATAAATCTTAATATTCTCCTATTACACCATTAAAGCACCGAAGCACAGATCCTGCATTTGAAGAGACACACCAAGGCTTTAGATCCAGCCACAGTAACTCCAATTTCCCCCCATCCTTTTGCTTTCTGTCAATTTTAGGAAATGCCCTCAAGCTCAGGTTTCATAGACAGTCACAAGCAAGTACAAGGTAAGCATTACATTTTTACTTGCTGCATTCTTCACAGCATTTTGCTGAAGAAACATTTGTGATTCCTTTCAAAGTTTCTTACCAGAAAAGGAGAGAGAGGAAGGACATGTCTACACTTGATTTTCCTCTTTTGCCCCACTCACAACAATATAGGGTGAAAAATTGGAAGTTTTCTTCACTTCCGGCAGCGGTTAGAAAATAATTCAAATTGGAAAGGAACTCAAAGTTTTGCTGCAAAAAAAAATCCCAGACAACTCTGTGTTTATGTTTTTTGTTAATAAAGCAGAATTTATGTTATTTACAGGCCAGGTGGTGCTCCTGGCCATGTCACAGGAAGACACAGAAGACAGCACAGCTTCCAGGAACGGGACACCAGCCTGCTCTGAGTGCAACTCTGACACTGCTGGCACCAGCTACAGCAGCCTCAGAGCAAAACATCACAGTGAGCTTCAACACAGCAAATCTAAATTTTAGTCTCTTTATTTTGGAGATGCCTAGAAATGTTACCTTAGAAATGAATTCAAGACAGCAAAATTGTAAAAGTGGCAAAGAGCATACTTGGGATCTTACATTTTGCCTGCCTTTCCACTTTTCCACTGGAGACTCACAACCACATTTTCCCTGCTGGCTTCAAGGAGCTCTCAAGTGCAGAACAATTGCAAAAGGATCATTCTTCCATGCAAAAATACTTCTGTTGTGTCACAGGATTAATGCATGCTATTAAATATACACACATATGACTGCTTAGGTATCTATCACCAAATGAGTTCGTCTGACAGCTGTTGAACAGAAGAAAGTGAAAAACATCAAAAGAATTATTCTGGTCCTGTAACATTTTTAAAGCACCTAATGCAAACCTTTAAATCTTTGTTCCTTTGTGAGCTGGAAGAAAAGAAAAACCACTGATGAAGAACAATCCAAAATTAATCTGAAGAGGCAGAGCAAAGAACTCAGCATAACGTAATCTATGCTTCTAATTTCAAAGAGGATGAAATCATCTCCCCTTTAACCATGTAAAACATGGGCTACTAACAATTCAAATGATGCTTTGAGTAGAGTTTAGTCACCTTGTTATGAAAAACATGGGTCACCTGTTCAGACCTTCACTATTTAGGCAGAATTAAACTACTTGTTAGATATATATTTTAAAAAAAGGTACTTTCACATTCCTACAAAGTATATAAAAAGCTGGATCATCATTATTTTGAAAGACAGCTGGGTTTACACATCTCCAAGCTGTACTGCCACGAACTTGCTGCTTTCCTTCTGAAAGGATGAGATCAGGCAGTCACTAAGCAGAAGTGACCCCCATGAGGCAATAAACTCATCTCCTCAAGACTGATTATTTCACTCATACTGAACACTCTTGTGTAGCATTACAGAGCACTGAGCTTTATGGACATTTGAAACCCACCTCTCAGGGTCCTTTAAGGCAGGTAAGTAAACACAACCCTTTTTGGAAATGTAACACTGCTAGACATTCAAGATCTCCTGTATCTGCTCTCCAACAACACAGAGGAATAGATTTCCAGTGAAATCCTTCACAGCTCTTAGCAGAACGTTATAAATCCATTTCAAAACACTTCCCTCGTCTTGATGGTGTTTGGGCATCTCCAGGCAATTAATCAAGGTCTCATAGTGCAAAGACAGCTCAAGCTTCACTGGCATTTTAATCCATTTCTCGAGTTCCTGCTGATCACACAAAACCAAGAACTCCCAATACACTTCTGCCTTTTATCCAAGCTTAGCAGTCAGACATGCAAACAGAGTTTGGAGCTAAAACCACCTATGTAACTCCCAGGCACAGATAATCAGAAATAATCTATCTTCCACCTCCATGTGCTCCAAGGAAACCCCACCCAAGTGCTCACCCCCATTCCTACAGAAGACCTGACACCATGGAGTGCCAACAGATTGATCAAAAGAGAGCAACACCAAACGCAATGCTCCTGACACTTGAAACCATTCTGGGTGTAGTGACAGGGCAATTCCTGACATGGGGCCTTTGCATGGCAGCTCAGGAAGAGCTGGGTCACTGTTGGGCCATAAAGATTTTTCAACACAAACAGCAAAGCCAGGGGCAGTCTCTGTCTGACTCACTGAGCACATCCTGCCCAAAAAGGAGAGACAAAAAGCCCAGTGATGTCATTTTCCAGAGGGAAGCACAAGAAAGTTCAACAGATTGGGTCAGCTCAAACGCACTTCTGCACATGCAGCACACTGTTGTACCTGGAAACAACCCAGAATGCTTCAAATGTGAAGGACTGATGACTGCCTGCCATCTGCTCTGTTTCCTGACACAAGAAAGAAAATAATGCAAAAAAATACTCTGAAGCACCAAATGCAGTCTCAATACCAGCACCAGTAGCTGTTTCCTCACTGCTGTGGCAGGACAGATGCGGCTCCAAAACGAACTGCTCTTCACACCACAGTACATTACCTGCCTAAAAAATACTACACTCACCTAAAGGGATTCAACTTGTGGCCCCTAAGAAAATATGTCCAGGGAACCCCCAGAGGAGGAAGATAAGGAATATTACTGTTTCCAGGGTTCAGTTTCTGCATAGTACTGGCACACTGTCTGTACTAGAGACCAGGAGAACCAAAACGACAAAAAATTTGTTTTAAAGCCTTGAAATTGCAGAAAACCCTATAAATCTTCACACATATAACTTGTGCCTTAAAAAGTAAGAATTCAGGGGGAGAAAAAATTACTCAGGACTGTTGGTGTATCTGATTAACTTCCGCTGCAGTGTGCCCAGGTGAGCACAACTCCACAGCAGCAGCAGGATCCTGTGTCTGCTGTTCCTGACTGCATTTTATTTCCTGCAGACAGAAAGGTAACCAAAACCCTCTTTATGATCACACACCCCCCCAAAAAAAAGAGTGATTCCCTGAAATTCACCCTGTTTAACCCCAGGGACTGCAGACAGCTTGTTTCACACTCTTTTGAAGACTCTGTAGAAAGCAGCTGCACTCTTCAGTGGGCTCCTGACATCATGAATTGATTTTGTGCAGACTTTCTCTTTCTACCTTATTGTTCATCTCCCAGTAATACTTAAAACATCAGTGAGCTGCTACCTGATCCTACTGAGCCAGTTTGCTGAGCCAGATAAGTAAATGCAACAGTCATTACTAACTATTTAATTACAGGGTTTTGGTTTTCCAGAAATGCAGCTGCACATAAGACACTGTGTATTTCAGCTCTTGGAAAGTCTGCATCCTCTGAGCTCTTCATGTTGATCAGCATCCTGAACTCTAACAGTTAGAGGGGAGACCAACACACTTCATTCTTTAGGCAATTCCAGTTTTCATTTCTTGGAAAGAATCCAAACAGATAGAATGTTTAAATCTTTAAAAGATCCATCCTGAGCCTTTACAGGTAAGATGCGTCCTAATCCCTAAGACAAACCTCTCATCCATCTGAAATTCCAAAACAGAACTCAGACCTCCAAATGGATTTATGACTCAGTACCCTACCAAAGATTTAGAGCACACTACTAGAACAACAAAACTAAACAGCTAAGGTTACTAAAGTACAGTATGGGTGTTCTCAAATATCCTGACTGCTCCCATCATCAGGCTTATGGATTCATAATTCTGCCTGGAGGGACACTAATTAAAAAAAAGGCAGAGTGGGATCCAGCAACTTCTGCTAGCATCCAAAAATGAACAGCAGCATGCCATGCCTAAGAGACTCAACTGCCCATTTTGGTAGGGCAACAATATTCTGAAAGGTATTTTGCGGGGATATTTTTTTTGGGTGGTGGTGTTGGGTTTTTTTCCTAGTTTTTTATAAAATCTTGTCTCTTTACTTCAGCATCTCCAGTCTGACTTTAACAATTTGAGCATGTACACTCCTGAGCACGACATGAAAAATCCCATAAGGTTTCATCTCTATTAAAATGAAAGAACAAACTAATAACCCAACTGTTAAAAAGAGATGTGAAAGCTGTAATAAAAGAGAGTCTGTTATACTATTGATGTGGCATGGAATATCTGTCACACTCCAGACAGAAGCCAACCTTCAACAGCCACATGACAAATCCCTGAACACATCAGTGAGGGATGACAGGCCATTAGTGACATCAGCATGAGCAAGGTTATGAGGAACAATCAAAACAGAATTTTAAATGAATCACCTTTAAAATACAAACAAAACCAAAAAAAACCCCAAACAAACAAACAAACAAACAAACAAAAAGAAAACGACACAAACAAAAAATGTAGTTTTAAAATCATTTTTCACACTAGGATTTCTTTGCTATTTGCTCATCTTTATCCAACTACAAATCTGAGGTTCAATACCTCAGGGTATTTACCTGAGGGTAAACTGGTTAAATCACTTTGACTTCAAAGTATCTGCTTTAACTCTGATTTAAATAATCTGTTCTGATCTTCCATTGTATTTCCACTTTCTAGAATTTTTCCTGAAAAGAAATACAGATTCTTCCTGGTTGGAATGGTGGGGGGGGATATTTTCAGTTTTGACTGGTTAGGAAGCTACTCTACAAACACTTTTTTATTTTACTATTTTTAAGCTTCTTACATTAGTATCTTATTTTTCTCTTCAGTATTTGACTATACTTTTTTTTTTTGGTGAACATTTCATATCCATTAGCTGTAAAACACTTTATAAACAGGGCAAAAGAAATTGTATAAAAAATAAGGTAAAAGTAATAAAAAGGTATTTTTAAACTGAAATCAAATTGTTCTAAATTAAACAAACTTATTACAGGCCACATTATCCATAGTTGGTGAATTTGGTTGTATACATCCCTCAGGTTTTTGTTAGGACAGAGAGGTGATTTTCATACTTTCTTGTTATTGACAGATCAAAAGAAGAAAAAGCTTTGCAGCTTTTGTAGTTTCTCACCTTTGCCTCCCCAACTCCCTGAAGGAATTCCAAGAACCACAAATGAAGAATGTTTTGTGCCTGCTGAAAAGCAACTCCTGTCAAACCAGTTCTGTGCTGCAGTAAATTCTCTGCAGACATTTCCACCTACTCTGTGGATACACTTCCTTCATAGTTACACATGCAAATATATCCTTCTTGAATATTATAATTTAATGAAAAGTTACTACACTATGAAAAAGGTAAGGCCTGAATTTAGTACTTTCAAATCCAAATTAATTCTCCTTTAAATATTTCATTTTAGCCTGTTTCCCAGAAAGTTTCTTCCCCATGCTCTTCATCCCTTTCCCCACATTGCGTTTCCATCCCAGGCACCAGCATTTACTGTGTGCCACCTCACCTTTCCTTCTCTCAGAATTCTTTCCAGCTCTTATTCATCAAGGCAGTGTGCTCCATGAATCATGCTCCAGTCTCTTCTCACATGATGAGCCCTGAGGTTCGTGCACTGCTGCACAAACAGGTCCAGGCAGCCCTCTGAGGATGAACATTCCTGCTCCTGCTGCCCCATGCCAAGCACACCCTCCTCTCCTCCACAGCCCTTCAAGTCCCAGGACAGTCCCATGACACCAGGAGAGCAAGCACATGAAACTCTTCAAGGCAGGCAAGACCATCTCTGCTGGCACCTGGAACAGGTTCCTGTCACCTCAGTTTTCAGCTCCTTGTTAAAGCCCCAGGTGCTGTACTCCATAGGGCACTCATCTTCTTTTCGGGGTATCTACAACCTCTCCATTTTTCACCCACTACATGTCTCCATACCAGCCACAATTCAAGAGATTGTCCAGCTCTACCTGTTTTATTTTTTCTTACTCATTCTGAGTTCCAGTATGAATAAAGTGACGCTCCATCCAAACCCACTCCACTACTCTAAAAGCAGGGCAAATTGTCACTGAAAGACAGAAGGACAAGGAAATCAAGTATCTGAAAATGTTACACAGCAGTATCAGGAACCACCAAAAAAAAAAAAAACCACTCCCTGGCTCAGGGCTTTGGCCAAAAGGTAACTTCAGAGGCTGAGATGCAGCCTGGCTGAGGAGACACACAGCACATCTGTCATTCCCTCAGCAGGAGAAATATTGTGCCCTAGAAATGTTGCAACCAGCAGCATTTCAAGGGACCTTAGTCCACACCACCAGAGCAGCACTGTCCAACTGGGTGACACAAACACCCAGCCAAGAACTCTTGGAGAGACATCACCCTTCCCAGCTCGGTAAATAACAACATGAGTCATTATTTTGAAGTGCTACGTTTTGTACACGACACAAACAGGACATTACAGAAAATCCCACCACACAAGGGATTTACATTTTTGAACAAAGCCTGTCCAAATGCGTCTGTGACGTTCTTGACACAAAGCAATTCCTATCACCCAACCTCAGCATCTGTAAAAAATGCAATTGCCTCCTCCTTGGGCTCACTTCTAGGAAATACACAAAATACACAAATTCACAAAAGGAGAGAGGATGGCCAAGTTATGACCCAGTGAGTCCCATTTTATTGCTGAGGGATTAGCAGGACTCAGGGAAAAGCCACTGTTGGAGTCTTTTCCAGCGGATTTGAAGGGAACTGAAAGACAACAGGTTTCACCTGCTGATACAGCTCAAAAGGATATGGCCACTACAAAAAACCCCATCATGAATATAATACCAGCTGTGGGTGTGCAGGTGCTGAAGTCCCACAGGTGATGTGCCAACTCAGGCAGAAAAGGCAGACAGAATCTCTGTGTTAACCACCTGATCCCAGACATGACTGTGACTACTTTCATGACTTCTGAACTCGAGGAAAATCTAAAGGATTTAGAGCCCAGCACACTCCAGAACAGCCCAGGCTATTCCAACCGTGTTCCACTCAATTGCAACAGCATTCACTTGCACACAGCAGACATGCACAAAGTTTAAGCCACAGAATTACACCTTGGGTTCCTCCACAGTTTCTACCACTCCAAAAGCTCAGTGTTTCTCCTAAGGGAGGTGTTTAAACAATTTATTAACCTGGCAACAAATCACAGCATAGGGCAAAGAGCTCTCTCTCATTAACTAGGAATGACAATGTTATGGATCAGGGAACACTGCAAAATGCACATCTCCACACAGGGACAGACAGCAGGGCAAGTCTCCACAGCCACGAGCAGCCCTGCAGTGTCAGCAGCTCTCCTGAGCTTTACCTTTCAGCTCTTCACTGGGAGAAAAGAGGCACACTGTCCTACTCCTTGTGTGCCTGTCCCAAAGCCACTCAGCAGGACTTCCCATGATGGGCTGTTGTGGATGTGTGCTCAAACACAAGCAGAGAAGAACAATCTGCATGGTCTTACCAGCTACCACAGTCCTTCCCTTTCCCAATTCCAGCAAACGAAAAATGATGGTGATATTTCCCTTCCCGGCAGTCCTTATCTCACATTCAAACATGAGATGGCCAAACAGGACCTGACAGAAGCTTTCCAATGAATGGAATCTCATAGGAATTCAACTGCAATATAACATATCTATAATTATAATATATATATAACAGGAATCTCACAGATTTTGTGGGCTTTTCCCCATTTTGTTTACAATTTCTTCACCACAACATTTTACTTACTTTATTAGGCCCTGTAACGTTTCAACACTACATTACAGGCCAGAGAGCCAATTCCATTAGAAAAAGGCATAACAATCATTTCTCTTTGTTCATACAAGATTTCACTCTGTGGCAAAGCAAAAGACAGAGAGCCCACTCCTTCCCAGGGAGACCACAGCAGGCACTGGCAGACAAAGTGATGCACAGAGGCAGAGAACCAGAGATTCCCCATGTCAATCCAAACCTCACAGCCTGTAAAACCTGAATAATAAGTTATTCTGAGCTTTGAACAAAGACTCGAAAATGGATGAGACTTTTGGGGCCTTATAAACGAGGTGAGGAGGGAGGAGTTATTAATAAAAGCACCATGGAAGGGTTGTACATCACTTTGATCATTTGAAGCACTGCCTCTGCAAAAACTTGTGGATATTCAGCCCCTTAGAACACAAGTCCAGTCCTGGCTATACAAAAGCTTTGAATAAGGTAGGCAGCGATTTTGGATGTGAAGAACAATTTCTATGATCTTTACTGCTGCATATAAAAATTAGTAATTTCTATCCATTAGCCTGGCCAGAAGAGTTTTCTGATATGAATAATTTTGGTTAAGGAGCTGCCATACCATTCTGTTGCCTAAAGTCGACGGAATTCCAACCTGAAACTTCTGTTTCGCAGCGCATAAGCTTTGCCAAAAGCTAAAAAAAGACGCGCCACGTGAAATCTGCATCAACCCAGATGAAAATAAACAAGACAGCTTGCTTAAGAAATCCTCCATGGTTTCAAAAATCAACTGACCTGCAAGAGCCAGAACATCCTGCGCTTACTAGACCACGGCGAGCGGCGTGAAGTCATTTACACAGAGAAGGGAGGTGTCAGGCTCACAATCTCTAGAGAGCGTCTGAGAGCCGCAAAAGAGCGAGCACCGGCCAAGAGGCACCAAAAATCGGTCGTTTCCATCCCAAAAAAACACTCGGTAGGTAGCTCACACTCCAAAAACCCCAGCAGGGCGGGCTGTGCGCGGTGCCGCCCGACCATTTTTCCCCCAAGGGCATTTCAGACAATGGGGCAGGGGCCTGAGGGGCGCCCGGGGAAGGCGGGCGGGCCCGCGGAACACAACAGGTGCCGGTGGTGGTGTTGTTATCCACAGCGAACCGGGCCGGGGCTGCCGCTCCCTCAGGGGGCTCCGGGGGCTCCTGCGCCGCCCGCCCGCCCCACCCGACTCACCGAGGCCGCTGATGTCGTGCCGGAGGCCGGCGCGGCTCCGCTCCTCCGCTATCGCCCGCAGCATGTGCCGCAGGGAGCGGTCGGGCTCGCCGTCCGCCTCGCCGTCCCTCCGGGCACAGGCCATGCTGCCGCCGCCGCCGCCGATGAGCTCATGTCAGGCCGCCGCGGGGGCGGCACCCGGCGCTCCCCACACGGCAAATCACCGGCAGCGCTCCCGGGCCCGCTGCCCCCGGCCGCTTCCCCTCCCCGGGACCTTCCCCGGGCGGCGCCGCCCGCCCCTCCCCGGGACACCGCGACCGCTCCCACCGGCTCTGCCCGGCCGCGCTCCGCCGCTTCCTGCTACTGCGGCCGCCGGGCGGGAGCGGCAGCACAGGGACCCGCCCGGGCACGCCCACGGGGCGGATCCGCCACCGACCGTCATCCCGGGCAACCCATCCCGCATCCCTGACAGCAGCCAGCATCCTGGGAAACCCATCCTGCATCCTTGACAGTCCATCCTGCATCCCGGGAAATCCATCCTGCATCCCTGACATCAGCCAGCATC
>VZSR01000680.1:1700505-1785887 GCA_013398615.1 Brachypodius melanocephalos
GCATCCCGGGAAACCCGTCCTGCCATCCCTGACAATCTATTCTGCATCTCTCACATCAGCCAGCATGCTGGGAAACCCATCCCGCATCCCTGACATCAGTCAGCATCCTGGGAAACCCATCCTGCCATCCCTGACAATCCATCCTGCATCCCTGACAATCCATCCTGCATCCCTGACATCAGTCAGCATCCTGGGAAACCCATCCTGCATCCCGGGAAACCCATCCTGCATCCCTGACAATCCCTCCTGCATCCCTGACATCTAATGACTGTTTCTGGTCGGGCTTTCTGGGCACCTTCTTCGCTGTCCTTCCTCCTCACTGTGTCCCACAGGTCTGTCCACTGTCACTGCAGATCTCTCCTGCCCTCCCCACTGATGTCATAGAGAACCTGCTGCTTCCTTCTTGCCCTCCTGTTCCCATGTGTCCCCTATGGGTACAAAACCCAACCTAAGGTGTCTGCTGAAGGTTCTACCAAGATCTGTCACCTCTCCCTTAGCACTGACTCCTCTTGTTGTGAAAATCAGGAATTGGTGATGTCAGGGAATAACCCAGCTTGTGCTGCAGAGATTGGATCCTGTGTCCTCCTGCTGCTGATGGTGGTGGTTGTCCACAGCAGATTCCAACAATACCCAAAACTTCCTCAGAAATTTATGATTTCCTAAGCCACATTTGGAGAGCAATGCCACCACCTGCTCAGTTCCCCTGCAAACAATTCCCTCGATATTTTTTCTTTATAATATTTCTTCGGCCTCTCCTTAGTTCCTAAAAATACTGTAAAGGCTTAGGCAGACTATTCTTCTCTCTGAAGCCCCGTTTGAAAGTTGGCAGGCCTTGCAAGTGGTGGTGGGAAGAAGCAAAAGGGTCACAGGACTCCAAATGTGAGTTCACAGCATTTGAGAGTTGGGCCTTTTGCTACAGCATAATAAGAAAGGTTTTCAAACTCTGCATGTCCATTCTCCACAAAGGCATACATTTACCCCACGTTGCCAATTTCAGTTTCACATCAGCTTTTGACACCAATAAGTAACAATCAGACACCCCCTGAATGCAATTTGCATACAAAATTGGTGTCATGCACTTGTTTCCCATGACACCAATATAGATGAGTATTTTCTCTGGAAGGCCCTTATGCTGAATTGGACAGAGGAGAGAAATTTGAAGTTGATGTAGCATTTTGCTAGTAAAATATTTAGGTCTTTCATAAAGCAATAGAAACAGGGACATACAATCTCAGGATTTAAGCACCTCTTCCCTTGTTAAATCTGATAGTTCTTTTTCTTGGAGAGAATGAAGTTTGCAGTCACATGTTAGCCCTGTAAATGCATCCATGAGAGTTCTTTAGCCTCTGGGAAAAGCAGCAGAAGGCTGTCCTGTTCTGTTACCCTCCAAGTTGCTCCTGATATTGTCAGGAGGAACAACTCTCTCTGCTGCCAGAGGAGTGACAGTCTCACTTCCCTCACGTCATGCTGCACTCACCAATGCTTGGATGCCTTTCCCCTGAAGATTTCTCCTGGATCTCAGCAGCACTGTCATGTTGGAGGCACACAGGAACACTTGTGTCACCAGCCAGCAGCCAACCTTGCAGCAGCTTCACCAGAGTCTCCAGGATTTCAGCCTCTTTACTCTGCCCTGAGCACTATCCATAACGTTCCAGCCCCCCTGCTTTAAAAAAACAACAAGAAAACAACAAGGAAACTCACTGCTGCCCTGTCCAGGCCTTGTATAAAATGAAAAGGTATTCCTGCCCCTTAGCTCCCCACCCTACCTTCCGCTTTCTCTGGCTTCTATCAAAAGGCACCCATGGATAAAAAATGCAGCTGTTTTCCTTCTTGCAGGCTTCCCTAGCCAAACATACCTCCTAGTAGATCACCTGATCAGAAAACACAGGAATAAAGTTTGTTTTCTTAAAGAGACTATTGATTAAGTACCTTCAGGATCAGTTAGAATCCTAGAATGCCTTAGGATGTGTGTTTTATACAGCAGAAAGGTAAATACAAAGGCTTATTAAAAATATCTCACTGGCTTAATGTTGTGGGGTGTGCCTTTTGCACCAGTGAATAACACCCCCTCTGCAATGTGAAAATCATGCAAGTTATTCATATGAGGCTATTTTTTCCTACTATATTTATTTTAGTAGTAGCTAATAGTGATAGCCTGCAGTGAGTGCTGATGAGACCACATGGGGTGTGAATATCTAATGGTGAAAACGAGTTTGCAGGTCAGCAAAGATGAGCTCATTGGATGCACTTGAGTGTCTGCTTAATGGCTGAGTCCTAGATTACACATCCCTGACAGTCCTGACCCTGGCAAACCTGTCTGGCTGCTTACAACCTGTAATCATTATTACCTGAGCACTTGAAGCTCTTTAGGAGCATAAAATATTGCAGGAACAGACTTTCTAACTCTGAAGCTTTGGAAGTTATATTCAACCAACTATAAACATGCAAAGGATCCCCATTTTTCTCATGTGTTCCTTTACTGATAATAAGAAATTAAGATTAATAACAGCTATATGCACCAAATGAATGTTACATCTAGCTTGATGACACAGGGCATGAAATGGAGTTTTTTGAGGAAGAGATTAAGCAATTAAAAAATTCAAATCCTCTTTTAGTCTGAAATTGGGATATTGCCATCTTTGGCAGTCTGCTGTTCTGCTGAGGGCTTGCCTATGGGTCAGTGGTCATCCAGGCAGTTTATATGCAAAAAGGAACTCGGCAATCTTTACTTAATTGCCTCCCTAACTGCATCAAAGCATTCTGACTTAGAATGTGGCAGTTTAGGGCCTCCCATTATAAACTGTGTTAAACTGGCCAGCTTGAAAGAGAACTCAAAGTTGCTCCTAGAACTCCTTCATGTTCAGCACAGGCTGGATTTTGCTCCCAATATTAAACACACAAGTTACTGAAAGCTTTATGTACCTAATGTTACAAGGTCTTTTTTCAGCTGAAATAATTCTTTGGAGCTAGATCTCTGAATGCACAGCAGACTACTTCAGGTCATGCAATTCTGAAGTTAGAGGTGTTCTGTGTGTTTAGTTTCCTTTTGCTCTTCCCCCTTTCTTTGAACCAGTCTTGTTACCCCTGCTCCTCCTTTCACCCGTTAGTTGCCATGGGTTGTACTGAATGGAAGCCAGAAATGCTCAGCCTTGCACTGTAGGAGCAGAAACACATCTGAACTTGTATGTAGAGCTTTCAGCCCAGACTAATCCCTTTTCTCTTCAGCCAAAACCACTGAATCTTCTGCATCTGAGCCTTTTATCCCAGGTTCCTCCTGTGCTCTTCCTGCGGGGATAATTATCTCAACAGGAGTGACATATGACCTGTAGCCCTTCTGATAACAGACTTGTGAGGTTTATAAGCCACTTACACAGAATCCATGTCTCATTGTTTTTCTTGAGCTGCATTCGTACCCAGAAACCCCTCACCACTTATGAACCCACCGCAAGCTCTTCACCAGCTCAGCAAGTCTGAAATCCATGTAGGAACTATTTTTTCACACAGCTAAGCTCTTGGGTAAGAGGAAATGGGCCAGTCCCTTGACAAAGGCAAGTTCCTTGCAGGAAAGAAGCCTCTGCCAGGCTGGGTAGGGCTTTTCATTCTGGGCACAGGATTCTGCTGGGAAAACTGAACTGGCTGGAAGCCACCTCAGGGAGCAGTGGTGATCAGGACTTTGCACAGGCCAAGTATCTGCTGACAAGTGTGTCCCAGGCAGTGACTCAGCACTGCTTTCCAGAGGAATCTTACTTGATGCCAGTATATTGCTGAATTCCTTGGCGTGCTTTCTTACCTGTGTCTCACCTTTATGTGCCCGCGCTCTCTGCGTGTCACAGGCTTTGAGTTCATAGGCAGCAGATGCTAAAGAAACGTTCACCACCTCTTGGACATACAGGATTTCAGAGCTGTGAATGTGTAAGTCTGCCTGGGTGTCACCTGAGTCCTTTGAGAGGACAAATTTGGTGGAGGAGAATTGGGTGGAGAGGTCATGGGACTGGGAGCTGACCTCGTGTCACACCGAGCTGCAGCTGCTGGGAAATTGGGTGTTTGCATCCACTTCAGGTGGTGCTCAAGGCTTCTGCAAGACCTGTTTGCAACCACAAAGAACAGGTTTCAGCCTGCCTGAAAGAGAAAGGAATAAAAAATCCACTAAAGATCCCAACAGACTGTAACAGAAAACACCCCACCTCTCCAGAGAAGCGATCAAATCATGAGAAGTTTACAAAGAATGCAGTGATTAAATCCTCAATTCTTTTGGGAAAAGATACGTGATTACTTTCTAAAAATAAACTGTTATTTCAGAATTAATTTCTAAATAATTATGTTGTCATTTGAAAATGAGTTTTTTTAACTCCTGCGTTAGTGTGTACACTTCTAAAATCATAGGGGCAAAATCAGATCTGATTATGAGTAACAACTCTATGAATGCGGCTAGCAATGATGTAGCCTTTTTTTATTTCTTTTTGGAAATGTCTAAACAATAGAAATATGGAGGTATTTTAGAAATATCTCACCAAAAGGGTGTTTGAAAAGTTCACGATTTTGGTAATAGTGTGATTTTACTTTAGTGGTTTTAATGCTATATTAATTACACTATATTGTATAGTTATGTTAGTATTTCAGTATTAATGAACATCAGTTAATATTTTGAATAACAGACAAGACACAAAAGAATCTGTGAGCAGAGAGCAAAAGAAATTGTACTTTCCAGAAGATCTGCTTTTATAAACTGGGTTGCTCTAATAAATGACTCAAGCAGCAGCTCCAGATAAAGAACTTGGTGTGACAGGTTTTTTCAGATTCATATTTACTTAAGCAAACATTCAGTAGGCCAACTACACTCAAGAAAATTCAGGTAATCCTTGGAGCTCTGAGCAACCTGGTCTAGGGGAAGGTGCCCCTGCCCATGGCAGGGGATTGAGAGAAGATGGCCTTTAAGGTTCTTCCAAGTCAAACCATTCTGTGATCTCCAACAATTTACCTCTAAGGTTTTTCTCTACAGATGACCTGGCTGAACTCTGCTCTCTCATATAACAAAAATACTTTGTCACCTTCGCAAAATATTTTGGTGCTCATACCAATAGATGTAATAAATACATGAATTGGGGAAATCAAGTTTCCAATTAAGAAATGCTTTCCCACATTAAAAAAAAAAAAATTCAGGATGATTTTGTGTGGAATTCAGCCTTACTGACTCAATCATGTAAAAGGAAGCAGTCAGTGGATGTCAATAAGGTCAGGAATTCATCTTGAAGGGTTTTTTTTTTTTAATTAACTCAATTTTTTTTCCTACCTCTGTAGAATAAAGACAATAGATGTATCTTACAAAGACAACTCATTTGCTTGTGCAAGAAGCTCAATCTCCAATTTCGTAAGAGAAGTTGTGTTCAAGTTGTTAAGCAAACAAAAGAAGTTGAAGGTTTAAAGTACTGTTTATGTTTAAATGAATGTATATTAAATGTTGCCTTGTTCTCTCAAGTCAAAACACAATAATCTCATTTGGTCAGAGGTGGGGAGAAAAAAACCTGTGAAACAGGATTTTTATTCTGAGGATGGTTCTCTAAATTTTACAGTGTGGTGATTTGGAGGATCTGAGTTGTGATGACATGCACTTTTCTGCACACTAGCTGAGGCATTAAGTCCAGTCAGTTGTCTCCGTGAAATCTTCCTTTTCCACCAGTGGTGAATTGAGTAAATGCAACTAGCTAGGGAACTGTGAAAATGGTCTCAATTATTTTGTGTTTTGTAAAGCATTTATTAATGCCCAAAGTGCACTTTCAACAAATGCTTTTATAAATCACATGATCTTCTATTCTTGCAAAAAAGAGAGAAATTATACCTGTATGTATTAAACAGGTATCTAATGAGTTATTAAACATCTAATGAGTTCACAACAATTTATGGACACTTCAAATAATCCCTTTTCTTATCCAGTTGAACTGCAGTTACGTCCTCAGTTTCAGACCATGTACCTTGACAGACACACATTGCATTTTTTGTGTGTATTGTACTGTGTTTTATGTACAGCTATGGCTGGAAAATATGTCTTGTGTATGAATCAACTGTGCTTCTGTTGATCATATATCTACTAAAATTGAGCAAGTTCATCCTGACAAGATGAAACATAAGAAATAGATAAGTCAGACTTAAATCCTGGTAAGGCCCAGATATATCCAGAAGTGTTGGGAGGGTGTTGTGTGTTTTCCTGTACTGTGATACTGTCTCCTGTTAAAGACAATTTATATATATATATACATATATATATGACAATTTATATATATGTTTATATATAGATTATAGTCTCTAATCTATATTCTAGATTATAAAAAGTGCTCCTCAGATCAGCTTAAAAGGTAGTGACATCTGTTAGATTTAGGGAGCTTCTCATGTGCTTGTTTCAGGCTATGAGCTTTCCTTTCCTCAAGCAGTTCAATGAAAAAGAGGCAGCTATGGAGCTTCAGGAGGTGGGATGTGTCTTTCCACTGAAGAAGGGCTGTTCATAGCATATTTAAGATAAATGAGATGTAGAACATCAATTTGAGTTTCACAGTTCTAGTGTCTTATAGAACACTGAGGATTACTTGATTCCATGAATTTAGGCAGAAATTTTCGCTCTCAAAACATGAATTTGGTTGTTGAGGCCAAAAGAAACGCTGTATTGCAAACATCTCTTCCTCCTTCACAGCTGTCCCTGCCAATCCACCCAAAGTGTAGTTGTCAAGAAAACCCTTTCTAGGATTTTCTAGTCAGTGTTGCATGTCAGGAGTGCCAAGGGGTGCTGCCACCCATACCCACACCTCATCCTGCCTGCTCGCAGGGACTGTTGGAGCTTCATGCACATCAGATGCCAAATGCTCAGAATTTTTTCCTGCATCTCACCAGTTCTTTGTGGGAACATTAAGGGAGAAAAGCAATCTGCTGTCAGGAAGATCTAAAGTTTCTAGGTGTGAGCACCAAGCCCCTGCAGAGCAGGGGTTTCACCTGCTGGATCTCTGAGCCAGGCACAATCAAGTAAATGGGAAAACTTGTGAAGTAATTAGTGAGTGCTTCCCTGTCTGTCCATGGATGCTTGGCTGTGTGTTAGCCCTGACAAGTGCCTTCATTCTCAGTGCCATGGACAGCTGCCAGAGCTTCTCTTGATGAGCTAGTTTGATGTCATGCTTTGTTCCAAAGCCTTGCTTGTACTGTGTGTTCAGGGGAAGTACACTTGTAAGGCTTTGGAGAGAGTAGAAAGGGACAATTCCACCAGTGAACACCATATTCTCTTGTTGGACAATACCAAAAACAAAAAAACAAAAAAAACCAAAACAAACAAAAAAAAAAAAAAAAAAAAAAAAAAACAAACAAAAAAAACCCCCACCAATGGTAATATATTCAAATTAAACTAAAGGAAAAATGCCACGCATTTATCTTTGAATGCTACAGTATCCCACACACACAGTATCTAGAGGCTCTAAATTACGCTAGGTCTAACTGCTATGCATGGACAATGAAGAGAGTCCTCATCTCAAAGAGATTAAACACATTAGTTATTGCTCATGAACAAACCTTTAGAAATTAGAGGTCAGAAGGCTTTCAAAAAATCACATACAGCAGCAGTCAGATAAAGAAATTGTTATAACAAACCCATCCTGAACTGTCAGATCTTTTCTTTAACTTGGATGTCTCCTGACATTTCATCATCATAAAAATCTGTTTTCTATGTAGCTGGTTGCAGGCCTCATTCCTTATTTTATTTCTATTTTCTCAATTTTCCCTTTCTCCAGCCTTTCTCTCAAGCCTAGATGAATCCTGCAATCCATGAGGAAAATTTTTGAAAAAAATTATGTAATTATCATGTTAGCTATTGTTGCTGAACTCTGAAGAGTGTTGGTCATTGCTTAATGGTCTCCAGCATCATTGAAAATCTGGTTAAATTTTTGGCTGACTGAGACTTCTATTGATTCATAGACATAAGGCACTTTCTGCACAAAAGTAAATAACCTGTGTGCAAAAATATGAAGTGATTTATTTTCAGTTCTTCAGTGGGATGGTGCAGCAGATATGTTTTTTCTTAGTCTCTATGCTGTAATATAGTCAAGTATTTTCTTAGAATTATGAAATAAATCAGAGAATTGCTAATAGCTTCCATTAGGTGAATCTTATGTGAAGGTTATAGCAAATCTAATAAAATAAAATGGATATGATAAGAGGCAAAATGAAAGAAAAATATTTCCTTCCTCGTGGTAGACAGCTGTGTGTAGTGAAAGCTCTGCTGAAGACAAGTTGGGTGGCTTGTAGAAAATCTTAAGATACTTTATAGCAGAATCTATAAAAAATAGCCATCAAAGTCAGCAAGAAGCTTGGAGAAATATTGATAAGAGCATGAGGATACATGGAGAGGAACATTTGATGTTCTTCTTGAACATCTGATGCTCTTCTGTGATTTCTGATCACAGAAATAGTCAACTATTGTTCCTATTGGACTGTTAGATGCATTTTTATGAATAAACAAAATTCCTTAAAAGAAATATACATTGCTTATGACATCAGTATTTGAGTCAAATAGAATAAAACCCACGACTCTAAATTTTGGCTGTTTGGGAGACAGTAATTTCCTGTATGTTGAGAGACAAATGTATGCTAGTTTGTGGTTTCCAAAGAAGTGAAATAAATTACAGTACAGTTTTTCATTTCTTTGCATGTTTTTTTGTTAAGAAAGGCTGACAGAAAATAGCAACAGACAAAAATGGCTGCAATATTTCTACTCTACACTGGTCAAGGAACTGCATCATTTTCCTGTGTCTATAGTGTGTAATAGGTAGAAATACCACGGGTACCTCAAAGTAAGCTGGTTCAGATTTGATGACACTACAGGAAATTCTACTTAAGCAAGTTCAGCTGGACCTGTGCTTGGCTGGAAGCTGCTCTGCATATGTCACTGGAAAATGTAGCTCAACCTGGGGAACTGAGAATTTCTCAGACCTGGACAGTATTTATTTTGCTGAAGAGAATAATGGCTCTGCCCAGTTTGTCATATTAGCTGCTTATATATCCAGAATTTACAACATCACCAAGAACTGAGATCAGGGCTCAGCCAAAGTTATTATGTGGGTAAGTACATTTTAAAAGGAGAATTTAAATATTTTTCTACTCTGTAGAAATCAAAGCAAGCTGAAGTTAACGTGCCCTCTTGGTATTGACGCTGAAATGGGAATGCCAGCTTTTCCACTCTCTTCACTATGCAGCTTCCAGATGTGGCTGCCTTCCAGGGATGGCTCAGCATTTGCCTCACATCTTTGCAGGGTATTCTGAACCTGTGGGCAGCACAGGAAATGCTTCTTCCTGCTCTGATATTCCTGTTATGATAAGCAGCCAGAGCAGCAGAGTGCCTGCTGCCAGGCACAGGGCACTCCAAGCACGGCTGGAAAGGAATTACAGCACACGGCTCTGCAGCAGCTCAGCTACCACTGGCCTGCCACAATTAAGGCAGCAAACCAGTCATGCTGGGCTTTGGTTTTGTGTTGTTCTTTTTGATTTCTGAGTGTGCAACAAAATGAACCTTAACAAAAAAAGCCAGCTGTATCAAAATTATTTTAGTTTTATTTTTATTTCAGTGGGGAGACCTTCTTGTTATTGACATTTAAGTCAATATCTTAGCTGGGCACCAAAAAATGCAATGCCACCATGTCTTTGAAATGATTTCTTCAAAGTTATAACGTACTTGTAGAGTGACTGGTTTTCAGGAAAAGTCAGTGAAAAGATAAAAAAAATTTCTAAACATTCAGACATGTCCATGCACTCTCACCCCTTTTTATTATTCAGTTGATTTAGGATTGTGTAGAGAACTAACTTGAAAGAATATCTCTGGTTTAGAAACTAGATATGTATCTAGTAAACATTTTCCAGGAGGAAAACTCAGTTGAAATAAGTCTGGACTTTTTGTGCCCGGACAAAATATAAAAGAGGTGAAAAATACATAGTTCTTGCTTTATTATGCAGATATTCCAGATGAATGTAAATTTTTTTGGTGAGACTTTCTGTGCCTCAGCCTTTTAACAATCAACAGAGTAAAGGTTTTGAAGGCTGCATTCCCAGCTGGGATGTATTGGCTATGTACCAACAGAGCTGAGCAAGCCTAAAGTGCTAAGGATATGGCCATGTGTTAGTAAATATCATAAATCTTTAATATAACCACCTTGTATAGATATATTAGATAGTCATACACTATCTGCTTTTCACGGCCTGCAGTGCACTTGGCTGGTAATAAAAGTGGAGTCAAATTTCACAGCTGAATTTCTAAGAGGCTCACAACAGCAAAACCTGAAAGGACAGCTAGAGAACACCACATTATTTCTGAAATTAAATTCACATTCGATTGTAAGCCCATTTTTCATTTAGTGGTTCTCTGATCTACCTCATACCTAGCAGGACAGACTGCTGAGATGAACTCTGGCCAATGCTGAAGGAACATGGGCAACTAATTCCACCCTCTGTGAGTTTCTCCTCTGCTAGACAAAGCTACAGTGCATGAAACCAGTCAAAGGTAAACTTCAAAACACCTCCAGTCCTTGCATGAAACCACCAAGCCTTTTCTAAAAGCAGGAAGCACAAGAAGAGCTCATTGTAGTGTGACTTGTGTAAGCAATGCAAGGTACAGAACAGTCAGAACAAAGTGATGCCACTCAGCTTGCACCGTGTGTGGTTAAATGTAGGCACTGCACTGATTTATGGATCTACCTGCTGGACTCTAAATTTAGAGTACATTCTTGGCATTTTTATAGGGGGAAAACCCCGGCTGAAAACATGCCCTGTGATCATGTCATCACTCCTGCAGGAATCCTCTTTCTGAACTCTGCCTGGCTGTGTTCAACCCACAAATGAATGCATGTCTGTCTGTCTGTCTGTCTGTCTGTGTGCAGGAGTTTGTGTGTGTGCTTGCATGGGGGGCAGGGTCTATTTTATGAACAATATTCACTCTTAAGTGCATGCATGATACTGCACAGTATTTGTACAGTTTGATCTTTTTATGTGGGATTTATTGTTTTATCTTCATAAATACTAATTGCTCTATCGCTGCATCAGGTTGTTCATGTCTAGATGAGATTCAAAGTGCTATGATGATTTCTCGTCATAACCTGTGGAAAATGAAGGATCTGGTTTTCACTCTCACTGCCGTAAAGATGGAGTTAAATGACTGGAGAAGTAATAACATAACACCAGTCAAATCCCCCAATTCTCGCCAAGATATAAAAGCAGTGTCTCAGAGTCATATTTCAAGATAAGAGCTGGCTGGGTATGTGCTTCCTTTTTTATTTAGAAAGAAATTCCCAGATAGTGTTGTTTTCGTGCAGCTTGAGAAACGTGCTCAGCCTGCTGCTGTGCAGCTTTTGGATGATTTCAGTTTCTATAAAAAGGAGGTGATCTCATCCTCACTACTTAAAGATGCATCACCATATCTTTTCCCCTTGGCCCAGCACAAAGGGGAATTTGAATTTATGAAGCCTAAAGCGACTATTAAAGGATTGACCTGACTGACAAAGGCATTACTGTTAACCCCTTCCCTTCCAGCCTGTCCAGACTTGTGTGCTGGCACTAAGAGCAGCTGGGAATTGAGATCCATGCAGGTGCAGCAGAGAGGCTTCATTCCCTCTGAGCTTGGGAATCACTCATGTGTGGCAATACCTGGCGGCAGACAGTGTGTACATGCTCAGCTCCAGGAAAAAAATAGGGATGGAGCACCCCATGCCTTCCATGGTCGGACTGTGAGAGAACTGGCAGCCCCACAGAAGGAAGAAATGCATATTACAGGCATCTATCAGCATATTTACCAATAGCAGAGTTACATTTTGGTATGCCCACTAGGATTTGATTTTCAGAAGCACGTATTTAAGTCTCCAAGAAATGCATGCGGTCAAGCTATTCATTTGGGGCAAAATACTAAAAGTTCTTTAGGCTCCAGAAACTTCTTGGTGCTAAATTTAATTTGAGGATTTCAGAATTAAACTGAAAGCATTTACCCTGAGGTTTTTTTCTTTTGCCCATGTGTATGCAACAAGGCAGACTGGTGATAATCTGTTTCACTTTAGCTACCTGCTTGCGTTTTGATGACATAACTATTTTTTTTTTTTTGCAGGGTCATTTAGTAAACCCAGTTTAATCCCAAAGAATTTTTTTTTAAATTGTAGAAGGGACACATATTGTATTGAGAAAAAAAAAAAAAAAAAAAAGGGAAAAAAAAAGAAGAATGGTGCATCTGATGTATTCCACAAAGGTTTCTCTTTAAGCCAAAGTTTAAGAGGAGGTGCACTGGAATGCAGAAATGGTCAGCAGTGCTGTACTTACAGCATTTCATAGCTAAACATGCAGCTCTTTCTACCTTACCACTGCTTTGTTCCTGCCTACCACTGACAGCACACACCTCAAAATGCAACACAGCCATGTATCTACATTTCAATCCCTTCTATTGCATTTCTCCTTGAGAAACTCCTTAACTTCATCCAGTAGTTTTCAAATGAGCTATAACAGATGACAAACTGTCCGGAGCACAGTAGGTGTCCTAACAAGAAAGAAAGGTTTCAAAATCCTTCCAGTGCCTTACAGAGTGGTATTACAGAGTTGTTTGGGTTGGAAGGGACCTTAAAGATCATCTAATTTCAAACCCCTGTCAGGGAAGGAGGCAGAGGCAGTCTTCTTTTTCTCTCTCTCTTTTTTTTTTTTTTTTTTAAAGCATGAATCTTTCAGACTGATTCTAACCAATGCAGTTTAGGCATCTTGATTTACCTCAGCCAGCACTATTATTGGAAAGGTTGCTCTATATCACAATTAATTTTCTCCTGCCTCTAAGCTCAGGCTCAGATCTTACTGGCAGGTGCAGCACCTCTCATTATGGGTATCACTGCTTATGTATTACATCAGGAAAAAAAAACCTGATATGGAAGATGATTTCAAAAGAAATTATTTTATCCTGTGATCAGTAGATGCTGTTGTTACAAGTTCATTGGGAAAGGGAAGAGAGAAGTTGTGGATCACTTTTGCACAAGGCCTGTTTTCCCTTAGGTTTCTCATCACTCATTCTTCACAGAGTTCAGAAACTTTCCAAACACTCCCTAAATAATGGGATTTCACGTAGCAGAGAAATAAACAGAGCAATTGAAAGGTACTCAAATAATAATTACAAATGAAAAATACTTCACATGTGAAAAATGTCCTTTAACCAAATGTTTCCAACCCCCTTTTTTTAGCATTAACACGATCCCAAATATTTCCTAAAGGGAGATGAACAGTGTTCCCAGTATGGGATTTACTGGTAAAATACAGCTGCTGTCAGGGTGCAAAACTCAGCTGTACAGCATCTTCTTGTAAGATTACAGTTTAGAAAGGAAGCCAAGAGGATTGCAAGTTAAAACACAGGCTTAAGAGCTGGGACTTCTCCTTTTCTGCTAAAGGCAAAACCTCTCTTGAGAGCACTTGGCATTTATGGATTGTGGAAAACTTCTTAAAATTGGTGTCCTATTTTACTGTGCAAATGAAATGCTGTGCTGCCTGAAAGGACAGTAAACCAGGTACACAATAAAAGCTTCCCCACCCCATTTATCATGTGATTTGTAAAACAGAGTAAGTCTATTACTCAAAAGACTTATAAAAAGAGGAGATAAATATGAGGAGTCATTCTCAGGTAAGCTCAAGACATCTCTGAGATGCCTGAAGCAGGAGCTCAGGAGAGCTCCTCTGAAAATTGGAGAGCTCCTCTGAAAATAGAGATTTGTGGTCCACTTAAAAGCTTCATTGACATTCAGGAAAAATTGGAAACCTGGGATGTAAACAGAGATGGGAAGGTAACCTTGGGCACTACCAAAGCCTAAGGCTATCCATACTCCAAGTCCATAGTTCTTGCTTTTATTTCCATTTTAAATGATTGTGTGGCTCTGTTTGACTAAAATGTGTTCTTTTAATTTTGAGGGGGGGGGGTTGCCATTTGAAACTAATTCCACAGAGCCATGAAAATTGGGGATGCTATTGATTTCTCTGGAGGTACATCCCTGAAGCCAAAGCAGTGCTGCAGATAAAGCAGGTGGGTGTTGGGGGAATGGGGGTTTATCTTCTCCAGAACTGAAATGCCAGGGTGAATCAGGTATTGACAAGTGCCACAGGGCAGAAGCCATCCCGATGAATTAAGAGAGAGACAATCAACCACTTCACAAAATCTCAGCTTATTTAATGCACCTTGCAGTTGATCCTGAATCAGCAATACTATTAGTATTTGTTTGCCATGAGCAAAAAGAAAAAAAAAGCTCTTCCATTGTTTTTCACAGCTTTTCTTCCTTTATCACAAAATAAGAATGACATTGATGATGCATTTTTGAAATTGTTATTAGCTTGTAATTCAGAATCCCTATCTGAGACTCCTGAAATACACAGCCTAAGGATCA
Source organism: Brachypodius melanocephalos (assembly GCA_013398615.1). NCBI lineage: Eukaryota > Metazoa > Chordata > Aves > Passeriformes > Pycnonotidae > Brachypodius > Brachypodius melanocephalos. The sequence continues at coordinate 1,714,914 of VZSR01000680.1, forward strand.
ATGAACTAAAACAAAAGACACCAACACAGAGCTATTCAAATGACACTTCAGTGGCAGCAGTTTTCTCAAATTGCAGAATCTCTAGAATACATTGTTACATTACCTGAATAACGATTTTTAAAAAAATAATTGTGAATCACATCCTAAAAATATGAATCTATAATAGATCTGTTCAATTGTCAGTTAAACAGAGAGCATGAAATGGCACAAAGGACACCTGAATTTTAAAGAAAAAGAGCTGTTTACTATCCATGAGAAGAGCAGTTTTAAGTGGTTGTGAGCACTCACATTAACTGAAAATACAGCTACCCCACACTTCTGGGGAAAACACACAGTGAAACACAAGAGGGTCCCTCTGAACATCAGGAAATGCTTTTTTTGCTGTGTGGGTGACTGGGCAGTGAGCACAGGCTGCCCAGAGAAGCTGCAGAGTCTCCATCCTCAGACATCCTTTAACTCCTTGGGTTAAAAACCCAAATGGGTACAGTCCTGGGTAACCAGCTCCAGGTGACCTGTCGTGAGCAGAGGGACTGGATAAGATGATTTCCAGAGGTCCTTGCCACTTCAAACATTTTCTGAATCGGGGTTAGTGTTGAACAGGAAGTTTTAAAATACATATTTCTGCATTTCCAGCTCACTGACTGACAGTGATTAATCAGTTCCGTGGATCCCACAGAACTGATTCCCTCTTCATGAACTGGCTTATTTCACCTCAGATAGCAAGCAGCATTAGAAGAAGCCATTCTGAGTTTGTATTCCAGGGAGAAACAAGGGGTAAACCTTTCTTGAAAGACGAAATCAGTCTTTTGCTTACTTTCTACCACTGCAAGACTGAAGTCTACACTTATCACATAGTGATGTTGACCTAGAAAAAATACTAGTCCACATTCAATATGTGTTAAAATCAGAAGAATGGGGAGTACCACGAGTCTGACACTTAAATGTGAGGCCCAAAGCTGCACTTAATCCAACCCTCCTGTTACCCATGCTGTTTGCACAGAGGAGTCCAGGTATGTTTAGCTCCTGCTGGGGATTTAATCTCTCCTTCACGTAGTCTCAACAGTCATGTTTGTAAATTCATGGAAATATCAAGGGAACAGCTAACATCTTGTTTCTAACGTATATTGTAGATTTACCTATAGCAGTGTGTATACAATGCATCATCAACCAAGTAAATAATTATTTGCTCAGAAATTAAAGGACATTCCTAAGATAATCAGAAGTAAAACCACCTTGCTGGCCAGGTCCTCCTCCAGCCCTTTCTCAGTTACATTCAGCTCAGTTAACTAAATCAAGGGATGACTCTCGAGATGGAATGCGTTTCTCAAGCTCATAAATATATTATTTCACTGTGATGAATATGAAACACAAGTTAATCATTCAGGACACAATGTACATATCCCAAGTGTTGCCCAGGGATTAACAGGATTTATGAGCAGACAGAGCTCTGGCTGGACACAGCCTTTAATATGCCTACAAGTCCAAGCAGTGATAAGCTGCAATTGTTTAAGCTGGGGAAAGCTCTTGTTGTGTTGCCCAATTAAATCTTTATTACTCTTGATGATATCTTGCAGACAATTTGAACTGCAGCTTGGTGAGTTCTGCCCAGATTTTGGTAATTGCTAATTATTAAAGCTTTTTGGTTCATGTTGGAGAAGGTGTTTTATAATCCTGCTGGTAGGGTGGTCACAGTATCATCAGCAAAATCCAAATCATGCTTGCTGTTGTTAAGCTATCTGGTGCTGTATAAGCCAAATGACAAATACTTTCTCATATAATTCTCATTATCCCTTCTCATAATAAAGCAGGCAGTGAAACAAGACTTTTTCATTTGACTCTCAGCTCTGTTAAACTGTTCATTGAAGATATATTTACTTAAAATATAAAACTATGCCTTGCAAGAAGAGTTTTCATGTCCATTATTTTTCTTGGATTTCATAATACTTCAGGATGACATTGATACTAAAGCCTGTAAATCTTTCTTTAAATGATTTGGTGGCTTATGCTATTCAATTCTCTCTTTGATGACTATTCTTGGGGTAAAAATCTGGTGGGGCCTTGGTTTTCTGGAAAGAACCATATCTTGATATTTCTTTACTTTTGCCTTAGTTCATTAATTTTGTTTATATCAGTTCTGTCTTTGGAGAAGACTGAAGGGACCCCATGGTTTTTGCATATGTTTAGGTCATCCTTGGCATTTTGAATGGAGTGCTGCTTTCAGACTGATGAGAAAGCTTCCCTGTCTCATAGGGTTTTCAGCAGTTTGCTGATTTTACTGATAACCTCACAATTTCCAGCTTTTTGTGACTGGTTTTAATATTTTTGAGTTTTTCCTCTTTGCCTGAAACTACAGTGGTTTTACACTGTATAAAGCTTTTTCACAGCTTTGTTTGTGATGTGAAGTGATTCAGGCTTTGGCTAGGACTGCTGACTGACAGCATCACTGGTTTTCCATGCTGCTTGCTAGTGTTCCATCTCTTAAGCGTGATTTGTCCATAGGCCTTTTATTTTCTCTTTCTATTTTTTTCTGCTGTTCATTTGTATTAGGTCATCCAGTTGATGCAAACTTGTTACTCAGAATTTTGCTTCTCTTGATTAAGTGATTTGCACTGTGGCTTTCAGAAGCCTTTTCAGTTTCTGTGATTGCATTGACTCACATCTTTGCTTGTTTCTCCCAATTTTTTTCCCCAATATGTGCACTTGACACTGCAGTGTGAGCATTGAGTGAGGAGGGCAGCGGCAGAAACACCTCCCTGCAATGACAGAGCACCTCATCACCCACTTCAGAGAGCAGAGGACAAGAACAGCTTGGCAAGGAACACACACAGCTACACAGAACAACTACCAAATGCTGCCTCTGTCATGAAGACAAGGCAAAAAACCCCCTCCCTGAATTATTTCGGGAGAGCTAACTGTTTGGAATAACAGCTCAGCCATCCAGCTGTGCCAGAACTACGTGTCTCTGTAACAAGACATGAAAGGGATGGGATGTTCCATTACTGAGATTCCAATTAGCTAAAATGGGGACAAAATTGGTTAATACTTCAGCTGATTCAATCAACTGTCTTTAAATTTAACTGCCAGACTAGCAATCATTTCAAGCATGTTCTCAGCCATGCTGTTGTGACAGCCCGTGGATGAGCCAATTCAATCTAAAATATTAGAAATCTCCCTTTTCAAAATGTCCCTTAGCTGCTTACTACAGGTTTCTGTACATGAGAAGATGTACTCTGTACACAGGAATACCTTTGAGCTCTTCCTGTGGTTGGCATCTGTGTTTAACTTTTGAACTAACTGATGTTTTAGAGAAATGCACTGAATCTTCTGTGAGTTTCTCCTGTGTTTTACTGTTAAAAGATTTCTCCATGTCAGAAATCGGACTACAACTTTTCAGACTTAATTGAACAGCCTTTCTGCATTTTCCTGAAATACTCCTGATCTTTTTATTAGGTGAAATTACACTAAAATGTGTGTTTTGTCCTAGCCCAGATGCTTCACACTATCATGGTACTTCTGGGAGGAACAGCTTGGTAAGTGTCAAGGCTGAGTAAGAACACGTGAAAACAAAGGGCTAAAAATAAAGCAGAAGAGAAAGAAAACCAGGAGGGGAAAAAAGATAGAAAACATTCACAAATAAGAAGAAAATACTCCATCTTTTTCATCACAAAGAAATAAAATGCAAAGTAATACAATAATGACCACAAATTCACCGTGATCTGCAAGCCAACCATATTACAAACAATTTTGAGTTGTAAAACTTGATATAGCTTTATCAGCTAAAGGGCCAGTCAAAAACTACAACTGCTTAGGCTACAGAAGACGAATATATGTGAAATTTTTCAGATGTGCAGAGCACCCATGTCCATAAATACACATCCAGGAGCAACCAAGCTGTGCATGGCTCTTTGCAAAAAGAGTAGAGCCATTATGAATTTCCTCTGGCATTGCCTGCTGTGGAAATGGTCTGAGCTGCTGCTGGATGCAGGATGGACTGCTCCAGCAGGATCTAGAGAAAGCATTCGAGATTACTTTGAAGCTGAATCTGAATGAACAATTACTCTTCTTTGAACTATGTTACCTCTTGGAACTAAATTCCAAGATAATGGATTCTTAATTCAAAATTGAAATTCTTCCATCACCATTACACCATTACTTAGGCCATGCTTTACATATTTTCTAGATAAAATCAGTAGTTTCCCTTCCTCAGTATTGTTCAGCATTGGGATTCTTTTAATTGACTTTTTTTCTTTTGATGTTTAGACTGCTCAGAGACATGAAGTCCCGGACTTCATAAATGGAACCTTTTCCATCTGCTGTGGCAAACATAAAGAAAACACCAACATCCCAAAACCATGCTTGCAACAACATAAAATTTATATACATAATGAGAAGACATTAAAATGCAATAATCACTATTAATAAAACATAAAATTATTTAACATCTTAACAATACTGATGAAGAGTCCTAAAACCATGCAGACAAACTTCAGTTAGAGTACCCAGCCATCCCTCTGAGACCTTTTCGGTTTTGGAAAAATAATTTTTGTTTTAGAAAAAATAATATTTCATTTACATAAATATGAAACAACATTTCCTTCACCAAAAATGTGGTGGTAGTAAATAAAAGTGTTATTTATATTAATTTTATTAAAGAAATAATCTCTATTATTTAGACTTTTCCACCAAAACGAATTTAACGCTTATCAAGGATCAGTGGTTAAATAAAATAATATTATTTCCTTTTTCCATCCAAGAGGGGATAATGCATAGGCACAATTTGACATTTGTGGCCACCCTAACAATGTTTTTCAGATCATACATTAAAACTGACTCCCCATTTTAGCTTGAGAGAAGCAGGTAAAATGTCACTGTAAATATCAAATGGCATTATCTCACCATTGAATTTTTATATCCCACTTTCCATATAAAACTGATATAGAACCAAGGTACCACAATAGCCATCATTATAAAAAGATCTATGTATATTTTCAAATGTGTTGGCAGTGTTTCAGCTTTTAATTATTAACATGACCTGTATAACTAATAATAATGGAAGAATTCTATTTTGAAACCTGTGATATCAGAATGAAATATTTTTCCAGGTGGCCCAAGCATGTATAAAAAATTCTTGTTGTTTCACACTACCAGGATTCTTTTATGTAAATGTCAGATAGCAAAAAATAAAAACTTTAGTGCCTCTATGTTCTTGACCACCATATTAATAAACCTAATTTTCTTTCGGAAAATTCCACTGACAAAAGCAGAAGACTGTATCGATCCAGCATAATTATCGCAAAAAAATCCAATATTCATTAAAGAGCATCAATATCATCCAAGCCCATGGGATACAGATGCAACTATCAGAGGTAGACATATATGTTTATTTTTATGTGTGTGTATATATACGTGGCTGCAGCTTATATTAATGAACAGATCGCAAAAAGATTATTTTCAGTGACAACATATCAAATTTGTTTAGGTGGGCTGAGATGATTTTTTGGAGATCATAGCTGTATGATAATTTCCAATAGTCTTTTACCAAATTCTACATATCATGTCTTCTTTGACAGGCACATTCTCACACATGTAATGTCCTACCTTTTGGACAGGAATTTCCTCTTCTACATTTAAACTTCTTTTCAGCCCAATATTTTCAGTTTCCTCTCTCTCTCTCATTACTGTACTGGTAAAAAGTTGTCACACACCATTCCAGCAGTTCCATTTCAGCAGGAAACACTGTAATTTGCAAATTGGAAATATACATTACAGTTTGTTCCTGTTGTGTATGTTCTTCTGGTTTTGATAATTTTTTACCAAGAGTGTCATCATTAATCCTAAAATTTAGAGTAGGTTTTTTTTTTTTTAATTTGACATTTCAACTACTAATTTTATTTTTTAACTTGCTTAAGAAGGCTTTGCTTGAAGGCTTTAATAATCTGACATGCCATATGATGCTGCCTACCCTTCTTTGATTCCAGCAGGTGAAGGAGGCAGCATTCACAGAAAAACAGAAAGGAAAATCCCTAAAAGGAATCAGTAAGTTGAGTGAAAATTAGTAACTGCTGCTGGAATTAGCTCTTATTACCAGGCAGAAAGAGATAGTGCTTGTGGCTTTGCTAGTTAACTATTTTTGAGGTTATTTTTCTGCATAAACTACTGACACAATTGCTAAAGAAACAAAAGGGAAAGGATCAGAACATCCTGTGAGCACAGATGGAGCTTACATTGTGTATATATATTTTAAGATCTTAAATTAATTCAATGTTAGCAGGGGTGTCATCAGTTTCTCAGAGATGAACAGATATTTTTTACATGCTCATCGAGGCACATGGAAAGCTGTGGTACGGGCACAAGTTTTGGCCTGTTAACAAACCGTAATTATGTTGAGAAGCACACTTTCTGTTCTGTTAGGGAAGTTTCTTATTCTAACACATTAGGCCACAGCACGCACAGTTTGTTTGTCCCCGATGTTTTCAGCATTCTGGTGGCTTTGCTGGGCAGATGTGCTTTCCTGCGTGAAAAAAAATACGAGCCACAAAATAAGTTTTGTGAGGTTGTAAGGGGAAAGTGAATGGTACCTGATTGTGGTGCAAAGGAAGTTTTCAAACATCAGGAGGACGAAGGTCGCTGTGAGCTGTAGCTGGATCCTCTTGGACGTAGATTCAGATATCAGAATGAGATAGTTTCACAAAGTGATAGCACAAACACCGAGCTGGGAAGGAAAGTCCACAGCCCCTGGGTGCTTGCTCTGGTTTTATCCTGGGGTAACCCAATATGTTACGCATTCCATATGTGTCTGTGCCCAAAATTTGCTGTTGTTTCCTCAAGCCCCTGCAGCCAGGAAGCTCGGGGAAGGCGCACTTTGTAAATCCGTGCTCTGGAAAGTTCGGCCTTTTTCCACGCGGCTCTGGCTTCACTGGCGGCTTGGTCTTTGCTTAAGCAGGAGCTTTTATCCCTTTTTGGGTTATCTTTAAATTTTTTTTTGCCTCAGAGAGACTGCAGCCAGCAGTTTTGAGCTGCCTTATGTGCCTGCCAGCTCAGGTCGCTCGATGCCCTGCTCCAGGGGAGCGGACGAGGGGAGCAGGCGTTCTCCTTCTCCGGGCCGCTTTCACTGAGGGCAGCAGCTCCGCTTCGAAGGTGCTCCTTTCGGGTTTGCAACTGCAGCCTCACAAAATGACTGAATTTTGCAACTAGAAACTGTTCCAAAGTGAATTTGGCGAGCTCCGCCGACAGCCCGGAAAAAGGCGGGTGAGTTCACGGGGCCAGGCCGCGCTGTGGCAGCGCCCTCAGGCGCGTCCTTCCCACACCCCACAGCCGCGGCTCAGCTTTAAACGTGACGTGATTGCCGAGGAAAAAAAATGCACGACAGCAGTTTGGTGTGGTTCATAGGCTGTGAGGGGAATGTACAGGCCAGCTCTGGGATTTTGTTCTTACACCATTCCTGTGGGAGCAGTAGCTGGATGTTTTAAGGTTTGAAACCGGCTCTGTGAGGGTAAATAACCGGGACAGTGCCTGCAGCTCAGGAGGAAGGTGCAAGGCCCCAGTGTGTGGCATTTTGGTGAATAACTCCCTTGAGAAAGAATTATCCTGCTATTCTTTCTATTGTGGCACCGTTTTTTTGTTCAGTTACATGAAGATATTGGTCTCTGCTTCACTGAAAGTGACGCTGGTGCAAATGGATGAGCGGGAAAGTGCAGAGCAGCACAGTGTAAGGGCAGCGCTGCCAGCTGCAAAGAGAAAGCGACTGTCACTTTATTGTGATGTGAATAAAAGCCTCTCAGCCTAAGGGGCAAGGTCCAAGTGACCTCTCTGTCCTGGCACTTTTATCTCTGCAGGTTACAGCTGGAAACTTTACAGCTTAGATTCAGACTGCAGGAGTCTGATTGTACGAGTACCTGAGAAGGAAAGTGCATAGCAGCGGTGTGTTTCATGTAGTTCATAGCAGCAGTGGGAGGAAAAAGCAGGTTGGTTTTTTTTCTTTCTTTTTTTTTTTTTTTTTTTTTTTTTTTTTTTTTTTTTTTTTTGTAGTACCTCCTTTTTAATGGGAGAACCTGCAGCATGTTTTATGGTTTGAAACTGGGATCTGACAGTGAAAAAATGTGATGGTACACACAGCTGAGAAAGAAGGTGCATAGCCCCAGTGTGTGGTGTGTTCATGAAAGGCTGCAAGGCAAAGGGGAAATTGAGCAACTCTGTGTGCTGGCACATTTTTCTGTGAGAGAAGTGTGTCAGACCCTGAGACTGAAAATGCTGGTACATAGGAAAATGCTGAGGAAGCTGTGCAGAAGGCACCATGGGGTGTATGAAGTTTACAGCTCGTAAAGGGAAGAAAACTGTCATTTGATTGTGGATTGAATTCAGGTTTCCAAATGTAAGGGGCAAGGTCTGAAAAAACATTTTGTTCTGTATAGTGGGTTGACCCTGGCTGGATGCCAGGCACCCACCAAAGCTCCTCTCTCACTCGCTTCCACAGCTGGACAGGGGAGATAAAATTAAATGAAGGGTTCATGAGCTGAGATAAGGACCAGGAGAAATCCCTCATCAAATACCTTCACAGGCAAAACAGGCTTGAAATTAGAGATTCAATTCAAATTTATTACTAATGAAATCAGAGTGGAATAATGAGAATAATAAAAACACCTTCCTCCCACCCCCCTTTCCTCAGCAAGAAGTAGATGCACATTTCAGACTCTGCAGAGACTGAAATTGTGTGACGCTACATACTGCTGAGCCTGGAAGTGCAGTGCACCACACTTGTGTGTGCAGTTGACAGGCTGCAAGGAAAAGTAACTGCGAGTACATGTTTTCAAATGGAAGGGAAAGTCATTGAAATCTTTCTATTCTGGCATAGTTTCGTTGAGAGAAATGGACTTGTGACCTGCACTTTTGATGGGTTGGAGATAACCGCGGTGCACTTCAGTCTCAGTCAAGTCCACACCGCCATCAAGTGGACGTTCCCCCTGTCGCCATTCAAGAGCTCCACTAGACAGTGCTGTGTACACACCAAAACCCCTTAAGTGTAGCTCCAAAGGTGGAGACGTCTTGTCACTGTCCTCAAAACATGTGTGTCAGGACAGAAAGGTTTTGCTGACCTTCCCATTCTCTGTACAAACTCCTGTCTGCACCACATTCAAACTGCCTCTCAATTATATGCGCTAACACGTTCTATTGTATTCAGAGAATCCAGATTCAAACTTCAAAGCATCTGACAAAAATGAAACTCACAAAACTGCCAGGTCAGAAAGCTGTTGCAATCAATCCATCCAAGGACTGCTCTAAGAGACAAGAAGGGTATTTCTGGATTTTACCCGTCCTTGTCACACTGCTCAGTACAGCAGCCTCATTGTGTTGTATTCCACATTCATATAAAACTGCAGCTATTGCACCCAAGTTCATCTGAGTCCCAAAGACATTAAACTGCCATCATGAAGTAATATTTCAGGACTGTAGAAGATTCAGAAATTTATTCCAAGCCCAAAAATCGTTGTGAGGAAAGATTCTACTCCCCAGCTATCACACATATCAATCCCAGTCCTCAAATATTAGTAAAGTTTTGCATCATTAAAATTTCTGCTTGCTTGCAAACCCAGAAATCTGTATTTTATCTACCTAGTAATAATAAATTTAAAGGGTTCCATTACACAAATATACAAAGAGCAACCTGAGGTCAGAGGTGAGGGATTACAGGTACCACTTAGGGAGGCCTGATTCCTCACATCAGCCAGGGAAAGGGTCATTGCACTGACCCACATCAGGCCAGCACAGTCAGATCACCTCTGCACAAACCCATTTAACAAAAACCACAGGCTAGGGAACGTAACCAGGACAAGAGGATTATCAGGACAAGAAGATTAACTCCATCTCCTGTCATCTTTCCTTAGTTCTTCATCAAAAAACATTGCTTGGGTCATAGTTAAAACACACAATTACCCAACCTCTCTGAATTCGCAAAGATATTTTCTCTTCTTCCCTTTCTGCAGCAAAATGACTCCTAATAGTAGCAGATATTTAGAATAAGCTCTTCAACCAACACTGGATTAACTGAAGTAGGAAGATACTATCATTTTCTAAGTGAAGAAATATGAGTCCAATCTCTGTTGACTTGCCTGATATAAATGATCCTTCACAAGGAGCAGTTCTGAGGCAGCAGCAAATGGTCTTGCTTTTATTAGAGACATCTAGACTACCATGTAAGCCCAGGGCTTTCATAAAGGAACAATTAGCCACAAAGAGACTGAAAACTTGGGAAATTCCTGTTAGTCAAACCTTTTTTACTATCCTATCTTTCCACAAAAATCAGGACTAACACTTAGGTGAAACCACTACTATAGGTGATATTATAAGTATCTGAATTTCCTCCAAAGGATATTTGTCACCCAGAACACAGCGCACAGCTAAATTGGTTTGGTTTTTAACTTGGTTTCATCTCTGCTGCTATGAGTCACTGTAAGGGATTTAGCAGGAGGAGGCAGCAATTTATTAGAAAGCTGACTTTTAAAAAGCTACCCACAAACCCACTAGCATTCTCTATCATCAAGATTGCATTAGTAGAATAAATCTAATTTTACTTTTATTGTTTCTTATCAGGAATGGGGAATTCTGGAGACATCCATATTGCAATATGAGTCAATACTGGAGTTGATAAGTTGCTCAATAAATCCAGTAAAACTGGAGATTACAGAGCCTTTAATGCTTTACCTAGTTTAAAAGACTTGGAGACAGTTAATGAAATAACAAGCTAAAAATTTCTTACAGAAATTTCTTATTGTCGTATATTCTAGAAAAATATTAAAACTCAAAAATATCCTTACAGGTAGTTTTTTTTTTCTTTTGTAGAATGCAAGACCTTCACATTACACCTTTCTGAGCTTTTATGGGTTACATAGTGTTCAAGTACTTAAAGGTGAGGGCTGGAGACATCAGTGTGATGATTTTGTCCCAGATCTTCTTTCAGTGATACAGGATCTAGGTAGCTCTGAATGAAGGCCCAGATTTTTAAATGCAAAACACAAGGCAGGTGTCCAATTATCTCTGGGCAGGAATCTGTAATATTTAATGTAATGACAGCATGCATTAAAAGAGATTGTAACTGAAATCTCACAAAAAAAAAAATCCGGTACAATACAGAATCTTCTCTCAGCTGTTGGTGATGTTAATCCAAGTAAGCATGATGTGAACATGGTACAATGCTCCATTTCTCTTTAGGCATGCTGGAGGGCACAGCAGCTGGCTGGATACAGAGCACTTTCCTTCTCAAGTAAAATTTCCTTTGGATTATATCCCTGGGGTCCAGGGCTACACTCACAGCTTCCCTTGTAGGCTGGATGCTGACTTCACAGGGATTACAGAGACAGCTACATCCCAGATCAGGAGTTTGCAGAACTATTTAAGCTACAGGAGAGATCACGTTAGCAATCACATCCAAGCAAAAGTTTGTGTACTGGAAAACTGATGAGGCTTGGCCATTCAATAGCTTTATTCTGCAGTTGCCCAGTGACCATCAGCACACAGAGTCAGCCAGATTCACTGACCTTCACACAGGGTCCTGTCCTCAGGGCTCCCCTGTGCTGCAGTTTCAGAGAATTCCAAGATCTTAGCCTCTGTCTCTGCACTGCATTCTGCACTCATGTGCTGGTTCCTGTCCATATAAGCTCTCAGTTTGCTGCTCTGTAGCTGTGCTTTAAGCTTGTTAAATTCATGCCTGGGGAGAAGAAGGAGCCATTGCACCACAAAACCCCACCAAGCAGGAAGAAACCCACCTTATTATTTAACACCACAGCTGATCTGTTCTAACAGAGCAGAGTAACACCTCTACTTTTGTCCCTCAGTAATACAGATCTTATTTACGAAATTATTTTGGCCAAAATTTTAAATTTCTGATTTTTGATAAACAGAAAAGAGGTTTTTGGCCAGTTTACCAACAAGGTTAATTTCCCTGACCCAGCTAAGTTCTTTAACAACAGCCACTTTTACAAGCAGAATTTGAGTATTTGCAACTTCCTGTCTGGCTTTCTCTCTCCTTATTCTTTACAGTAGTGTGTTTGGTTTAAATCCATTCCTTCCAGGCTTCAGAATATTTTTCTTGTTGTTTTTTGTGGGGTTTTGTTTGTTTGTTTGTTTGTTTGTGGCTGTCTTCTCTTTGGTTTTGTTTTGCTCCCCTTTTCCATCCCAGTCCTGCCTCTCCGCAGTGGTTTTCCTCCCTTTCCCACTGCTGCACAGATTGCTGCTGTTCAGAACAGATAAGGACCTTGTGACAGAGCTTCTTTGTTGTTTTGTTGTTTGGGGTTTTTTTTTTGGTCAGAAAAATGCACAATACAAACTCTTTAATCAAAGGACACCCCATTTAGTTACAGTCCTTAGTTTTTCAAAGCAAACTCGTGTATTCAGACTTTTTTACAAACAAGTTCAAACCAAAGTCAAGGTCAGAAAGAGGGCAGTTAATGGAGTTTGTTTTCCCTTTCATTTACCCTTTTAATATGTACTTTTTTTTCAAGTGACTATACTGATCACACTTTTAATGTTGCTAATAAGAAGGCATGTGTGAGAGACGCAGGTGCAAAGTAAGGCAAAACTTGATGGTAATTACACCTTGTTAGGTAAGAGCTGACTATAAGGAGACCTGGTTGGTGCAGATGTGCTTAACACTTGGCAGCTTTAAAAACACAGCTGCAGTCGCATCCAGAGTTATTTTACAGATCATGCCACTCTGCAGGGCATACACACAGATAGTGCTGCGAGTCAAAGGTTATCTTTAAAAATTAATCTTTACAGTCAATCATGGGTAAACTCCAAGTGAACTGGCACTGGCTTGTATGTATGAACAAAATATACTTTGGATTTCTGAAAGTATTTTTCTTCTTCACAGTATTTTATAAACTATTCTGTTTATCAAGATGACAAACTAGTAAAACCCAGTCAGCTCCAAGTTAGAAAAGAATAATCCCCTAATGGGGAGGAACTGGCAGTTCCATCGTGCAAGGAATTTTATCTCAATCAACAGGGGCAGATTGGCTTCCTGCTATGGAAAAAAAATAAGGCACAAGTTAGTTGGTGTCTTAAAGATACTTTTTAGCAAACTCAATAAGCTTTCATTATGAGTTTTGCTTGGTTTCTTTCAAACCAGCAGGTTCTGGCATAATGCAGGCTTGGATTTAGTTTATCATAACTTCTCAAAGAGCAAGATGTCAAACATGTAACGTAACTAACATCACATCTCAGTTCATGGAACCACAGCTGAATAATCAGACGCAATGCTTCTTGCAGCCAAAACCAACCAGCTGCATTTCTTAGCCTGATGACATCCTTTCAAGTGTTATTTCCAAAGTTGGCAACAAGCCCCCAAATAAGGAACTGACTTAATGTGTTGTTTAGTACATTTGGGCAAACAAAATTACTCTTACACATCAATCTGAGGTTGAATCAAGTGTTGGACTGGTGTAGTTATTTAATTGTGTGCTTCACCTCTCAGACATCCTCGATTGCCTTTCTTTGCTGCTTCTTGAAAGAAATACCTTCATTTTTCAAAGTTCACGGGTTTCAACTCACTTAAAAATTCTTTTTTCACCATCACTTTTGGTCCTGAACTTTCTGCCTGTTTTCTCGTAATGGTGTTGGCCTGTCACTGTCATATTTATTTGTTCACATTTTAAAATAACAACATAGAAATACAACAGATAATAATACATAGTTACTTCTTATTGTATATTTGGAAAAGTATCTAAGCCTCCTTTTGATTGTACTTTAGGTAGTGTTTGATTGGAAAGTATTGATATTGTTTGTCCTTAGTAACTTTCCAACTCCTTGTAGGGGAACCCAGAGCTTATGAAATGTACTCTGCTCTTGGGCTTTTAAAATAACAGTGCAGTTTAAGGATATGAAAAGAGCAAGGCTTACAGGAAAAGGTAATAACACCAGATTAATTGATTCAGACTGAAAATGGAAATGCTTTCAAAGGCCTTTCTTCACAAAAAATTCCTCTCACGTTTCTTTTTAAATGGACGGGAAATAAAGAATATTAAGCATTGTAAATCTACAAGATGGTCCAGACATTGAGTCTCAGGCTCAGGCAAATATTTAGCAAGTCTCTGTAATTCCCATCTACAGCTGAAAAAATATTCTAAGATACACAACAAATTCTTTAGTAATACATTCCACTATTAGTACAATACAGTGTCAAACAGCATTCCAAACTGGATTTCATACATAGTTGCTGGGTTTAGGGAGATGAATACCACCAAGTTCTTTTAAAACATAGTGTCTTTGACCTTCAGGTTTACAGAACCCTCAACATCAGCATGCTGAAACTCCTTGCTGCTTGACTGGCAGCAGTGAAGGGTGAAAGGCAAAGAGCTGGAAACACTGCAGAGCTTCCCCAGCTCAATCAGGTGTCAGTTTTCAGGTGAGGCTGCTTGCATTCTTCCTTCTCCCTCCCTGTTCTCACTGATCCTGCCCTCCACCTTCCTTGTCCAAGGAATATGATCCTCCAAAGATTTGCTAAGCCCTTCTAGAGGCTGCAATATAGTGAGATAAGAATAATAACAAAGCAAGAAGTGGTGTCTAGGGAATACAACACAGACAGTTCACAAGGACACAGTGTTCTTACACAGACTGAGAGTCAGTGATTTCACAGTGGTCAACACAACTGTTCTTGCCAAAACACTGGATATGAAGTAAAAATTGTGCTTATATGTCACCTTCAAAACTGGCTATAATTACCACAATTCTTCCTAAAACTATACCAGAATATCAATACAACTCTGGCATTTCATGAACATAACAGAATGGTCAAATCCATCATCGCATGGACATGCAAACCCGTGAGTCCTGACTGTGCCCAAAACCAATGGAAATGGCTGGCTAGAAAACAAAGAAAAGAGGGAAGCTTATGCCAAGAGGTACTTCAGATCTTCAAAAGTGTATAAAATAGTATCATGAGTAGAATCATAGAACCACAGAGTGGTTTGGATGGGAAGGGACTTTAAGGCTCATTTTGTTCTAGCCATGGGCAGGGACACCTTCCCTTATCCCAGGTTGCCCCAAGCTCTGTCCTTGGACACTTCCAGGGATGGGGCAGCCACAGCCTCTCGGGCAACCCGTGCCAGGCAGCGCCTGACCGCCCACACCGCAGAGAATTCCTTCTGCACATAGTTTTGCAAAGTCCAGCTGTGGAATTAAAACCAGAGAATCACGCATTTTCAACAGTTTTGCCACTGGGATTTGGGGTGCAGGTGTGTAACAGCCTCCTTTGGCAGAATTACCCATCCGAGCGCCAGGATGAAAGCAAGGCGCTTCTGAGGGAGGAGAGGGAGAGGATTCGAAGCGGAGGAGGCGCTGTGGGTGTTGGCGATGTGACTGTTCAAAGAGAGCCGTCCAAGGTAACGCTGCCGTCTATTCCTTCTTTTTTGTTGTTGTCGTCTTGCTTTCTCCTCACCGTGATGTTTTTCCCCCTCTGTCCACCAGGACGTTCTCAGAGCACTATCCGCTCAATATTCGCGTTAACCAGGTCCCTTTCTCCTGTGACGGAGAGCTGACTGCTGTGTCCCACACAGCCCCGCGGGTGTGTACGCCTGCCTCTCAGGGGTTTTCAGTGCTTTTAGGGAGCCGGAGCCTAGGGGACAGACCCCTTCACCTCCCCGCCGCTCACCCACCGCGGGCTTTGAGCGGAACCGCGGCTGTTTGGGACAGATTTTAGTTGGAATCTGCATTTCGGAGGTGCCCGGAACGTCGGCGGCGGGGCGGCTGTTTGCCGGGGGAAGGCTCGGCGCCGTGCCCGTCCGGGCCGCTGCCGGAAGAAGGCGGGGAAGGGGGAGCGGCTGGAGCGGCGCTCCCGCCCCGGCTCTTGCTCCCGCTCCCGCTCCCGCTCCTGCTCCGGCTCCCGCTCCTGCTCCCGCCCGGGTTTTTCTAAGGAAATTGGCGGCCTCAGCACGAGGCATTCCCTTTCCCCCGGCTGCCTTTGGGTTGAGCGTTTTAGGCTGTCTTCCGATATAAAAGTGTCCGGCGACACTCGCTTCGTGCAGCCAGCCCGGTGAGCTGGAGTTTGAGTCGGTGAACAGAGCTCTTCTTTCGCTGCTAAGAACGGAGTGTGCTGCGCAGGGAAGATGTGAGGTTAGAAGTGGTTCCCGTGTCCCCTGGCTGTGTTGGGAGTGAGGAGCCAGCTCCCATCGCGGCTGTCCTGGATCCCAGCGGGCTCCGCTTCCAGCCTGCCCTGAGGAGCCCGTGTGGACGAGCAGCCGCCCACACTGCGGGCGGTCCCGGAGGAGGCTCCCGAGCGGCTCCCGGACCGCGGGGAGGTTTGACCTCCATCGCTGATCGCAGCCATTCCTTCCTCTGTGAGCACTGAGGAATCCTTGCTCTCCCTTCCTTGCCTTCCGGGAAGCAGCTTTAGGAGCTGAAAGAGAACGGCGAGGTCTGAAATGCTGCTATTGACAGCAGCGAGCGGTGAGATGCTTTTATTACGTTTGGGGAGTTGCAATTAATAAAGCTTTCTTGGATGGGGGTATAAAATAAGAACTGTCTTTTCCACAAAATGCCCATCCTTCCTGTGTTGTTTTTGCATTGTTCACTCCTAATGTCCCCAGGTAGGAAGGAATCTTGTGGCACCTGGGACATGTTTTAGGGGTGATTGTGGTGATGCTGGGGTGCTGGCCTTGATGATCTGGAAGGTTTCTGCCAGCCTTGATGGTTCTGTGGGATTTGGAAGTGCTTTGCCCTAAACAGATTATTGTCCTGATTTTTGGATGTGCTGATGATGACAGTGGGGCACCTCCATAGGATGCTGTTGGTCAGGGGTGGGAATATAGAGAAAATAAATATTACAACAAGAAAAGATTTTTCCACCTTGAAATACACCCCGAGTGCTTGGAGCCTCTTGCTTCCAAATTAGCTTCCAGCCCATGAATGTAAGAGCTGGCAACTACCTTAGGAGCCCTAGGCTCTTGGACAATGTTTATTTGAGGGATTAGAGGCTGCAGTTTGCCATCACCCCCACCAAAAAGTGTGTCTCAAAGCCAAACAAAAAACACATCCTCATTAAAAAAAAATAAACCCATGTAATGAAACGTGGGGGTTTCCAAGTAATGATCCCATAGCCAGTTCTCCTGCCAAGATGGAATCTCTCTTGTGCTTCAGACAGAAAACTTAATAGATGATACAGAAATAAGTTTTGGGGTTTTTTTTCTCAGCAAGTATTTTAAATAAAATCTGTCCTACCCTGCATTCTGGTCATGTAGGCAGGTGGCTCTCAGAGGGCTTCTCATGAGCAGGATGTCGTGTGGAAATCTGGTTTCCACAAACTGGATTGAATATGAAACTGATTATTATGAAAAAGAAAAAACTGAAGAAACTTGCTATTAAAATAGTTGGGAGGAATAAAGAGGAAAAAGTCAACAGTAACAGATCTGATTTTGGTTTTGGCTTTTTCAAAGGTAGAAGCAGTAAGAATTATTTTATTATTATAATTATTATATTAAGAATTTTGCTTTTTGTTTTACTCAGGGCTCAGAGATGGATTCACCAGAAGGGGCCACAATTAGGAGTGAGCAGAAATTCAGGTAACTTGTATTAGAGTTGATGCAAAACTGTCTCTTAATGAAAATCTGAAACAAACTACTGAATATTGAATACAAGAACAATATCATGCCTGAAAACTTGAAATTATCCCAGAAGCTGGTTTCTTCACTGACCAAGTCCTTCATGCTCACTCAAGTTGTTTTTGGGGAATAAATAATGAGAGGAAACAATTTGGGCTGAATGTAGCAGGAAGGCATGGGGTCTTCAAACACTTTTTATTTGTAGGCAGGAGCTGGCAACCATACCTACATGTTTATTGCTTTGCCTGAGGCCATTTCAAGTTGAACATTATAGTTTGACTAGATAGTTTCAGGTGATTGTGAAATAAGAGGTGTTAATCATCTTTATTACCATGTTACCAGGAACTGAAAATCTGTAGAGGTAATTCGGAAAGTCAGGGGAGTTCTGAGTTCTGAAATCCTTGTTTGTACAGAAGTGATTTTGCTGCCTGGTTTATGTGCATTTTCACTTCTTTGCTGAGCAATCATGAAAGACAGGTTTTCCTCAAAGTTCCCTATGCTGGTTTGTGCAGAGATTATAGATGTGACACCAACACACCTCTGAGAGGAATCTGTGGATAGTAATGTCTGAATAGTGAGCTGGATGAACCCTTGATCTGAACCAGCATGACTGCTATGTGATCATAAATGAGAATAAAATATTCCACTTTTTTTTTCCCAGAAAAAACCCCAAAAGTTTGTTTTCTTGGAGTATTGTGACTTGTCCCTTTGAAATAGTTCTACTTCCTTTCTATCACATGTATTAGTTCAGTCACTGGACAATCTTTTGCCTACTTTTTTCAAAATTGCATTGGAAATGGTGTTTGGCTTGCCCAGTGGCCTGGAAACGGGCAATTTGGATCTCAGGGAGAGTAGTGATTTGAAGCTGTTGCCTTTTTTTGGCTGGCATTAACCATGCACCTTGTCTGAAATGGCAGAAAGGCTTTGAGGCTGTTGTTGGTTTGGGAGAGGCTGTGAGCCCGTGTGGCTGCCCATCTCATCGTGTTGTGTAGGAGTGGAGAACTCTGTTCCTGCTGCGTGGTTGGTTTTTTGCAGAAGCTGTAATGGCTCAGGTGAACTTCTGGGGTCAGTCTCTGAGCCCTTCAGGAGAGCCAGGAAATGAAAAATGAACGTTTTGTTTTCTGTGTTCAAGAAAATTCTTAAAAAGCCTGGTGAGAAAGCAGCCTCGGGACCTTCTCCTGGTGATTGGGACGGGGGTGAGTGCTGCAGTAGCCCCGGGGATCCCAGCACTGTGCTCCTGGAGAAGCTGCATTGAGGCTGTCCTTGGAGCAGCTGAGCAGCTGGAGGTGCTGCACCCCGGGGATGTGGCTGAATTCCGTAGCAAAGTCATGAAGGAGAGAGACCTGCTTGTGGTTGCACATGATCTCATCAGGAAGATGTCACCAGTGAGTATTTGCATAACCTCTGTGAATTTCTGAGCCTGCTGTGTACTTCTGTTCTGTTCTAAGGAAACGCTGCTTCCAAATTTGAATTTTTTTCTGGTGAAAATGGAAATTTTGTGAGTAATCCTACAGGACACTGTACATTTTGGGGAGGCTAAAAAATCCCCGAGCTTTAGTATAAGTTAGAACTCATCAGAATCAATGCAAACAAGAGTCTTGGCTATTCAGTATTTGCTGTAATGTTTGTGAGAAGTGAAAGAGGAATTTCTAGATCTGTGGCTATAACTGGAGTGACCCTGAAAGTAGAGGTAAAGCCTTGAGGCTGCTGATGGCCTTGGGCCACACATTGTGAATCCCTGGTGCAGCTCTCACTTCCCTGAGGACTGCCCATGCATGCCCAGGCTCAGCCATCCATCTGAGTTTCCAGAGGTTTTCAAACTGTGTTAAAACCTTTGCCAAGCGTTTCTTCTAGCTGAAATAATCTGGGTGACAGACGTGGTGCTAAGTGTAGGCTGGGGTGAGCCTCTCAACAGGCCCAGTGTGACAACACATGCGTTCATAGCAGATTTAATCATTAATAAAGCTTTCTCAACCAGGAATGAGGAAACAGAACCTCCCTTTAATATTATATCCCAAGGATATCCAGGATATAGCTGAATACTGATCACAGACTGGTATGTCTGAATGCAGGGTGAGCTAATTTTAGTGTTGTATTACAAGCTCTCTTGAGAAACCCAGACAATTGCTTGGAGCTGCACTAAGTAGGGGCAAGAGCAGTGGAACAAGCTGAGATTTGTTTGGGGTGGTTTTGGCTGGTGTGCTGCTGAAGCCCTCTTTTACAGGAATGCTGTGGCATGCATGGTGTGGGTTCCTGTGGGAGAGCCCCTGGGCCTGATGGAGTGCTCCTCTCCTCTCTCCTCAGCGCACCGGGGACACGAAGCCCAACTTCTTCCAGGATTGCTTGATGGAGGTGTTTGATAACTTAGAACAGCACATCCAGAACCCTGTGGTTCTGCAATCCATCCTGAGGCTCATGGAGAGGGGCACGATGGTTCTGACTACAAACTATGACAATTTGCTTGAAATATTTGGTCAGCAACAGGGTAAACCTATGGAATCTTTGGACCTTAAAGATAAGGATAAGGTATGATGAGAGCAGTAAAATTATTAGACTTAATGTATGACAAGTCAGCACATAAGCTGCACTGAAAGATGTTTTCCTGTTTAAATAGTCAAGACTAAAAGTTGTTAGTTGTTAAAGCATGTCTATAAGCTACAGCAGATGCCCAGACATTTCTTTTACATATTTCTTTATTCTGAATAATCTGGTAACGGTTACCAAGGAGAATTCCAGTGACTTGTTCTTTAACCAGTTCCCTGCCATTTACTTATTTAACTTATGTAAAGTCATTGCTAAAATTCCAAATAGAATTTCACTTGGCTGATAGTTAATTTGCTGTTCATAGCTTTTCTGTCAGTGCTGCTGGAACTTGCTTCTTGGTTGTCTGGCTGTTTAACCCAAAAAGCCAGAGACAGCTGCAGTGTCAGCCATCACCTCTTTGTTAGGATTTAAAGTGAGCTGTGGAATTAGTAACCACATTCTCTTGCTGTAGGGAAGTGAAGGAGGAGTTGTTTCTGCTTTCAGTGGTTTGTAAGTCAGTTCAGCTGTGTAGTTTTGCAGATTCCTGGTGAGTGTGGTGGATTATAACAAAAAACTGTATCTTTCATGATGTGCTTTAGGTGCTGCAGTGGGCAAGGGGCCACGTCAAATACGGAGTTCTTCACATTCATGGCTTATATACAGATCCCTGTGGAATGGTGCTTGATCCCTCGGGATATAAAGATGTTACTCAGGATCCTGAAGTCATGGTTTGTGTGATCTTTAAAATTTTGACTGTGTTTTGCCAAACAATTTTCTTGTAATCACTGCAGACGAGAGACCTAAGGCTCTGTGGGATCATATAAATTAAATACTTGGGGACCAGAGGAATTACTCAGAATTATTCAGAAAGGTGGCTCTGTTGCAGGGGCAGTCTGTGCCCTCGGGTACTGTGTTTGTGTAGATCACAACCAAACCCCTCAGCTGGATGTCACAGTTTGTATTTATCTTTGGAAAGAGCAGGAGCCTCAAAATACTGGACACCAGGACAAAGATTCATCACCATATGATTGCTAGATTTCTTAGGGCTTTAAACTGGTTCCAGCTCTGGATCCTGGACTTAATGTTGTCTTAGCTGTCATAGGATGTCAAACATTTGATAAAGAATATTCATTTTCCTTATTTAGAGATTGACCTAACGGGAAGACAATATTCTGTCACCCTAATTCTTTCAATTTAAATTCCCTTGCTGGCAATACTTACATGCCTATTTAAATCTCATGGAATGGCCTGGGTTGGAAGTGACCTTAAAGATCATCTTGTTCCAACTCCCCTATTTGTATGATTTTTTTTTTTCCTTTTTTGTATAGGAACAATGGTTATGAAATGTGAGTTTGGCCTGGTCCTAAAACATTTCCTTTTTTCAGGTCACTAGTGAGGTTTTTGTCTGCTGGTCCTTTTCTGGACCAGAAATCCAGAAGTATTTTAGAAATTCTGACCTTGGCTTTTGTCTGCTGAAGTAAATGTGGCCCTTGTTTCTGTTCCTTCACAGGAGGTTCTTCAGAACTTGTACAGAACCAAGTCTTTTTTGTTTTTGGGGTGTGGAGAGACTCTGCGTGACCAGATATTCCAAGCTCTTTTTCTTTACACAGTGAAGAACAAAGTGGATCTGGAACATTACATGTTGGTGCTTAAAGAAAATGAGGATCACTTTTTTAAGCTCCAGGCAGATATGCTGCTGCATGGAATAAAAGTGGTGTCCTATGGGGACTGCTTCCAACAATTCCCTGAGTATGTCCAGGATCTGACTGCTCAAATCTGCAAACAGAGGAGTCCAGGTAATGTGGCCTCTTCAACAGCACAGTCTGGAGCAGGTTTTGCCCTGCCTGAACACTGCAGCTGATCCAAGACTCCTGTGCAGCTTTGCTGCTTGTCAGGGACATGCAGAGTTGGAGTATGTGGCCAGACTGTAACTAGATGGGGTTTTTTTGAAATCTGTGGAATTTAGAGGTCTGTGGGTTCTTGCAAATTTAATCTTGAATTCTGGATTTGTCTCCTTCTTAGTATTTGGTAAAGATGTTTACTTAACATACATTTATGATGTGAAGTAGTTTTTGAGTATTACATGATCAGAGATCTGACTTGTCAGGAAAAGAGACTAAGAGAATTGAAGGGATTAACTGGTGGGATAAGCTGGTTGAGCCACAATATCTGACTGAGCATAGAATGGGAGATTAAATCAGTGCATCCAATAAGTTTTAGTACACTTAGGGTTGTGAAGAGAATGAAGAGAAACAACAACTGTATGTCTAAGGAAAGAGACTTCTTGAATGTTTTCCAAACAAAGACAGTTCCATCTTGGTTTATCCAGAGAACAGAGGGAAATCACTAAATGACCTTGGGAAGAATTGCTATGTGACAGCTCCTTTATTTATCATTTCAGTGAAACGGTTTGTCTAAAATAATTCCCAGGTAGTGCATAGCAGGAACTTATCCCTGAAATGTGCTTGCCCAAATTAATAGCCTGGTTTTTGTGACCTGATGAATATTCCAATTAGACTGCATTCTGTTTTTCTTTCTATGAAGGCTAGGAAAAAATATCATACCATTGATATTTCAGGAAGTTTGTCTGCAGTCTGATTTACATCAGACTTGCAGGAGGGACCTTACTCAGATTTGAAAATCTCGTGATCTCATTTACAAGTCAAGATCCCAAACAAAACCATTTTCAGGTGTGCAGAACAGCCCTGTACATCACCAAACTGTCAGGGTTTGGGTTTTTGTGTCTATTTACAAACTCTCTTCTAAAATGTAGTAGGGGGAGTTTGTTAAAAGGGTTATATTAAAGCAATGAGAAATGCAAAACAAAACCAGACTGGGGATTACAGACCCCTGGAGACTCAGTGGAAAAGGAGCACAGCAAACTGCAAGAGGTGATGGAGAGCCCAACAGAGAGGCTCAGCTGGACCTGAGGTTAGGGTTGGTAACCCAGCCTGGGCTGGAGTAATCAGTAATTCCTCCTGTCCTAGAGGAATTCTCAGTCTGCTAAACCATGATGAAGTTGCTTAGCTGTGTTATTTGAAAAATTGCATTGACTGGGGAAGTTCCCACTAACTGGAAAAGAGGAAACCATAACCCCCACTTTTAGAAAGGGGAAAAAGGAAGACCTGGGGGATGTGGGTAAAAAATGGGCTGGATGGTCACACTCAGGGCTTTTATGTGTGGATGGAAATTGATGGAAGCTGTGTCCTCCAGGGGTCTGTGTTAGCACCAGGGCCATGCAATGGCTTTGACAGGGATGGGGACAGTGAGCTCAGGTGTGTCCTCAGCAGGTGACAGAAGCTGAGGGCTGTGGCTGCAGGGAAGGGGTCACATCCAGGGACACCTGGATAGGCTTTGGCAGGTAGGGCTGTGCACTCACCAAGTCCACAAGGCCAAGGCCCTGCAGCTGAGTCAGGGCAATCATAAGCACAATTCCAGGCTGAGGATGAGCAGATGGAGCAATCCTGGGGAGGATGTGGGGTGCTGGTGGGTGAGAGCTGGACAGGTCCCATTCCAGAACTCCCCTGTGCTTGGCTGAACCCCCAGTGTGGGCAGCAGGGGAGGGGGGATTCTGCCCCCTCTGCCCTGCTCAGGTGAGACCCCTCTGTAGAGCTGCCTTGAGCCCGGGGTCCCCAACATCAGAAGGACATGGAGCTGCTGGAAGTGGGTCCAGAGGTGGGCAACAAGGATTATCAGGGGCTGGAGACGGGCTGTGAGAACTGGGGGATTCAGCCTGGAGAAGGCTCCAGGGGGATCCTGGAGCAGCCTTCCAGGGCCTAAAGGGCCTCCCAGAGAGCTGGAGAGGAACTTTGGGACAAGGGCTCATGGGGATGGCACAGGGGTAAATGGCTTCAAACTGAAAGGGCAGAGGTTTAGATTAGATATAAAGAGGACATCTCATTATGATCTGAATGCCCAGAGAAGCTGTGGCTGCCCCATCCCTGGCAGTGCCCAAGGGCAGACTGGATGGGGCTTGGAGCAGCCTGGGACAGTGGAAGGTGTCCCTGCCCATGGCAGGAAGGTAGAACTGGATGGGCTTTAAGGTCCCTTCAAAGCCAGACTATTCTGGGATTCTGAATACAACCTTGCTGTTTTGGGATGGTGCATTAAGGTGTAAAAACCTCCTGGATGCTCATGTGTGTTGCTGATGTCTCTTACACCTCTCTAGATGCTGAACGGGTGGACAGCACAACGCTGTTGGGTAAGTAATGTTTTCATTTTCACAGAAAGTTCCATAATCCTACCAACACAAGAAAAATACCCCTCTTATTTCCAAAGTAATTAAGTAATTATTGTGCAGAGCTCTGAGTTACCTCTGAAAGTTTGCTGAATGCTCTTTTTTTACCTCTGGTTTTCTTTCTGCCTAACAGCAGGATTGTGTTTATCTTGCTAGCTGGTGCTTATAATGAAATGTACACCAAGCACATGCATGTTGCAATATTAATTTGTTTTCTTTCCCCTCTCTCACCCCAGGAACTTCATGTGTGGACTGTGCTAAAAGGAAGTTAGGAGAAACTGGCACTGATTCTCCTAAGAGGATCAAGCAGTCAGATAATGATATACCCACTCTGGAATGAAAAACCAGAAACTTTTTAACAGTAGGTGTTGTACATCTGCTGCATGGAAAGGTTTGAGCTGGTATTTCCATGATTTTAAGTGGAATAAAATTGTACATACTTGCTTTCTCTTTTCTAAAGCCATAGTCACCTCAGAGGCTGCAGGACAGCACGTCCAGGGCTGTTCTTTGTGCTGAGGCCAGCACAGGTGTACCTGCAAGGGCTGAAGGATTGCTCCTGGCATCTTTCCCTGGGGCTGTTTCCTCAGGATTTCTGTTGTGCCTTCTGAGAGCAGGTCACATTGGGCTTTTACAGGGAGGGCAAGGGTGACCTTTCTGAGCGACCTGTGCTTTGGCAGGTCTTTACTCCCTTGTTGCACAACCAACTCTTGCAGTTCCTGGGAGAAGAAGCTTCAGTGAGGTGCACTGTGAGGATGCTGCTGTGCTCCTGCAGGCCTTCAGGCAGCCCACAGCAACCCTGTTCCTCTGAGAGGGTTTATCTGCACCAACATCACTTCTGAAAATTATCTTTGAGCACCACATCAAGCATTATGAGACTAACATAAGCTTGTGCAGTCAGCATGAACGGGCTGCTTTGGAAAGTGCTTAGTCAGGCTCCTGTGGATCCCGATGATCAGCTAAGAAACTCTTCACCTGTTGCTTCAAGCTGAAGCAAAATCCATCACCTGCACTGAGGTATTTGATTGTATTGACCCTAAATTTGACCCTATTGACCCTAATTAGTACCCCTGTTTAAACCCTAAAGTCATGCAACTCCTTATGTGCTTCAAGGAAACCCCATCCCGCCCCTCGGTAAGGATCAGCTTACACCCAGCACTGGTGATTCTGCCCTTGCAGACATGGCTGAACTGGAGCTTGGCTGCCAGCCTCCCATCTCGGGGGCCGTCTACTGAATCCTCAAAAGCAGAAGAGTGAGCGGTTATTTTATCTTCTAATCTGGCTGCTACTGGATTCTGAATTAAGGCACTGATGCTGACTCGTGCCTCAGAGTAAATTATTTTATTTAATGAAGTGCAGCAACAACACAAGAATTTGATGAACATCTGTATTCCCATGAAACACATTTGACTCCTGCTCAGGCAATCTTCCTCCCTGAGGCAGGATCCTCAGCACAAGCCCAGGGCTCACAGCACAAGGCAGGTAGGGGTAAGCAACCCCCAGGACAAAAGGAACCTGCTCTGGGAACACAACAGGTAATTATCAACAACCACAAACCACGGGAAGCTCTTCAGCACACAGAGGTGGAACGTAAGCCAGATAAACTGACTCCAGCTTTCAGTTTTCTGTACCCAACTTCATTAACTTTAGAGGAAAAGTTCATTAACTTTCATCTGCTTAGATGAAAAACAGCCAGCAAAGTAACTTCAGTGTACTGGGACACTATACAATAACAATACATTTTTCTAGATTTATATATATATTTCATTTGCCTCTGTAGCATCTGACTCATTCTTTCCACTTCTGTATGAGGTGAAATGGCTCAGAGGTGAAATTTTTCAAGGTTACATCACAGCTCTAGAACTGCAGGGCAAGTTTTTGTACAGTTAACTAATACTCACGTAAGGTTGCAGTGGAAGACTGAAGTTTTCTGTATAATGAGCACATTCCAGTACCTTACTGTTTCAGAAATGAGGAAATAAGCCTATCTGAAGGCAAACAGATGCAGCTACAACACAGAAGGTCCTGACTGGAGCAGTGAACACCTGAACAGTGCTGGCACTGTGAACCTTTCCTAAGAAAAGCAAGAGGTTTGTTTTTTAGGATACTATACTTAGGGAACTGAACCTGCAGCCCTTCTTCGTACAGCCAATATATTTGGAATGAAAGCTTTGGGTACCAGTGTGCACACCTCAGAAATAACTTCAGGCTCTCACTCTTAACAAAACTGCATCAAGGAGTAGCAGTCGATTCCCTTAATGCTTTGCACAACTGCTTCACTTGAAAAGTGACCATTTCCCTGTCAACCTCCAACAGCCACATTGGAACTCAGGTTTGTAGCTGCTGAGCCCAGCTGCTGCTGTCCCCTGGCCCCATCCAGGCACTACTCGAAGAGAGATCCCCGGCTGGGCTTCTCTGCTGAGTCCTGCTCTTCCCCCTCCGGGTACTCGGTGAGATCCAGGGTCAGGACTTGGCTGAACATAATATCATCGTGCTGAGGGAGGGAGGATGACAGCATGTAACAAACACACTGCTGCTGCTTGCCATAAGCCTTTCAGAACTGAGAGCTGCAATCACGAGCTCGAGTTCCCCCAAGGATGGGCCCTGGGGGTCCCTGCAGAGCAGGATACGCCCAGCCACCAAGTGTGCAACCCTTCAGGTGTGAGGCAGCACTTCAACAACCCCATGTGCACTATTTAATTAATGGTTACCTCAGGACACACTCCAATCAATGCATCTGCCTTGCAATAAAACTCTTCCTTCAGGGAAATAACTATCATTTGGAACTGTTCATGTGCCTGTTCCCTAATGAAACTTGAGACCTTTGGAAAGAAATCAAGTATTTCAGTTAGTTCTGGCAACCTGAAACAATGCTGTCATTAGGGAATGGTGAGGGAAGAACTGAACTGTGCTAGCTGCAGAATTCCATCATGAAATAAGAGTGCTAAAATGAGAAATGAACCAGCTTTAAAAGCCAGGTATTTTGCATGGTTTTAGCACAACTCCCCAGGTGTACTGCATTTTGAAAACATTTAAGAAAAAAGTGTTTCATTCTAATGAATAAAGCTCCAAAAAGACAACACTGCCAATGAATAACAATTTTACTTTATATAACTAGGAAGAAAGGTGGAAATTCCTAAGTACCTTTTTAGAAAAGTGTGAAGAGTTTGCTACTGGCTATATAATAATCTTAAATTAGTTCACTGCAGATAGCAGCAATTTCTCAATGACAATGCAACTTAAAGGTAGAAAATTTAAGTTGTTAATTGGTGAGTATTGCAATGCCCCCCAGTACAAATTAAATGCTGCATTAAAGGAAAACCAGTACATTTTTAATGAGCTCTCTGCCTGCACAGGTCTATCTGCATGACATGGAAATTAATTTTTTAATGGAAGAACTGTTAGTAAGTTAGTAAGTTACAAACTTCACAATAATTTCAGAGGATAGTTCCAATTAGTGAGAGATCTGCTTTAATACATCATCAGTCTGAAAGAATGGAAAGAAACAGATTAATTTCTTAGGATAAAAAATGGGTACCAGTGAGTACCAGCAACAATCTTTCACAGATCAGTTTTGCTCACTTGCAGTATGTCATTTTAGCTGTGTTTGAATTGAAAAATCCAGGTGCATAGAGACAAAATCACCTCTTTGTTTCCAGTGTTTTTACAAGAATGGTGCTCAGCACATCCTTAGGTGTGAAGAGGACCTTTCTCATCCAGGTAACAACCAGGTAAGGGCAGGAACCCCTCACAGTGAGTCAGTAATCTCCAAGAAGGAACTGAATTCCATCTGGCAGGCACAAGTGGTAGAGCTTCCCAGCTATCTGTTCTAGAGGTACCCTCCAAGCAAACTGTGGGGTACTTGGCACTTGACAGTTAATGCCACCAGGGGAAAAATCCAAAATATTTGGTGTTTAAACAACTGCTTTTGTTAGGGTCTACCAAGACTGACATTAGCAGCAATGCTAGTAGACATACTGTCCAAAAAAAAAAAGAAAAATGCTTCCACACATGAAAATCCAGGCATTTGTGGGGAGCTTTAGGATTCCTCCCTACAAACAATCCCCCTGTTCTGAGCCTCTCCCTCTCAGGGGCTGCCATCCACAGCTGCAATCTCTGCTGTTTGTGCTCCAGCCTCAGTTCTTGTTACACTGAACAGTTACTGGCTAAAAGGGAAAGAGAAATTGAGAGGGCAGGAAGGTGTTTTAATCAGGAAAAGTCATGTGGCTGTCATAAAATGAGTGGAGCAACAGCTTAATTGGTACTAACGCAAAAACAGTTACTAAGCCAGTTATATTAACCATTCCAGTGACAGAATGGCTTGGTTTCCACATGCACACACATTCCTTGCTGCTTCTCAGAGCCAAGGGAACTCCAAGGCCTTACCAATTCCAAGCAGCACAATTCCCAGGTGCCCTCCAGGTCAGACTGTGCCACATGGGGTCACACTCCTCACCACCTCCTCTCACCTTCACAATTTAGAGACCAATCAAACACACTTGGATTAAGGAACTTAGAAATTTCCTCTATCTCAGAGACCCTCATTACTTCAGCCCTCAATCCAATCTAATTTAAAACAGGTTCAATCAGGCTAATCAATCTCTGTATCCCAAGACCCTGCAATGGAAGTAGCCACCTTTCTCCAAAGGGTACCAGGTATTGTCAGTAGAAGAGCAACTTACTTTATCAATGTTGGTGTTGTCCAGGGCAGCATCTATCTCATCCAAAACAAAAAAAGGAGCTGGACGAAAGCTGCAGAAGACAAGGCAGTATTTTGCATTGAGATACCAAAATGTTCATCAACATGCTAATTACTTACTCACTCCATAAATAAAGTCGATAATATTTTTCAATATTATTATTATATTAATTTTAATTAAATAATTAGGTATCATTTAACAATATTAAGTAATAGACAAGAAGTTAATTAACTGTTAATATCTTAATCAACATGAAATTCTACATTGAATATATAAAGTCATGACTAATAAGAACAAGGACTTCAGCAATGCTTGACCACTCCATTAGCAGAATTTCTTTTTATCATGTGTGTAAACCTAACACTGTCTCTTTCTATCACTTACTCAGCCAGACACTTGGAGAATACCCCAACAGTTCTTTTTTTCCCCCTGGATATTCCCAGAACAGTTCTTTCACCTGTGTATGGCAAACACAAGAGCCAGGGCTGCCACTGTTTTCTCCCCTCCTGACAAACTGTCCATGGGCATGAAGCGCTTGCCTGGAGCCACGCAGTTAAAGTCGATGCCCTCCAGGTAGGGCTCCTCAGGATTTTCAGGACTAAGGAATGCCTGGAAACAAATACAGCTAATTGTTAACAGTGAGATTTAGCAAATTATTTAGATAGGTATTTTTTAGGTTTAAATACTGCCTGAGCTAGTGAGGAAACCAGTGAGTTTGCTTCACTTTTAGAGAACCTGTTCATCCCTTCTGGGAGCAGCAGTATCTGGAGAATATGGTTTTGTGAACAAACCAGGAACCAAGAGGCTCAGTAACAAAAGCAGGATGGAAATGGCACCACATATCTGTTATTTCCAAACTTTCAATTACTGAACAAACTTGATTTTATCACCTTTCACATAACTGCTCTGATTTTTCAAATTATTAGACTTTAAAAGCAGATTTCTTCTTTTTTGGCCTGGAAGAAAATATATTTGCAAAATTGCCTTTTTAGCTTTACAGGACCTAGCTTTGAGCTGGACAAAGACTGCTTGTATTAAAGTCTTTTTCTGTACTTTGTATCCCTGTTCCCAGGGACAAATTTAAAAGCATTATTTTAAAGGAACCACCATTTTTCCTAACCACTATAGGTATGATGGGTAAGATCTTTGCTACGTGGTTTCTTTTTCTCATTTATAGAAGAGACAAGAAAATAATGTACTCTTCCCCTCGGCACAAGTGGACACAGGTAGGAGAAATTTCCTTATTTAACCCTCATTTCAAATGTCTCCTCTCAGATCACAGGCATCATGAAGAAAGCCAAAATAACACACAACATGCTGAAAGAAAACAAAATCTAAAGACAGATGTGAGTTCTATCCTTTAAACATTCCACACTCTATGGAATTTGACATAACCAAAGCATTTGGGAGTTCTCCCTTGACTTTTGGTATTAATACAGGAACAGTAACAAAGATAACTGTCAGACAATTTTTCTACATGTTTCTTAGAAGTTGCAAACATATTATGTCTGATTATGTTTCCTAAATATTTAAGTGGGGTAGAAGATGCTTCAGGACCTTGTACAAAACACCAGCACTGATTTATGATTTTCAGTTGTCTGTACTAATGATTATTATTTGTATAACTCGATGTGTAAACCAGTATTATTTTAAATGAAGTATTCAGTTATATTCCACACTTGTGTTCTCAAAATTTACAACTCTGCTGAAAGCAAAGCGTAAAACTAAGCCAAGCTGAATAGTTGCTAATTCTGCTCACAGATTACCTCTCTCTAACGTCAAGCATACTCTGGCTTATTGCCTATTCCTTCCTTGACTCTAAACTCCTGTAGTCTTTATTTCTGCAATTTTCTTCTTAAGGACTGAGACTATCTTTGGAAAGCAAAAGTGCTACTTTTATTCCAGGTAACAAAGCATCCAGTAAGGCCTTTAAGGCAAAGCCTCTGAGCACAACAAACCTGAGCACTACTGTTCCTGCAAAGCTTCTTGTAGATCCTGTCAATGGCTATGGAAGCATGCTCAAAGCACTGGCTGAACAGCTCATATCTCCTCTTTTTCACCTCTTCAAATTCCAGCTTGCATGTTCTGGCCTCCTTTCTGCTGCTCTCAAAAGCTATGGAAAAAAAAAAATCACAGGAATTACTCATTAAGAAGCCTTTGAGCAAATGCACAGAACAAATAACAACCAAGAACAAACTGGGTACCATGAGCAGCATCACAGAGAATATTTATTGCAGAAAAAGGAACATACCAATATAGTGTGAGTTTCCTTCCAGATTTCAAATGGAGGACCCACAAACCAGCAAAGCTGGGATGTATTCAATCTGCTCTGTGCCACATTTGTCTGGAGCAAGGAACAATATTCTTCTCCTAATTCCTTCTGGGAGCCAGGCAGCCCTAAGCACCAGCACTGACTGACCTGGTACAGCTCCAGAACCCCTCAAGTTTCTTACATTGTTAATATCTTCAAAACTCTCTGAAGACACTCATCGTTTTGCAGAAATGCTCATGTCTGAGTTTTGGACAACATACACAGTTCCTTCAGTTTATATAAGAAAAGTTTTAGCAATTTTAACATTAAAGTCAGTACTTCTCAGGAAGAAAATAAAAACATTTCATGATATCATGTGGGGAACAAATCTTCCCAATCATCCACACTGTATTTCAACAAACGACTGCACACTCCAGTGTATGTTAATGAATTTTTTACATATAATTGAAAAGATAACTGAGGATAAACACTTAAGCACAAAAAAACCACGTTAATATCTGAAACGAGCAAAGCCAGCAGGACCAACCCCAAGGAGAGGAATTTCAATTAGGGTGGAATCACAAAAGTGACTGACATGAAAGACTCATTGTTACCGTCTATGGATTCTTGGAACTTGCTCCGAGCCATCTGTAACTTCTCTCCTGCTCTCAGGTTTGGAGCAGCTGTCTTCATCAATGTCACCTCTTTACATTTGATTTCCTGCTGCATTTGCTTCACATGATCCTCTATATCTTTATCAGATTCTAGTTCCTAAAGAAAAAAAAACCCAAAAAACCAAAAACCAACCCAATGGAGCAATCTAATTTGATTTTAGGCCAAGGCATTGCAATACATACAGCAAGCACTCATGGCTCCTTAAACAATTACCCCAGTCATTTAACTTGAAACTTTAAATTGAAACACAACTGAAAATGCCACCCATGTCTTGGTTCTTGCAATGAATCTACCCTCACTCTTCTTTCCCAAAAAAAAACAAGGAGCCAATTATTTTCCCTCAATTCCCATTTTAAAATACAACCCAGGAGCAGGATTAGTGCTTCACTCCTTGATTTTTAAAGTAGAGGTTCTCAGTGAATTCTTTGAGATAAAGTTTTACTAATGACAGATTCATCCTTTGCTCTGTGCTTAGCCTCTGACATTTAACCATTTTCTTCAAGATTAAAACAGAAAAAAAATTACAAAACCTGCTGAGAAAACGAGACCTAATGGGCTGTTAGCCAGGGAAGGATGGGAAGCCTTGGTCTCTGCACACAGAAGGAAAACAACCCCCACAGCCATCCGTAGCTTCTGGAGTTTTGAGCCTTAATATACAAAGTTGGAGCTTCAAGGCAGGAAGTTAAAAAAAATCAAGGTTATATGAAGTCTCTCAATTGCATTTTTGTGGTTCAGGTAAGCTGTAAGTTAAAGCCAGTTCTATGGGAAACTGAACTGTCTACAAATCCCACACATCAATGCTGCATCATCAGTACAAAACCAGAGCACACAGACATGCACTGCAGCTCAGCAGTGGTTTTACCAAGTGTCACTTGAAGAACAAAATAAACAGCAAATAAAATATCTTTCACAAAAATAAAAATCAAACACTCCATCTCCAATAATTTCAGGCAGAGAAGATTACCTTTAGGTTCATTCCTAGGGTGCTGTAGTCTATCTGAATTCCCTCTTCCCTTTCATAGATCCCTGACAGAGTCTGGGTGCCTTCTACTTCAGTTCCTAGCTGTGACATGAAGGACATTCCAGTTCAGAAATGCAACAGTCAACTTTGAAACTGTAAAACCAATTCATTAAAAGGTTTTAAATTTAAGAGACAGTGGTAACATGGTATGAGGTAAACTTCATCCATGGCTCTTCCTCTGGCTCAAATGGAGTGAATAGTTAATGAGCATAGTAGTCATGAGCCTAATTAACACACACAGCTATTAATGGAAGATGAAAACATCTACTAAATTCAGCTATGTTAAAAGAGCAGCAGCAATGTGTTTATGTACAGTGTTATAAATATGTAATACTGTAAATCTCCTGATTGGAAGGATGTACACTCCCTCCTACCCCAATCCCTTCCAAAGGGAGGCTGAAGTGTGTAAGCTGAGGCATTTCTTCCACTCAAATTCAAAAGAATCGAGGAGCCTCAGTTTTGTATGGCATAAGCTTCTACACTCTGTAGCCTGAATTTCAAACAGTCACTCTCCTTCAAATGAAACGTGCTCTCTCTCCCTCATTATCAAACCCCTTTTCCACTAAAATTCTTTCTTTAAGCCAAACCAAATCTTGCTGTTCTTCTCAGTGAGGTTAATTAAGACTCCACATTGTTACTCCTTCTGCTCCCCTCCTTGCTTTCCTCTCTTCCTCATTCAGAGCAGTGAGAGCTGAGTTCCTACACACTCTGATCATCAGCAGTTCTTGCTCTTTCCCTTCCCAGACTGCCCACCCCACCTCACTGCCTGCATTTTGGCTGCTGCACAGTTCACACCTGTCCTCCAGCAAAAATACTTTTCTAAGGAATGGGTTCAACAACACTCCTTCCAAATTCACACACAGGTTTTAAGTACTTCAAAACCCACAGCTCATTTCTCCTGTGACAGTGCAGGAAGTTTATTTCTCCTCACAAAAGGTATGCTGGAAAAAGAGGGAAGATGGAGACAAATAAGGGGCAGTCATTGCATAGGCTAAAATAGAAGCATTCCTTCTATCTCTGATTTCTGTTAATATCTACATGTATTGCACACAAAAGGATGATTTGATATACAGCATTTATATGATGGATGTTAGACCAAATATGATCTCACTCTTGCACATGCTGTATTTATTTATATTTCTGAACTGACCCCTGTGTATCCTCTTATCTTCCCACCAATTTTCTTCTACCACAGGATTTTATATATTTCACAAGAGTTTGTTTCAAGCACAATAAAAAATACTTGCAAACAATATTTCTCTCTACAAATATAAAAAGAAATCCTTCTTTTCAATGAAAGAGACCTGAGCACACAAATAGAGTATACTGGTTTGAACATTACTACGTAAGAAAAACTGTCCTGTCAGGAAAGAAAGAGCATCTTTAAATCCATGAGTAAGTGCTCTTCCATGCTACCTATATTCTGTAAGCATTAAGTACCTCTACTTCACTGATGTCATCCAGTGATCCAAAGAGTAACTTGATTTTCCAGTCCTGCACCTTGCATTCAAGCAGCAGATTGTGTCGCCTTAACCTCTTTGCTTCCAGAGAGGTTTCTAGAGCTGTAGCTTCCCTCTGCAACTTTGTGGCTTCTCTACAAGCACAGAAGGCACAACTTCAGAGTGGAAACATCACTGCTGATAACATCCACAGACAAAGAGAATGATAAATACAGCATGGGAAACAGATTCCAAGCACCAAGAGAGCTGTTTCCTGTGCACTAACCCCCACCAAACATAAAGGAAAATGGTACTGTACTGTTACTGTACTTCTGCCATCCCCTCCCTTCTCCCAAATTACTCCAGAGGGAGCCTCAGTCTCAGTACATTGCCAAGGTCACTTTAAAAGCACGTTCAAATACCCATCTTTCCTAATTACAGCCTACCTCTGTTCAACTCTAGTGAACATGTGGGGAGGTTTGATCCTTTAACATGTAATCAAATATCTTTAGCATTACTCTCCTTCAAACAGCTTGATTCTTTTCAATCAATTCCTCTGATGGCAGCAAGATTCCACAAGCTTACCTAGCCATACTGTGCCAACATGATGGGGTTTTTAAACACAGTGATTAAGGGACATCAATAATAAGCAAGCACAACAGAATTGAAGTATAAACTGCCCACAAAGGAATTGTTTTAATGTTAACAGTAGGACAAAATAATGACCTAAAGTTAGTATTAGTTTAAGGTCTCCAACACATGAAAAGTCTGGAAAAATAAACAGAAATGTTCCCATAAATCATACCCACAACTCAAACTAAACCGTGAAACTATGAGGGAAGCGCACATGCCCCCAGTCAAGCTACTACACACTCACCACAAGAGATGAGAGATCTGTGGGCAGAGATCACAGTGAGACCTAAGACTGGGGAGATAATAAAATAATTCTACATGGTTTAGGGGATGGCTCTCTTGAAATACTCTCCCTCACACAGTGAATTAGAAAAACACTGTTAAACTAAGGCACACTGAAGATGCAAAACAAAACAAGAGAAACCCAAACATGATCAGTAAATCCCTTCTAAATATCCCTTTAATCATCTTCCCAGCAGTAGAAGTAGGAATTACCTATTAAGAGCTAACATCGTCTTTCTGAACTCTTCAACTTCATTTTGGCTTTTTGTAAGCTCAGATTTATGAGCACTTAATCTATCCTTAAGGTGTTGCTGCTCCTCCAAAAGTTCATTCACTTTTTTTAGAAGCTTCTCCTCATCCTGCATAGAAATATTTTAATTTTTAACCTCCCACCAAGAATCTAGATCTGGAACCTGTACTATACAGAAAGGAATTAAATTTAAACTTGTTATATTCAAATGTTTTACAGCACAAGATCCGAAAGGCACTCGAAGGGGGGGTGCCCCCATTTTGTGGCAGTTTCATATATTTCACTTTTTTTTTCTTCAAAGCACGTATTTTCTCCTTCCCTTTTCTGTGAACAAGCACAAGCTTGTTTCTTTAACAAGCACCATCAGCATAATACAGGATAAAGAACATTGTGAAGGAAGAACCCACACACAGTACTTCAACTAAAAATCTAAATTGATTTCATAGGATTATTTTAAATGTATTAGTGGCTGTAAAGTAGCTTAAAGATGTAAAGCACCAGAGCTGCTGGCTCTTATTCATATAATCTGCTGAATTTGAGCCACATGCTGCTGGTTTTACCTACAGTTGCATGTTCCCTTTTCATATCAACTGCACAAAATCTAAAATAATACTGTACAGTAATCCAAACCTTAACTTTTAGTAAGCTTATTTTTAATAATAAATAAGCATCCAAATAGAGCCATTTACTCCAAGGTTAAAATGCAATACACATCTGCATTTTTCTAAGCAATTACAAAGCCAACATTGAATTAACCCCTTGAAAAATTAATCCACAGCATCAACTGCCTTTATTCAAAATTGGAACTGAGAGGAAAGAATGCATTGAATTACAGAGATAGAGGAATTGATTTTATTACCTTCTGTAGCTTGATAATCTCAGCTTCGTCTTTATGAATTGTCTCCCTCAACTTGCTGACTGAGTTTATTGATTTTTGTAGATGATCACGATTATACTCCAACTGAATGTTCAGTCTTGTCCTCTGATTTTCAAACTCCAGTCTAGTCAAAAGTACAGGATCTAAAACCAGTTCTTATAAAGCAGGCTATTAACTGTGATTGGACTTTATTTAGATACCATTACTGTATCTTCTGTGTGAACACAAATGATTCCACTCCACCACATCCCATGGATATAAGGGAAATCACAAAGATACAGTGCTACTGGTTAAACAAATACAATACAGAACATAGCCACACCATGGCAAGTGACACTTGAACTTCAACCATCAGCTCATTTTAACATTCTCCTTCTAAGATACAGATCTGTGGTGCAGTGACACGTGGCTGTGAGACAAACACTAGCTGAGGGTGCCTGTGAAAAACTCAAGAACTTGTTTGCCTTATTGGAGTATGTTCCTATAGCAAACACCTGCATCTTACACCCAGTTTTCCTTAAGATTTTTCACAAACGAGTGGCCTTTCATGCTATTCTTAATCTGGGAATTGTGCCATTTTTCAATGTGGGTATTAGAAAACTATTCTTTCTTTTTTTACAACAGTGCTACCAAAATAATAAATGTTACCCTTCAAGTTTAGTGCCAGCTGTCATTGACTCTGTCTAACAAACCCAAACCACAGCAGTGATCCAACTAATCCTTACAGTGACAAGGGGAACCTTCTACATTCTGCCAGGACTTTGTGTTATTTCCTGTGAGGGAGTTCCTAAAGTACCAGTGTGCCCAATTTAATGCCAACCCCTGGTTTACATTTTAGTCACATATACCACCTTCTCTTATCAATCTCCTCTTGTTGTCTCACATGTTCTTGTTCATACACACGAATATTTTCTATACCAATTTCTTCACAGAATTCCCGGAAGACATCATCTTCAACCTTTGAAAACAGAGAAATGGAACAAAAAAAAGAGATTATACTGTTTTGCAACTCACAGATGTAAAATATTCAATCACTACATGCTACAGACTAGATTTTTAAAGTATTCCAAGAAAGCAGCTAACAGCTACTGAGAGGTAATTTGTACTTGAAATTTTCAAGTAACACTTTCAATCCAAATGCCAGATGTAAGGTATCTGTGCCTGTGATCTCCCAACCAAGTGTAACTCCAATCTAAGCTCTTCTTGACAGCACCTGATCATTCCAAAGACAAAAGTCATCACAGTGTAACCAGGTTCCCTGGTTGTGCCTTTTGTTCCCAGACAGCTGAAGAAGAGAAAGCTGGACAGGACATTAATCAGACACAGCAGATTTTTTTCAGTTGTAGTTCAGTTCTTTATTTGAATCCTTTCGAGAGATCCATATACTGTGCTCTGTTTATAGAAAAGTCACAGCAGAAACTCTCCCATGGAATATCTCATTTCCTAATTATACAGTAGATATTAACAAAAGCATCAGTCAAAACCAATTCTAAATTTTTTAAGAAAAATTGAAGCAGGCAAATACTAGGTACAGTGTATATGGCTAGACTGAAGGAAGAAATAGAAACAGCCTACTTAAAAGGAAACCCAACTGAACAAAATTTTAAGAGAACTCTACAGATCAAAGCCTGGTATTGTTTGTATTGTTTTAGTATTCAGGCTTTTTTAGCCATCAAACCAAGTTATACTACCCAAGTTACACGACTCTTTGGAAACCAGTGATTGGTTCCAAACGATAGCCCGTTTTTGTTTTGTCAGAACAAACAAAAGAGAAGTTCCTGTATCTGGAATCCTTACACAGTTAACCATCCACTACTTTCTCAGTGTTTGCAGATGACACATCTGCACTCCCTCATGCCTGCACCCCAAACAAGACAGACAACAGGCAGCAATTTTGGCTTGTTCTTACATGCAGAATTCCAGTCATGGATTAATCCCAGACTGATTGATGAGAATGGGTCAGAAGCCAGGAACTAAATTACAGATGTATGACACAGCCTGAGTTACTGCAGACAGTGGTGAGGAATCTCTCCTTCTCCAACAATATACATTTACACCAGCTTCTAAGCCCTGGGCTGTGAATTTTCCAGATAAAATTGCAGTACCATTTTTCCTCACATTACACCAGATTTCTTTGTTTGACAAGACTAAGAACAAAGGCAGCTTCAGGACACAGGTAGGGATGAAGTGTCTATTTCCCCAAGAGGTCATTTACTGCCTACTCCAGCAGGACACAGCAGGAAACCCCTCTTGGCATCACATTAGGCTTTGCTGACATTCTCCTCATGACAAGCCTGCTCTACAATCTGTCCACTGTCTGTAGGAACTATTCTGGGGAAGAATAGTAAATGACAGGGAAGATTAGTAAATGACAGGGAAACTGAGGGATGAGATGGCAGAAGGGTCTACACAGAAAAGCTGAGAAAGCTAAGTGGTGGATCATATATCATAGAGAACTTCTCCTGTTGCTGATGGGATGGAGACAGGAGCAGATTGTAAAGACAAGTTTATTGTTTACTACCATAACAGATAATGAATTTGGACAGGTGGGGATAGAACAAGATCTCCAAGTTCTCCATCACCTACACCTCAAAAGAGAGGGTGAGCAAGGAACACTCAGTTATATCATGGGCTAGCTCCATTTTCCATGAACTGGACTTGAATACATAGCTATACAAAGGTCTTAAAAAATCCAAAAAACCCAACAAAATACCAAAACAAACCCCAAAAACCACAGAAGAACTTTCTTCCCACCCAGCAAAGAAAACCTCTACAGAAACAAACCAACCCCTCAAAACAGTGCAATAGGAATTTGCTGACAACCATCACGCACATCTCAGCCATTCTCCCAGAGGAATCAGAGCAGAGAAAATCAAGAACAAATACCAGCTACTTCCCAAGAGAAAGGAACCTTCAGATTACGCTATTTTTCATCTGCTTTCCAAGCAGACAGGCCATCCCCCAGACATGTCACCTGCAGAGCTGAGAACAAAGCCCTCTTGCAGTGCTGAGGACTGTTTTCAGCTCTAGAAATTTATATATATGAAGCAAAGCTTCATCTGTTTGAGACATAGATGGATGGATGTGGTTGGTTGGATTTGTGTTTAGCCCTTGACAGTCACAGAATCTTGACTCTAAGGAAACTGATTGGTGAAGCTATCACTCATTTACACTAACATTCTCTGTTCACAGTTCCCTTGGTAAGAAAGGGAGAGGATGTGGAGAGATTGCTGGAATAATGCACAAGCCTTATTGACAAAGCAGTTTACAAAGTTAAAAAGTTGTCCAGGTATAAACATCAGTAAAAGATAAGTTTCTGTAACCCAATAGCAGGAGCTCTCAAAGCTCTGACAGAAGGCATTACCTCGTTAATTTTTTTCTTAAACTCTTCTATTTTTCCTTTCCTTTGTACTACTCCTTCATTCAGCATCTCATGCTGAGCCTCTATATTTAGCAGCTCACTTTCCAGTTTTGATTTTTCCTAGACAGAAAGGAAAAGGATGGTAATTTTTCTTAATAAGACGCTCAACTGTCTAGAAATTAAGAGACAGCTCTGTTCCAGGTTAACTGTTTTTTGTGACTAAAAACATTAAATATTTTCTTCTCAAATGCTACTTAATCACTATTATTGCCAATCTGCATATAGCAATTACAGTTTTAACAAGCAGAAAAGCAAACTAATTACCACATAAAGTGCACTTTGACTTACAGACTTCTAAATGATAAAAGAAGCTTACCAGAAATCCAAGTTTTAAAACCACAATAGAAAAAGCCTCATGTAAACTACGCTGCAATCTTATTTTTTATATTTTATCAATTCCTTGCTTGTAACTGCTCTGTGTAAAACTTTAATTGAGTTTAAAAGAACTATGTAAGGAAGTAGCATTACTTGATCACTAATTGTAGTTTCAAACAATACAGTTATTAAACATGAAAATGATAAAGACTTAGGATTATACCATGAAGAGATTAGCAAGTTGTTTCTTTTTAATAAGGTCTAATTCACTCTGTGCATATTTCAGTCGTGTCTGGGTTCCTTGGCACTGAGCACGCAGTTGCTTCAAGTCAGCCTCCTTCCGCCTGATCTTCATTAACTCCTGGCAAAGTGTTATGGTGGCAGAAAAAGCTTTATAAACAAAAGGTGAACTCTTTGAAAACTATCTGGTTTTCAGATTTTAAAGCTAGCCTCACTGATGTAGGCCTCATTCAAGTAAAAGCTGATAGCACAGGTCATATTCAAAATTAATACTGTAATGCATTTATTACTCCCATGAAAGTATCCACTTGCAGATAACAACTCCATCTCTCTTAAAAAAAAGCCAACACTGAAGGTATGACAAACCATTTTACACTGGCAGGTTTTGGTTCATGCCAGCACTCCCATGTTGACACAATCATATTGTCATTTTCACTACAAGTCTTCAGCTACTCTTAACAACTTTTTCCTGGAGGGAGCTTGGACCAGCAGTGTTGTCCTGTATTTCTGTCTGTGAGCTGAGAACCACAGCTAAGAACTGAGATGCAGAAATCATAATTAACTAGAAGAGGATGAACAGCTATTATGTTCTGTCTTGCAAAGCTGCTAGAAGATGCAATCACATTTTTAGAAAATGAATTAAGAGCTGAATTAAGCCAGACACAGCATGATTTCTGCAGTTTAGTGCTTTTAAGAGACTTACCTTTAACTCATTAATCAAGCTATCTCTTCTTTCTTTCATTTTACTCATTTCTTTCTCATCCCAAACTCTAGCTTTAAACCTTAAATCACTTGATCCTCCAGAAATCACTCCAGATTTCAAAAATAAAGTCCCATCAAGAGCCACTGTCTGGAAGAAAATAAATTATATCCAAATAAATCTGAAAAAACCCAAGCGAAACAGCCCATGCACTAGTGCCCAAGGTATAGTAGTCAAACAAGTAACAGCCACATTTGAGTTGGACTCAAATTTTTCTTTTCTCTTCCAAACCTGCTAACATGAGACATTTGAAGCAAATAAAGGCTGTTATTTCTTAGCAGTAATCACGTTTGGTATTATTACAACTGATCAGAAAATAAAATGAAATTGTGTCACTTCCATGCACACAGCCCCTTGTGCATGCACTTGCATTTAAAAGGTGTAGAACAGACACTTTTTAAACTTGGTAGAACACACCAAACAACATGGTGACAGAGTAAAGGCAAACAGCTTGTTTGTAGAATGAAAGTGTAAATTTTAGTAAAGAACATAGATGTTTTTGTGACTTTATTTCAAGTAAAAATAACTTCACACTCACCTTCAACTTTAAGCAGTCTTAATAAAAATTTTAAAAGGTTTATTAAGTGAATAAAATACTGTCTGCAGCAATAGAGACTGGAATAAGAAGAAAGAACTGCAGGAAGTGACAGAGAAGCTTCCAGTCCTTAACATAATCCATATCTACCGGCAAGAGGTTCTGGCAGATATTTAAAAAAAATTTTGAAAGCATTCCTTCACAGGAAATCTTGCAAGATAAAGTCTGTATTTTTAAATCAGTTTTAGAAGAAGGATTATCCA
Organism: Brachypodius melanocephalos; assembly: GCA_013398615.1. Taxonomy (NCBI): domain Eukaryota; kingdom Metazoa; phylum Chordata; class Aves; order Passeriformes; family Pycnonotidae; genus Brachypodius; species Brachypodius melanocephalos. The sequence continues at coordinate 1,756,921 of VZSR01000680.1, forward strand.
TCCCTCCTCCTCCTCATCACAAGGACCATACCAAGAACCATATTGGGACACTCTCCATCCTTTCATTTGCCTCCTCCTTTTCCCAAGAAACCACTTCAAGTTACTATCAGAGGAAAACACAGCCATGTGAAGTACCTAGTAATTTGTTTCTGTGGGATTAGACAGCATGGTACCAACTCTGTTTATCTGCAATACTCCAGCATGTTTAAGAGAATTGTTTAATGGCATCAAACACATAACTGCAATGAAAAATGTATGCAATAAACTTTGGCTTCTTACTTTCAACCTCACTGGTCCATCAAATGCGATGTGTTTTGCTTCCTTAACTGTTTCACAGATCAAGGCATTCCCACTCACAAACTGAATCACTTTTTTCAGTGGAACAAATTGTGTTTGTACAACATCCACCATCATTCTGGCTCCCTTTATCTCCCTTAGCTTCTCATTAATTGGTTTAACCTGTAAAGCAAACAAGCAGTGTTTAGAACCCAGCAAAGTGAGCCAACAGGAGACTCATGAAATTCACTCCCCAAGTCCTGTGCCGTAAGACTTAAACCAATTTTAGTTAACTTTACACAAGCCAGTATCAAGACTTACAAGTGTATTAGCTTGCTGATGACAGGAGAAAGGAAAACATACTTACATCAAGGTAATCCAAAGCAAGAAAAGTTTCAGGTTCAGCTCGTTCTTGTTTTAGGAACCGAATGCAATCTCTTGCTATTTTTTCAGTGGAAACAACAATAGCAGTCATGTATTTGCTGAACACCTTGGTAACAGCAAGCTGGTATTTTTTATGAATAGGATGACACAGGTCAAGCAATCTTCCAAACTGATGATTAAAACACAGAGGAATATTAATATTTCAGACATCAAAAATGTTTTTGCATACAAGCTGTATTTTACTGCTTCAGCATTATGTATCTACCAGCTGCACTCCCTCACCACAGCTGTGCATCACAAAAACCAGAAGTCATAGCAGGCATCAACCCAACTTACAAAGCATGCCCTCAGAATCCAAAAGGATCTGATTTTTTTCTCTAAAAATTTTTCTTCTCTAAAAATTTCTCACTTCCAGAAGCATGACAGAACGACAAAGTTAGCTAAGCATGCTTTTTGGAGAGCAAGAAAGTATCTAACACTAAGGAAGATCTTAAAATGACAGTAACATCTTAAATACACCAGTTACCTGCAAAACGGCACCAAGAGGTACCATTCCAGTTTCAACCCAAAAATGAAGAAGCACGAAAAAAAAAAGAATAAAAACAACTTTTCTTGTACTGCACAGTCCAAATAATCAAGCCTCTTTTGCCATGTGCTGAAATAACACCTCCAGAGAGAAAATTAATTACAGTTCCTTGTTGTACATGCTCCCTAAAGATTTTCTTTTCCATAATTATAGGCAGAGTTGAGCTTTTCCTGAATAACCAAACCTACTGATGCACATACTGAACGTTATTACTTGTGAATTCATGCAAAAACAATTTTCCTGCTTCTTGACATGTAGCTACTCATCTCCATCTCTTCTTGCACATTCACAGTTTTAGTCTTATCCCAGCTCTAAGTACTCTTAAATTTGCATTTCCTACAGGAAGATCACAGAATATTCCTCAACATCAACCTTCCCTAAGCCAATAAGGAATCACCATCTGATCCAATTCTTTTCAAACACGGATATAAAGCAAAGAGTGAACAAAAAGAGGTAAGCCAATCAAGTCTTTGACTTTTTTGGACCACCATGCTAACTTGGATGCAAAATTCCAAAGAGCAGCTGAAAAGCAAATTTCTTCCTCTCTGGAGAAAACAACAGGATCAGATGCTTTCCATATTCTGAGGAGGTTTTTGTAAAAGACCAAGAAGCAAAAAAAACCCAACAAAATGTTTTACTTTTTATGTTCTAAAGGCAACACTGGAAAGCTGAGTAAACATTAAAAAACAGTTAAAAGTGCCAGCTTGTACATCTCAAATGACTATGTACATCAAAAGGGACCGATTACACTGGTGCCAACTATTTAACTGATTATATTTATTAAAAAATTCTGACTTCAAATGGCTTTCAGTGTTGGAGTCTATCTTTTTAATGTCACTAAAAAGATGCAAAGATGCTTCATAAACCAGTTAATGTCTGCTGACAATTCAGAATCAATAGACAAAACCCTGAAATGGCATTACTGAAGTGTAATTTAAGGAAAGTATGTAAAATATCCTAAGGTATAAGTGAAGACAGACCATTTGGGAATATAAAAATTGTCTTTCAGAGAAGCAGTACTAGTTCTGGAAAAAAATGGTCTCATGGCTAAACTTCCCATTCATTTGTTCAAAATAAAAAAGTCAAAAAGGAGGCAGAAGAAAACAAAACCAAATAAGGAAAAAATGAAATAGTTAAACACCACTAAATCACACAACAGATCAAAATTACTATTTGATGCAAGCAGTAATCCCTTCATTTTTGGAACCTGTGAAAAATAATGGCAGTAATATTATTTCAAGTCCACTCAAGCAAAAAAACAAAATTTAAAAAGATATTCCAGACTGTCCAATTTACTCCAGCTGCTTACTTAGTCTAATGCAGAACTTTTATGTCTTAACTCTAAAATAAAGCATTTAAATGAGGCCATTCCATTACCACAGCATCTGGATACAGCCTTTTCAGACTTTCCAGGATCTCTGCTCTCATCTGCTCACGCCTCCCTTCGTGGTAATCAATTTTGGCATTCTGCAGCTCACCAACTATTTTGTTCAGGTCTTCGTTCACTTCAGCCATTCGTATTGTTGCATGCTCAATTTCCTTGGCCAGCACTTCCTCCTGTTGTCTTTTTTCTGTTAATGATCCACTTTGAACAGAAGCAAAAATAAGAAGCAATTCACAATTTCATATATACACACTTTCAGTCTAAATTAAGGTCATTCTGCTGTCACCTAAATTCACAAGGAGCAAATATCAAGCACAAGACAAGACCCAGGAGGCAAGACCCAAGCTGTGCTAACACACAATGTAAATATTAATGCTTTCTAGAGCAGCACAACTACAAAATGTCCTGTTTGCTTGCTCAGAATTTGTCCAATTATTGCCCCATACCCACAGTAACAAAACTTGTGAGAAATTAGAATTATTGACTGAATAGCCAAGTTGACTTTCAGCCAAAGTGACTGAAATATTAAGTAAAATTAGTAGGAATTAGTAAGAATTCTAGTTCTCATTAAAATTTCAAATGAAGTAATTAGAAGGGAATAGAAACCTGCTATGTTTTGAAAATTATTAATACCCAAGAAAGCCAGTTAGCTTTTAGTTTTTTACACATACATGCATATTTTAGCATATTCTTCCAACTTCTCTATGCGTTTCTCATGCTCTTCTACCTGTTCCACAGTCTGTTTTATGGTTTCCTATGCAGTCACAAATAGAATGTGTTAAAAATAAACCAGAGCAAAATGACAGTTTTAAGGTATAGAGCTCTACATTCAGCACAAGTCCTGAGACAGAGCTTTTCTTCTTTATTGCTATTTCATGGTGAAGTAACAGCATCTCTTCTGCAACAGTAGGTGCCAAGTTGCACCTGAATAAATAATATAGGGAAATTATTTTACCGAGGCCATTACTGGATTTTCCATGTTCAGCTACAATTTAGGGAAAGCCCCCTCAACACAGAGAATCATAATACCAAAAAACCAAAAAAAAAAACTTTAAACAAAGAGCCAGGAAATTATAGGTCTTGAAACAGAAGAGGTGCTATTTTTGGCCCTACATCAATAGCTTTTTCCAAAAAAGTTGACACAGTTACCAAACTGATACAAAACATTGTAGTAAAAAAACCCCCACCAATGGTAAAATAAGAATTTTTATTTACTCAAATTTATTAAAAACACATTAACTGAAGCAAGTGGAGAGGAAAAAAAAATACTGCTACCTACACAGTTTATTAAGCCTTAATTTAACTCCTGATCTCTTTATGACCTTTCGATTAGTTCTAGGGATGGAGATTTAACCTCTTCTTGCACCCACTACGATGTCTGCATATTCCTATTCCGTGCACTCTTAAGTACTCTTAAGGACAACTTTATATTCTCATAAATATGGAGTAAAATAGAGACTTTTCCACAGAAACAAATTTGTATGTTCAAAAATGAGGTGTTTTGAATGCTATCACTCACAAAGTCTCATATGATGCATTTTTAAGCAGTCTCCCTCAACCTTGACTCTGTAACTAAATGCTGAAGAAATGCATGCTGCTTCTCTAACTTCTTAGCAGGTGACAAAAATGCAGGTTAGCAGAGTTTGAAAAAAAAATAAAAAACAAACCAAAAACCAAATCAACCAAAAAAACCCAAAACACCTGACAGGACAAGGTTTCCAGCAAAACAGAAATCACCAGCTGAACTTCTGCCCTTTTTACTTCTATCAGAACCAAATATCAGGCATGGTAACCAAGCCAGAGTGAAAAATGTACATATTTTATTGTCACGTGTTTGGATCTGTAATGATAAAAGATACCAGAATCAAAATGACTACAACTGTATCCACACAAAAAAGCTGCCTCTGAAGTGCAAGAGAAGAACGGACACTGAGATTTTTGCAACTACAACACATTGTTAGACATAACTGACCTTAAAACAATCTCAGAAAAAAGGCAGCTGTGATCAAAATACACCCCAGCAGGGCTGTGAGTGTCATACAAAGGCAGTGGGGCACCTCAGACAGACTACACTTACAAAATCAGAAACTGGTGACAGCTAAACCAATGTTCTGAGTAGCTGTAAAATATCAGAGCCAAAGCTTTCAACCCCAAATCCTCAGTGTGGGCCCACACAAACACTTCTGAATAAACTTAGAGGCCTTTTTGCTAAACCTGCTGCAGCATGGAAACTGAGGTAACACTTGCAATGTACCTCTTCTGCTGAGGATTTGATTACATCAAAGCACTGAGCATGTTTATAAAGACAGTTATACCAGAAGGAATGGCAGAGAGACATTTTTCTCCTAAACATCTAATTCTAGTTTGAGACAGATACCTCAATTTCATTCTTCTTCCTGCGATTAAGTTTCAGCCTTTCTTGATCTCCTTTATCCTCCCAACGAAGTTTTTCTAGCTGCTGGGCTAGAGTAGCTACTTTCTTTCTTGCCACTTCCTTTAGCTCTTTGTATCGCTCCAACTGGACAAAAAGAAATTCAAAAAAAAAACCAAAAACTCACTCCTTGGAAAGTGAGAAGAGTCCTGTTGTTAGAGCCTTAAGTAACTTTACCTACCTAAACTTTATGAAAACTCCCCAATCCTCCAGAAGACTCTTCTAGCTACTAATTGCATTATAACAAGCTCTATTTTTCTAGAGTAAGACTCAATCCAAAGCATACACCTAATAGTTCTCACCTTTCCAGCCTTTTTTACTACTCTCATTGTTCAGGGAAGCTTACAGTGCCTTCCTATTCCACCTGAAGGTTAACATTAAGTTTTTGTATAGTAAAATTAGTGCAATACTTTCAGCATTCTCATCATATTAAAAATTTTCATATAGTAGGTGAAATATAAATATTTTAAAGTGACTGCTAAGTGACTGACTGAATGCATCTAAGGTGCAGTGCAGGAAGATTTACAAACTAAGTAACAACCCTGCAAGTTCTTCATTAATTGATCAGAAACTAATTAAAGGAGGAGACAGTGGGAAAAAAAAGTTACCACATAGTTTTAGAAACATTTGTGGCCATATGGTTGCAAAGAGTTTCTTGTGAAGTGAATTTACTCTCAAGGGATGTAACTCTTTCCTTCTCAAATGAGCAACCCCAGTTTCAGACTCAAACTCCCAGCAGATGGTATTTATACTATACTACCAGGTCTGGTTTATTTTTTTGTCTTCATTGGTTTTCCCTAACTGATGCATCAGATGAAAAGCCAGCTCTCAAAAATCACTCCTTCTGGGACTCTCACAAATGTTTTCTGTCCTACCCTCCCAAAACCTAACACGTGTCTGAACAAAACTTAGAATTTCAAGTGAAAAAGATGACTAAAAATCACAGGTCATTGGTGAAATAAGAGTTTCTGTGCAATCACAGAATTTTCTCTAATAAATAGTACTTTTGGGCCTCTTGGTTCACCTGACTTTCTTCCAGTTCAATATCTGCTGCTCTCTGGATTCTCTCTTCTTCAATTTTCTCCTCGAACGCTCTCCATGCCTTCTCGATATCAGTCAATTCTATCTCTAGCTCTTCTATGTTCTGCTTTTCCTTATCACAGGATTTCTCCTTATCCCTCAGAGATTTTTTCAACATTTCTACTTTCTTGATCTGATAGGATGTGTTTTCCTTTGCTTTTATATAGAGGGGTCTCTGCTGAATCAATGAGGCTTCCAGAGTCCTAAAAAACAGAACCAGAAACCAACCAAAACAACCAAGCCCCACGAGACACAGCCAAAACAACAAAGACACAGGAAGAGGGGAGAGAGGGAAGATAGAAAAGACAATCCCGTCCCCCCTGTTGATCACATATGCAAACTATCAATTTTGAACTGTAAGGCTGGGGCTTACACTGTGGAAATACCCTCAGAGGGTTGGGTTTGGTTTTTTTTAATATCTACTGAAAATAGTAATATAAGAAGTGAAACACGACCTCCTAAAATTTAACAGCAAACAAGTATTTACATACTGAAATATGTACCTAGGCACGGTAGAGGAGGTAAAATACATTTCTGGATTTTACTTCAGAGAACTGCTAGGAACTGACTTCCATAGCACTGAGCTATCACCCCAGTTTTTACCAGGAAATGCACACCTGCCAAGCAACTCCCAGTGCAGATAATGCTTTATTCAACTATCAGATAATCTGATTGGAAAACCTACTTCATTTCTTTTTCCATATGCTGTTGGTCCCTGTTTAATATCCCAAACATTTTTTTCTTGACTTTAAATGAATCTTCTGCTGCAGAAAGGGACTCCTTCTTGATATAAGCCTCCATATTCTTTTCATCCAATCTGGTTTTCAGAAAGTCAATTTGTTTCTCATTGTGATAAAGCTGAAAAAGCTGCAGCTGTATCCTTTCTTCCTCCAGTTCCTTGATTAGCATCTGGTAATGCTCTGCCTACCAACATTAAATTTAATTTACAGTTTATAAAAACTATTTTCCATCATTAGCAGTCTAATTTCAATGCCAAAGTGATGTAAGATGATGTACAAGTAGCTGCAATTCCAGTGATGGTCACAAATCATAAAACTCAGATATTTAAGTCAATACTTAATTAATTATACTGGCAAGCCTATACTTTCTTTTATTTAGATTACATGTATTCCTCTACCTTTTCATATGATACTACATTATTATATAGTACACCATACTGAAAAAAAACTGCTAGACTAAACCAACAGAAGTTTATGTGGGTTTGTTTCATTTGTTGTGTTTTTTTAAACACTATTGAAGTTCACAAGAGATGCAAAATCTGGCAACCTAGCATGCAAAAAAATGGAATAACTTGAAGTTACCTCCTCTTTTTCCATCTTTGCTTGTTTGCGTTCTGCTGCCACGCTTTTTTTCTTGTTGTAATTAAACTGTGCATCCTGCTCTGCTTGCTGCATTTTCTTCTTCTTTCGTTCATAGTCTTCAGCATATTCCCATGAATTACTAATTTGTTCAAAAAGCTGAGTTCTCTCCTTCGGCTTTTTCATTGCAATAGATTCTACTGTTCCCTAAACCAATGAATTTTTGTCAGCAACTCTAAGGAACACGATTTTGTGAAATGTATTATTCATGAAAAGCTTAAGGCCTATACCATTAAATTCTTGGAAACTAACAGCTGAATAAGATTTTCAACCCCCTCAATTTGAAGAAAAAACACTTTACATTTTTATGCATCTTTACTAACAGGAGTGTTTTAAGATGAAATTACATTTTTCTAGCACTCCAACAATTAAATACACCAAGCATTTACACAGACCCATACTTTTTTATATATTGTAACAGAAGCACTCAACTTCTTCCAGATTAGCGTCTTTCTTACTAGTGTGTGCATGTACAAATAAACTCCATTACGTGTATTTTGCAGTCTCGTAGCTCTTGGCAAGCTCAGGAAAAAATATGTTACTTTGTAATTGGCTAAGGGTGCTCTCATTTTACACAACACTTAATTGTGCATTCTGTGAAGTAAGGTAAGAATTTTTTGCTTTCTTTTGAAAGTACCTTGAATGCTCACCTGAAAAATAAGGCAATTCCTGGCCTTGACAAGAATGCCCACTTTTTCAAGCTCAGATATGTATGCAGATCGGCTGACAGACTTGTCATTGAAAAGATACTCAGAACAAGTACCTAAAGGAGGAAAGGGAAAAAAAATTACTGCTGAAAATGGTTACAACAACAACAACAAAATCCACTGGAAAAGAATTAAATTAGTGGAATAATTTAACTGAGCAATTTTCTCAAAGATGACAATAGATTTCAAGCACTCTTTTTTTTTTTTAGTAGTTTATTTTTTCTGTTTGAAAATTCTAGTTTCTAATTTTAGTACTTTCTAAACTGACATGCTTATGGTGCTCACACCTGCAGCAAGGTGTCAGATCCCATTTCCTAGAGCCTACATCATCTACAGATCCCAAGGAAATATCTAGACAGATACTGAGCAAAGAACATATAATAACTTAATTTTCTAACTAATTAACCCAAATACACATAATTTTCATTTATAGCACTACTAAAACACTATCTGAAGGACTATACTACTCTGCCCAACTATGAACTAATACTGAAATTCCAAGTTGGGTATTTCTGGTCTTCATTTCTTCATACATCAGACAACAGACAGTACAAGCAGAATATATTACTTACCACGGATAACTCTTGAAAATGTTTTTTCCTCCCCATCTTCCTCACAATATACTATTTTCACGCTAGCTGTAGAAGAAATAGGTTTTCCAACATGTGCTCCATGAATGAGTTCTTGAATACTTTTAACTCGCAAATTTGATGTCTTTTCACACATCACAAAGCTAACAGCATCCATTATGTTAGATTTGCCTCAAAAATTAAAAAAAAAAAAAGAAAAAAAAAGAGAGAAAAAATGAAGACTTCTTGACACAACAGGAATGGAAGCATTTTATTAAGAATTAAAAAATCTGGAGAACGGCCAAATTCTTTAAAAATTCTATTTCTAATTATGTATTTTTTTATTCTTTTAGGAAGAAATTCTTCCCTGTGAGGGTAGTGAGACAGTGGCACAGGCTGCTCAAAGAAGCTGTGGATGCCCCATTCCTGGAACTGTTCAAGGCCAAGTTGGATGAGGCTTGAACAACCCAGTCTAGTGGAAGGTGTCCCTGCCCATGGCAGGAGAGTTGGAACTAGATGAGACACCCAAACCATCCTATGATTTTGTGATTTTATTGAGGAAAAGCTGTTGCACATAAAAACCACATTTTTAAGATGCAACACACCGGAAGCAGAAAATAAGCCTGCCTGTAATAAAAACTATGACAAAACTGATTTGTTTTTTCAGCCTTATTGAATAAGTCTTTTGTTTTTACGTAGGCTTCTCTAGAGAAGAGTGTGCCACATCACCCCTCCTTCCTTGGCAGTTTGCTTTCTAGAGGTTTGTTGCATGAGTACTCCATCCCAAATTTTCCACTGCAACTCCAGTCTCCTGAAGAACACTTGCACTTCCCCAGATCCATTCACCACAGCAACAAAGCTATCTGCTCATAGTCCTTGGACAAAAATCCTCCTAAGGGATCCTCTTTTTGTTTCATCCCTTTAGCCTAGAGCATTTCTGCTGTCAGCCTAATTATTTTCAGCTTTCAACCTTGCTACTTCGACAATATTTTGATTTACTCTCAAAAGTATCAGAAAAGGAAGAACACTAGGGGGAAAACAGAGAAATAAAAATACTCAGTTCAGGGGTTACAAAATATTCACACTTTTTCCCTCTGGATTCGGCTATAAAATGTACTCAGATTTAACTGAAAGATTTAACCTGGAAAAAGTATTGCAATTCTGAGACTTTGTGGGGACAGGATGATAAAGAATATGATAACAACGCTAAATATATTCAATTTATATTCATAGATCTTACTTCAATCAGGTAAGTGAGGAAAATACAGAGTGTAGAAATCTGAATTATAAATTAAACCACTAACAGACTGGGGAAACTCATGTGAAATGTTAAACCCATCCTTGCCGCTCTGTTAAGACAGCCCTCACCTCCCATCACTTTGCCAGACATAAAATCGCCTTTGTCGAACGGAGCTTTCTGAAGCAGAGATTGAATTTTAACAAGTTCCAGCACCTCGGGCTCCCGGCGGCCGCACCCCCGAGCCCGGCTCGTGTGGGCCCGACCCCACCCCAGCCGCCATTTCACAGAGCCGCTCTCCTCACCGGGGGAAGCGCAGCGAAACCCACGGACTCCCATCGAGGTTTCCACTGGTACAGCCCGGAGTGTTAAAATAAAACCATCTTTATGTGATCTTTGTAAGCTAGGGTGGCCAGGGCAAGGCGTGCTGTTGGCAAACTAGGCTTTCTGCTTAAGCCGGGAAGCACCAAGTCAACTTCGAAGTTAAAATTCCCCAGCCTGCTCATGCCCTTCCATGCTGGAAAAACCTACACTCTCGGCTAAGAATTACAGAGCGGGCACCTCCAAGGCTTCATTTGTGCTGCAACCCCTTCAGGTGCACATGAGGAGATTTTCAGCAGGTCCGAACGGAGCCCTCACTGTTGACAGCTCATGGAGCAGCTGCCCCCCTACCCGCACACCCGCCCACACTACCTGATCCATTGGGGCCGATGATGCAGTTGAACCTCATGAAGGGGCCGATAATCTGCTCCCCCCTCCATGACTTAAAGTCCTTCACCACCAACAGCTTCAGGTAACCCATCCCCGCGGGGAGCCGAGGCAGGAGCTCCTCAGCCCCACGCCTCAACCCCCTCAAAGAGTCAACGAAGCTATTTCACCAACAGCTCTACTAGCACAAAGACACCCACGACCACAAATCGTGGGCCCCTTCCACAACTTTATCGCCTCAAAGGGATGGGCGGCCCCGGCCCGCCCTCACAGCCTGCGCGCCTCGTGCAGCGGCCCCGCCCCGCGGTGCCACCGCCCCCGTTCCCATCGCGACGGTTCGGCTTGGTTCCGGCTGGCACCGCCGCTCTATCCCACCGCCACGGTTCGCCTTGTGTCCTGGCTGGCACCGCCGCTCCTTCTCACCGCCACGGTTCGCCTTGTGTCCCGGCTGGCCGCTGCTCCCGTTCCCATCGCCACGGTCCGCGGTGTGTCCCGGCTGGCCGGCGCTGTCAGTGCAGGCCCGCCGTCCCGCTGTTCTCTCCGGGCACCATGAACGGCCTGGGGCCGCAGCGGGAGCTGGAGGAGGCCGCCGCCCTGGAGCGCCGGCGGCGGCGGGAGCTGCTGCGGCGGGAGCGCATCTTCAACCCACGGATCCGCACCATAGGGGTGAGGGAGGGCAGGAAGGGAGGGAAGGCACTGTGTCCCCCCGGGAGTTCGAGGAGAGAACGGCTTAAGGCGGGGGCGATCCCCAGTGCGGGACAGGGAGGGAAGGGGAGGCCGAGCCGGGCTGGGCGGGCCAGGAGCGGTACCGCAGTGACCCCCCTCAGGTGGGTGCGTGAGGGGGAGCAAGCAGGGAGGGAGGGCCAGATGCAACTTTTAGAGTACCATTTAAAGTTACTGGTGAAAGAAATCGCAGAATATTTAGGGTTGGAAGGGATCTCTAAAGATGATCCTCTCCAACCACCCCCACCAAGGCAGGGTCACCCGGAGCAGGTGACACAGGAACATGTCCGGGTGGGTTTGGAATATCTTCAGGGGGAAAGACTCTGTGGCCTCCCTGGGCAGCTGTTCAGTGCTCTGCCACCCTCGACGGAAAGAGCTTCTTCCTCCTGTTGAGGCAAAACTTCTTGTGTTTTACTTTATGGCCCTTGCTTCTCGTGTGTACTGTGCCCCAGTGCTCTGAATTCAAGGGCGAGGTGTCATTGCCCCCTAACAGCACAGAGGGATCAAGCCCTGCGTTTTATCTGTGTGTAGGAGTACTTTGAGGGAAGCCAAGAGCTTCCAGAGTCAGCTCATGGAATGTGGCTGAAACAAGTAATTGTTTTTTACCTCTCTGCTCCCTGATGCTGCCCTTCTCTGCTTGGACCTCGCTAGAATTGATGCTATGAGAGATTTACTGCTGTAAGTGCCCTGCAATTAGTCCACATTTTGCATCAGACAAAATTGGGCAGATCCATCTTTTTCTGTGTATATGTAATTAATGGTTGTGTCTGATTTTTCTCGGTGTGGATGTGTGAATGTGAACCCTCTTCAGACTGGTGGATTTTCTCTGAGGTTACTGTGCAGTTTGCATCCTGAACATCGGGGAATAATGTGCTCTATACCTATTTGACTTTGGAGGGAACAGTATGAACACAATGAATCTCCCTGTGATATGTCCAAAGGCCCACATTAAGATTTTGTGAGCGTGCATGGAGGGAAGAGTGCTGTGAGGTGATTTCATTGAACTGGTAGGATTGTAACAGATGTCAATTGGATCCTCTTTTCTCAGGTACAGAAACATGTCTCAATGGAAAAATGTCTTCACCTTATCTCTGACAGGGCCTTGAATTTAATCTTGTCACTCTTATGCAAGAGTCATTGTAGCTGCAGAGTAATTAGCAGTTCCCATTTGATGAACATGACAGGTGTGTCCACCTGGTACAGCAGCCCCACATACACCAACAATATACTTAAGTACCCAACAATATACCTGAGTGGATGGAGCTAATAACATTTTTGATTTAACATGACACACTGTTCTTATGCTTTGGAGTTAGGCCAGGTGTGAACCATAAAGAGCCAGGAAATCCATACAGAGATATTCTATATCAATATTTGTGTGTGGTTTTAAGATTCTTTGCTTCTGTTCTCTGACCAGTTTACCTGAGTGGCAGTCGTTGAGAAAATTTAAAAATCAATACAGTATTTAACTTAAAAAACAGAAATCCTAAAGCAGGATTTGAATATTTAAAAAACATGGAGGTAATACACTGGAAAGCAGAATGGGAACCCAGATTTTACTTTTTTTTTTTTTCCTTGATTATTACTAGTTTTATTATTACTTTGACTTCTGTATCTGTTTTGTCATCTGAGTAATGGAAAGATAATGCCCTCTTCACTTATAGATTGAAGAATTTATCCTCATTAAATCACTGATTTTTCTAAAGAGTTCAGGTGAGTAATCCAAATGAAAAATTACTTTCAATTTACATGTAAACTTTATCCATAAACAGCACTAGTTTAGAAATTAGCTGCCTCAAACTGTTCATAGATTTCTTATTTAAACTCTTAAAAGTGAAACCTGTAGTTTTATGTGACTGGGAAAGTGTTTTAGGGATGTTTTTGTGTCAAGTGACAGTGTTTTGAAGAGGACAGAGCCAATAGTGTAACACAAGTTGATACACTGACCTATCTCTATTATTGCCAGAAAACGAAGAAGATGTATTGAATTTCTCTTAGCAGTATTTCCTGTAGTTGTATTGTTAGCTTGGCTTTCCCAATGAGACCTCTGAAAGAGTTCATATTTAGTGTCCACAACACCATTGTTTTTGGAGGATAGAATTCTTGATGGTTTCACCCTTGCTTACAGAATTGCCTCTTTGCCTGATTGCTGTTGTCAGCTGTCCTTTACAGCACTGACCATGCATATTTTCAGCCATGATCTCTTTCTGTCTTCATCTGAGTAGGTTTTAGACAAAGACTATTAAAATTGTTTGCCAGATTCTTGAAGATTTGTCATTGCATTTTTGACAAAATTTTTGAAGATGTTAAGTGACTTGACAGTTAAAAAAACCCAAAAAAAAGTAAAATCTGTGTTTCTGCATATTAATTTGCCACCATCTGCCAACAGAAGTGGGATCCCATTTTTTTGCCTAAAATGGAGGTGTCTGCTCCCATTTGATGATGTGGCCTGTATCATCCTTTGCTCAGGTCCCACTTGCCATGGATGTGGATGTTCTGTACCGTATCTGTCAGCTCATCACAGATCATGATGTGATCACATTTTGGCAACCTTGTGAATCTCTCTGATAAGACTGGAAACGTTTCCATTCCATTCTTATAGTGAACCTTCTGTATTTTTTTCAAATATGAACTATTACAACTTCCTGTCATCTTTACTGTTAAAATACTTACCTGCTTTATAAATGAAGGCAGAACAATAAAATAAAATTCCCAGCTGTAATGGGGAAAACATATTCTGTGTAATGCAGCTGAAAATATTTATAGCTCTATGTATCACATAAATGTGGTGTTTTCATTTGATCAGATGCAAGAGCACGGCTGTCATTATTAAAACAGCAAACAAACAAGAATATTTCCGTTTCTGGATTTTGTTTTCCCTACATTAGTGATGTGTACATATTCTGTTGCTAGTGATATCTATCTCGTACAACTGTGAGTCAATGTAGTTTCACAATACCTGTTTTGATTGTTCAAACACAGTATCTCCTAAAGAGCTGCCTTTTTTTCATTTTAATAGATTGATAAAGATGCATTGGATGCACAGGTCAAGGAGAGGAAAATTCAAGAAGCAACTGAAAAAGCACAACATGAAAGATTTGGTAAATTCCTGGATACTGTGATATTTCTGTGGATAGTTAAATGTTTTAATCTGTTTCCTGCTTTCTTTTATCCCTTAATATAGTCTCTAAATTTAGTCATCCAATTGATGTCCTATTTATGTTCACACATCTACATTGGCACAGTATCTATTCTCCTTGCTATCTTAAGATTTATATTGACATGATTAAACTGGGATACATTGCCTAATGGGCCAGAATTTTCAGTGTTTTCTTTGAAAAGGTGTTGATGAACAGCTTATTTTAGTTGTTTTCTTACAGAGTGAGCTCATCATCTGTCTAGCCATTTTTCCATAGAATATATAGATTCTGTGGAATCCTCTCTAGATTATTATTGCTGGAAGCATGAGTCATGTACAGTAAGGTGATAAGAGCAGCCACTGCTGAGTCAGAACTTGCAGCCACACAAGTATTTCATGCTGTGCCCTGACCTCAAACTCAAACCCTTTGAGGTTTTCTGTGCTGGGCATGCTTTCTTTGCTATCAGATGAAAAGGTCCCACGGCCTGAGCTCTCTGTGTGCCTCAAGAGGAGGTAAAATGGAGCTGCCAGCTTCCATGCTGTGCTCCTAACTAGAGCTGCTTGTGATTTTCTTGGCTGGAAAATACACCTCTCAGGATCTGACTCTTAGGAAACTACCAGCAGCAATGTGGAGTTTGGCAAAAGAGGAAAATATCTTCTATAACAAATTATTTTGAATAACTAAAATGGGTGGTTGGGTGGGAGTTTTGTTGTTTGCTTTCTCTTAAAAATGCTGTCATTTATTTCGTTTCAATTAAACAGGCTTAAGCTGGTCAAAATTTAATGCCAGCCAATGATTTTATTGCTATGGTTAGAAAAATCATTGTAACTATGGAAGAGCCACCTATCTTCCTTTCAGTTGCAGCCCAATTTTGGTTTGCTTTCTGACAAGCAACAATGTATTTCAACAATGTAGCTGTAAATGAAGACTAAGTGGAAACAACTGGTTTACTGTACATTTCTTGTGTTCCTGCAGGTTTTCACCCAATGAAACCTCATAGTTCTAGTACTTATTATTGCATTTGTTTCACATGCACATATTGCACTGTAACATTAATAAAATAATTTATACCTAACAAGCTGAAAATATTTCTTAAGTAAATACTACTAACATTAGAGTGTTTGCTGGGCTGGTACTTATGGATCAAATACTCTCCTAAGGCATAGCAGTTTGAAGACTTATATTCTGTTTATTCATCTTGAAAATTTTATTTTCACCTCCAGTGACTCATGCACCTCTGAGAGTTGTGGTTTCATTGTGTTCATTTTTGTGTAGCTTGTGACATGAAGAAAAATGACAGGCTCATGTGTCTGCTAGAAGAACGACAGAAAAATGAAATCAAAGACTTGCATAAGGCTCTCAATGAATTCCAGAAGAATTTTCAGAAGCCGGAAACAAGACGTGAATTTGACCTGAATGATCCACAAGCCCTAAAGAAAGACAGACCTGCTAGAGTTTCAGACGATGATCCTCGATGTACCATATCTGGCATGCAGAAATTTATGGGTGAAGACTTAAACTATGATCAGAGGATGAAGTTTCAAAAGGAGCAGATAAGGGAGTGGTCTCTTCAGCAACAGAAAGACTTGAAAAATGCATTAGCTGACCAAAAATTGGCAGGTAACAAAAAGGATAATGTAGTTTTAATCTTCTTTCACTGAAGTTTTGATGTATCTGATGAAAATATGGCATACCCTATTGTATATTTAACTTATAGAAATACTAGAGCAGTTTTTACTTTATAAGCTTGAATGTATTCACTGTTTCTCTTAGGAAACTGTACTTCCTAACATGTGATTGTAATATCACCCACGTTTCATTTCTGGTTTATGCCTCCAGTTGATATACCTACTTCATCAGGCCAAACTGTCCAGTCTGTGTTGTCCTAGAGCAGAAAAAATAATACTGATTTTTGTCTCCCAGCTTGTCATAAAACATTATTTTCTGCAGTACTTAACATACTTGTTTCATTTTAACGCTAACTGTTTAGACAAGATAGGTTCCATATTAAACTGATTCACGAGTCACCTGAAATCCCAAGGTGGACAGCTTTGATGGTAGGATTTGGAAATAGTTATTTAGTCTACTGTATCTGCAGCTCCCCCTGCCTCTTCCCCTGGTTAACTCATGGCACATCACGTCCATGAATTTGACTAAATTTCATTTGACTCTAATTTAGATGATCTTTATGACAAGTTTAGGATTCAACTTGACCGAAAGATTATGGAGGAACAAAGAAAAGAAGAGGAAAGCAGGCGTGATGTCTGTGCAGCTACTAAAACTTTCAATAGAATCCAGGTAAATTAATACTGAGTTGGTTGGTTGGTTTGTTTTTTAGAAAATGTGGAGACAGAGAAGGAAAGTAAGATGCACAAAATCAGAATGAGTAGTGATGTTTTCACTGGGGTTTCTTAGCAGCTGACTTCCAAGATTGTTTCAGCTTGGAACAAGATAAAATTTACGCACTTTGCCAAGTGAGCAAAGGATCCAAGGATCTAGATGTCCTCTATCTAGTTATCCTCTACCAAAACTGTCCCTCCTCAGGGGGTTCTCAGCTTGCTGACTGGTGCGCAGAAACAGCTCCCCAGTCATTTGAGGGCTTTGAGCTGGTAAACTGGGGTACAGAAATAGCCTCCCATGCTTCTTTGTGGGTTTATATCGGTCCTCCCATACTCTTATTGTGCTTGTCTGCTTGTCTTTGCACTTGTTTGTCCTTATTGTTTATATCAACTTCCCACGACCACTGATTTTGGCACTTCGGCTGCTTCGTGGGTATTTGTGTACAATGTCTCTTGTTTGTTTACTGACCTTGCTTTGGAACCTGTCTTAGTACCATTATCTGTCGTGTTCTAGAAGGTTTTTTTCTCTTCAGGTTCTACAGTCTATAACTACAAATGTAGAGATAATTCCAGTTTAGCAGTCTCTTCTGGTGGCATAGATCATCATGCTTGCTCATTTATGATTCTTTTCCTTAACAAGTGGAGAGGAACAAGTTCTCACACGGGTCTGTAGTCAGGTCATTCTCAGTTATTTGTATCTTCTAGTGACTCTGCCTGCTCATGTTCCACTTTACCATATATGACACAGAAGACTTCACCTGCTCTGATTTTCTTAATGGAAAGCCCTTCAATTTTCATTTGTCCTTATCTGCTTTGCCAATGTGTGTGTGCCAACCAGTGAACTGCTGATCAGCAAGGAAAGTATGAGCTGTTCTACATGAGTGAATGTTCTCAAGGCAGTGATTTTTTTTTTTTTTTAACAGCACATCTTGGTCAAGGGGGAGACAGAATTGCCCACTGGTCTTGCAGTCAAGATCAATGTGTAAAGAGAGACAGGTCTGGCAGCCTGTGCTCTGTGTGCCCTAGCAAGCAGGAGGTTTCCTGTCCTCTGTCCAGTGGAAGCTGGAAGCAGGCATTGTTCCAGATAGTTTAGTTTATGCATTGCACAAGAATGAGACAGTGTTAGAAATGAAAGATGCATAGCATTATCATTCTACTTCAAATTAGTTTACTTAGTCTAATTCTTCTTTGAAAGGTAATTATGTTCAGTACAATCATTGTACTTTGTTTCTGGAGTATTGTAAGGGGAAAATTTCCTTTGAATAGGAGACCGTGCCTTGTAGTGAACATTAGGAGCAGTGATTTCCATAGAAAATGTATGCTGTGATCTCCAGTTCCAGTATTTCAGATGCATTCACATAATATAATTTAAGTTTGCATTTTGTATCAGCAAACTGCATCTTCAGACTTTAATTGGACATCTCCTGTCTGTCTGTTTTGAGGGCTTACCCAGACTCTTCACCTAGATTCAGTATGTAATATATCAATCAAGGCTAGCAATTGAAGATTGTAAATTTTTATTGTAAATTTCTTCCATATTGTGTCTCTCCGCCAAATATATACTGGTTATTTACTTGGGGATAAATGTGGACATTTTTTTCAAATTTAATTCTGTGTTTTCTTATAAAACAAAGTTATTTTCCCCCAGTTTACTTGCTGTATGTAATATGACAACATTAAAGAACTGTTTGATATTACTATTTGATCAAGGCTCTTGATCGGCCGATAAGACAATGATGACACTATTTGTATTATGCTTTTGACAACTGTGTGCAGGTTGGAAAGATATCTATTATGATATGTTAACATTTTTTCATCCCTTAGTTCATATTTCTCTTGGAAAAAACATCGCTTCTCTCTTTCCATTGAATTTAGGCTGCTGAACTAGATCATAAAAATGCATTGGAAAAGGCTCAAAAAATAAAAGATGACATGGATGAAATTACCTGCCTCCTTCAAGGAGACTTCCTTTCTGAAAACCCTGACCAAGCAATTGGTCCCTCTAGTAAACACCCTGTCCTGGTGGATCGATGGAAGGGAATGAGTCAGGAGCAGCTGATGGCAATTCGTCACTTCCAGAAGGAACAAGCTCTGGAGAAACAGGTATTTAAGCTCACGTGTTTTCATGCATTTTCTGTTTTCTTGGTTGTAATAATACTATAGACTACTAATGTTTGTAGGAGAAAAATGCCATTGTTTGCCCTGGACATGCCAATATGAGATGGTGTTTTCCATTGATCTGCATTTTACCCAAACTTTAATCAGTCTAACTGAACACAGCACCTCTGAAACACCTGGGAGATGGCATGGAGTAGTCCTTACAATACTGTGGGCTGTACTATATCTTACCTAGTACTGTTATTAAAGCTGAAGGTAGAATTGTCATTTTCCTGCCTCTCCTATTACTCTGAAATGAACCCACTCAAGTCACTAAGCTGGCTGAAAATGAGTACAACCAAGAAAAGTAAGGATTTTGCAGGCCTGGTTTTTTGATTTTGTTCAATGGGGTGTCAGACAAGAAGTGAAGCAGAGGGAAAAAACTCATGTGGTGTTCCTGGCTCCCCTGTTATACCAAAATAGCCGTATTGTAAGCCATACTGTCTATGCACTTCTTGCCTCAAGAAGTTTCAACTCTTGCTAACAAGAATAATAGTAATAATAAAAAAAATCTGTCTTGCTGCTCTGGGTTTTTACAGAGAGAAAAGAGCAGCGCTTTCATTGGCCTGGTTTAGAAATCCTTGCACCCTTCTCCCCGTTTCCAATGCTACCCCTAGTGTTCAATAAAGGCAAGCGGGTTTGTTTGAAGCCTTTTTCTCACTCCTGCAGAGAGAAAGAGAGCAGGAACGCCGCAGAGATGCTGAGTGGGACAGGCAGCGTCTGCAGGCTGCGAGAGCCCTGCTGCTCTGGGAGCGGCAGCAGCAGCGGCAGGATCGGGTGCAGCGCCAAGATCTGGATGTCAGAAACGCAGAGCTCTCTCAGGAGCAAAAAGCAAAGTAAGTACCAAACCAGCATTGTTCAAATTTAAAAAAACCCAAACTCTTCAGCATTATTAACCCAGTAGCTTGGCTTTGAAAGAGCTTTTTTACTTGTTCTGTTTGTAGCTTTTTAAATACACTTGTTACAAGTTCATGCTTTTAAAAAAATCAACAATTCATCTGCAGTGTGTTTTCCAGTATTATTTAATCAGTCTTCAAAGAATAGGTTTTGAGTGTTGCTGACTGAGATGAATGAATTAGGATCTGGAATTCTTAAAAGCATTCCACTGACAACAGACTGTTTATATAGATGGCAAAATAGAGAATAAACATAATTAGCTATGCAGAAAATTATATTATCAGGTGAAAACCAGTACCTTTTTCTTTAATTTATCTTAGTTTTCTGAAACAAAAAAGGATGAACTGCCAGTAGAGCTGCCAGTTTCTGACAGCTTAGAGTTAAGCTAGCAACACAAACAGCATTTCCATAATGTGTGACAGAACTAGATGATTCTTTAACTAACCACTGGATGTCTTGGTGAGCAGTTCTTATGTCTGCTCTTCTGGGAAAGGAGGAAGATAATATGTGCAAGAAGAGAAAAACAAACTTAATGATTTGGTGTTCTATTTTTCCAGTTCCTTTTTTTTTTCCTTTTCTTTTTCTTTTTCTTTTTCTTTTTCTTTTTCTTTTTCTTTTTCTTTTTCTTTTTCTTTTTCTTTATTTTTTTCTTTTTCTTTTTTTTTTTTTTTGAGGGTGGGGGATGAATACAGAGCCACAGAATAGTCAGAGTTGGAAGGGACTCAGAAGGGTCTCTTAAATGAGTGGCCTATATGGGGATTGAACCCGTGACCTTGGCATTTTTAGCACCATGCATCTTACCAACTTAGCCAGTCTCAGGTTCATACATACCTTTTGCAAATGATTTTCCAATACATGATGCCTTCTTATTATGAAAACAAAAGTTTGGCATTGTGTTGATTCAGGCTTTTTTACTGTTGAGATTTTTGGAGGGATATTTCAGGAAGAAAAAACCTAAGTTTGGCATATTGAGATGTGGCATATATTTTGCAGAACAAGTTCTAGTTACATTAAATTCCATTTCTAAGAATTTATGAACATTTGTGGGTGTTAATGCATTACCTTTTTAGGCTTCTCAGGCTACTTCTGTATAATAGCAAGAAAACATTTACTAATGGCTTTTAAAAATTATTTATTTCTAGGAACATTTATCTTAAAGAGGAGGAGTATTCAAATATTCCAACAGAAGAGTTTTATGCACAGTTTAATACAACCACCCGGTGATGAGCTGGATAAATCGACCTGAATTAAACAGAAGTATGTAGACACATTAAAATTTTCAGTTGAGCAATCCCATGTTTTATTGTTTTTATCTGTTCCCTGCCCTGTTCAAAAACTGCACTCAAACTAAAGGACAGTCTGCTAGGCCAAATCCGTGCTAAGAAAAGGAAAATGTAATAATTTTTATACACGATTGTTGTTCTGAAAGGACTGGTAGATTGAGTAGTAGGTTGTTTGACTCTTATGTCTCAAGCTTAGCTGTAATATTTCCATTATTCATGCCTATAGGAATCAATTTCTGGAGAGAAATCTGAATTTAAAATACCATGCTGCTTTATGCAACTTGGCCAGAGGGGAATGCTGCCTCCCATAGACCACAAGTGATGCCCTTCTCTGGCAGGGAAGAAAGATGACCTAGGCAGAAAATTGTGGCTTGGTTTGTTTGTGGTTTGGTTTTGGGTTTTTTGTTTTGGATTTTCTTACAAGAACCAGGCAGACACAAAGGCAAGAAAAAAGGAAGAAGTGGTCAAGTTGGTCAGAAATGTTGCTTTTATTTTGTGAACAGTGGGAATTAGGAGAAAAGAATTCAATAGTCATCGAGGTGATTAGTGCACAGAGGCACGGCACTGAGACAGAATGTGTGTTAGTGTGGAAAAGCAGGGGGAAAGTATTCCTGCATACACCCTCATGCTTTGGAAATAATGGGAGAGGTTTCAGGTAATGTGCTGCTGAAGGACAGTGGGGACAATTCACGGGTGTGACAAAAGAGGGGTGAAAAAGGAAGTGTGCACCAAACAAACTCAAGGAGAAAAATCTCAGCTTGTGCAGGGTGATTGAAGGAACCTGTGTACTTCCTGTCTTCATGGTGACAGTGTTGACTTAGCACTGACATTTGAAACATGGGTGAGCACAACACAGAGGAAGAAAATACAGAGAAGCAATGTAGGAAACTGACTGCCAAAGGAAAATGGATGGTGGAGCTAACAAGGAAATGAAATCCAGAAGAGAAAGAGCTGACATGGAAAGGACTGCAAAAAGGGTTAGATGACCAAGCCTAGGAGTCAGAAGATCTGAAAGAGGAGAAAAAATGAGAGTCAGATGAGAGATTCAGCTAAGAGTCCAAGACCTTTAATATTGTGAACGTTTAATAAAAATAAGGCACCTTTATGAGAATAGATCTCAAACTGTAACTTGCCAGCATGTGGAACATAAATCTGAGGTGAAAACATCCTGATGATGTTGGCTTGGAGTCCACTGATTGTTCTTTGTCTCAGCAATAATGGAAATGTTGAATGAACTTTGTGGTGAAACAGGTTGAAGATGCTTCCACCAAGAAAAGAAGAAAAGATGCTTAAAAAAACCCAAGGGCTGAGGTAAACATGAATGAGTTACTCTTATCTCTGTGAAAATAATGAAGAATGCATGGTTCTTAAGATATTAGCAGGAGGATTTTGAGGTGTTTGAAGGATGCATTTCTTGAAGGGGACTGTTAAAACAGGTCTATTTGCTCAGCTGAAGCAGTGCCCTGTAGGATCACACTGATAAAATCTTGCTGGCTGATTTAAAGTGCTGATTAAAAAGGAGTTTGGAAAAGAGCTATCATGTTAATGTCTTTAGATAGAGAGGTGAAAGAAAATCAAGAACATTCAAATGATTAAAGAAGTGCCTTTCAACATGATTATCTTGAGCAAAAAGATATGTCTCAATTTTAGTGCATTGATAAAATTAGAATAAATTGTAGTATAGAAGCAAAGTAGAAAAGCAGCGTGGCTGAAATACAGGAACTGAGGAAAGTTGGAAAATGAAGTTGGGAGGGGATCACGCCAGCCCTGTTAATAATGAGCTGGTAAGAGAAGAAAGAAGGAATGATATTCAAGGGATTCCAATGGGATAGCATTTGGAGCTCCATTTGTCAGACTGAGATTCACATATGGCTGGATCTCTTTGGAGTATTACCTAATACTGTATTAAACTGACAACCTCAGGAGTGCAGGTGTGTGTCTTAGAATAGACAGGCCATCAAATGGGATGGGTGGATTAATATGCCTTCTCTAGTAGTTCTCACATCACTAAACTTGGGTTTGATCTGTGTTGAATATCTCAGACTCTGACTTTTTTTTTATGTAGGATTTTAGTCACCTGACAGAAAAAACAAATAAAGCATATGCTGAAAAGTTCTTGAAGTTGTCTTCATTTGTCCAACTCCTGTGGCTAAATGCTTGCAGTTTACAGCAGCTCTACAGTTTCACTAAATGATGCTGGACCTCATCAGATGGTGTTTATGTTTCCTTCAGGAAGGATTATGTTTTTAAAGCTTTTTTGCATTATCTACTTGTTTGCTTGGAAATATTTTATATGAAGTCAGACAGGGATAGGTTTCTCAGTTGTACTCTGAATAAGCCTTTAGATGGAAATTCAAGTAAGACTGAGAGTTCAATAATTGGGTAGGATCAGGCATCACTGAATTTCCTCAAAAACTTTCAGCATCATCAAATGTATTTGCAAGAATAGCCACATTCTGTTCTACCTGTTGAATAGAATACAAATATCAGCATATAAAAACTGAAATTTATTTTGGGTATTAAAAACAAAGCACAATCAAGCTGTAGATAACACGCTTAAAGTAAAGGGGAAAAGGTCTGATTCACTGCTATTGATATTTTATTTATTTTAATTTCTATCTTGCACTGAAACAAACCATGTTTTCAGTAGGTATTGTCACCTGAGCAGGTGATAGTAAAGAATTGAAGTGCAGGAACTCCTCAAGCCTGTATGACTTTCTAACAAGCTGTGAGTGGTATCTTCACCTTTGGAAACATCACTCTCTTAACTTTTACTGAGTTTATGCTGAATTTTGATATAAGTAGAGAAGATAAATTAAAAAGAGCCTTAGCTGACTTTAGGTGCTATTTGAAAATGTTGGTTTCCTTTACTGAGGTAATCTATTTTTTGTGATATTTGTAGATATTTCTATTAAATACAGCAGTGAAAAAGACAGTGTCTTCTGTGGGATGATATGATCAGCTAAATGGAATGAGTAATAAATAAACCAATGAAACACGATAAATCAAAAAGGAGTGATCAGACCTTATAAAATAGTTTCTGGATGTTATTCTGGCTGAGATTTGACCCTTCACTAATTTTGTTCATCTGTTCACTTCAGTAAAATAAGTATCTGTATATCAGATACTGGAATAATCAGAATTAAACCTATTATATTACTGAATTTTGTATCTGGTTGGGCAGATAACATTCCATTTGTAGTCATTAACCTCTATGCAAATAAAGATATCTGCAGAAAGAGGTAAAATGTGTATGTGTAAAGTTGTTACAATGAATGATTTTGAACGATTTCACTGAGTAAATTGCTACTATTTTGGCAAGTTGCATAAGCAAGCAGTGGAGAGTCAGATTGGAAATAGCCATTACAAATACTGAAATCTGATTATAGAATGAGAAAAAGTGCTAATTGCCTTTTTCTGTTCTGTTTCATATCTCTGTGAGGATCCTGATATTTCTCTTTTGAAGTCAATTCTTTTTAGAACATTTTTTCAGAACCAGTTTTCAGTTGCTCATTTTAAACCAAAGACACAGTTTGGTATCAAATGCACTTGAGAGGATATTAACCTCAAAACTTGGCAAGGCAGGCAGATATGCCACATAATCCTAAATGTAACTTACAAATGAACAAGGCAAACTATTTATGGACAAATGGGCATATAGATTTCAAAATCAGAAATAAAAAAGTTTTTGAATGGCAAAAAAACCAATTTCTAAATGGATAAACTACATTTCTCTAATTTCCTGGGTTTTGTCTTGCGAGGGCAAAGTTAAGTTTGATTTGCAACTATTACTGAAATGTTACTGGTATTTTCAACTTATCAGTATAGGAATGCTAAAAAACAAAGCACATAATGAAGGAAGCCAGGTCAGTCCTGGTTTTCCTACTGTAAGTTTGGGGTTTTTTATTATTATTTGCTTCACATACTCTTCCACATTTATTTCCTGAGGGTACTGTGTGTGTGTTCCCAGCCCTGTAGCACCAAACAACTGTACTTCAAATTCTCAAAGCACAGAAATATTCTGTATGAATTAGGGAGAAAATTCATGTTAAGTCTGTTCCAGTGAATTTTACATGTCATTTCTGTCATAACCTTGTTGCAATTATTAATGAAGTTAAATGCTTTTCAGATGACAGCACGTGGAACCAGGGAATATTGGATATCTAGTAGACATTCTACTCAAAGGCTGATGATACAATGGGAGTATGAGGAATACTTCAGGTGATCATTTAATCAGGATAGATACTGTTTTTTAGGCAGAGTTTTATCTAAATGTGATTTTTTTTAAAGTTTGGCTTAGCTTACTGCTTTTTAGTTAACTTCATTAAATTGATTATCATTACTCTTCTGTTGTCCCAGATATGTCTATGTGTGTGTGTATATATATATATATGTGTGTCCATTTTTGAATGAATCTTTAAATACTTTTTTTAGGACTTCAGCATACTTTCTGTTGGTTTAAATACTTTTCCAAATATACTGTCCTTTTCTAGATTTATTACAGGAGTTATGAAATGAGGACATTACCATTAGAATGTTTCTTGCTATGATGCTCTGATCCAGAAATATAGTGCTGCTTAGCAGAATTGTAGTGACCTCTCACCCTGAGAAATCTAATTCCTGTGGCTTCTCATTAGCAATCCTGATTCTTCACAGAAGAAACCACAAAAATCTTGCCCATAGAAGAAACCACAGAAAATAAGCAGCAGCCTCTAGATGTCATAGTAGAAATTGCACAATTGCTGTTCACACAGCAAAAAAATACTCATGCTGAACTCCTTAGAAAATAGGGTTAAGGGTATTATTTTTTCTTTTAAATGATACAAGAGCCAATCTAACGATGCCATTTTGCAATAATACAAGAGAGTAGAAATGCTGAGGGTCCAGATGCATCACTTTCATACCAGCTTGAACAAAACAGTGCTCCAGTGTGCACTATGACTTTTCTAATAGAATATTTGCTATTGCAGTGGTGGTTGAAAAACACTAAAAAGCAGAGTACTGTAAATAACTGTGTTTGATAGAGCATATAAAAATGAAAATTATTTACCTTTAGCTTTATTAGATTTTCAATGAATTTTATCCATCAATAAAATTTAAGAAGGTTTCTTGATTGAAAATCAGGTTTCTTGTTTGAAAGGAAGGAAGTGAGGATTGAAAGATAGTGCATATACAGGAAAAATTGACAAAAAGGAACAGCCAGCAACATAAAGATGCTATTGTTTTAAAAAACAAAATATCTAATTGGCAATATTAAGATATTAGTTGCTAGTTCGATGCTGTCACTAGCAATTAAGTGATGAGATGTTTAAACACAAATGTCTTGAGAATTGGTTAAAATGCACGAAACCAATGACACTGCTCTGAAATCAGGATGAGTGGAGAAGTTAGTGAAAAGATTGATGAAAAAATAGTACAACTGTTCAACAGTTTAGTAGTATAGTACATGAGAAATCTCAGTTAAAAGGACATAAAATAATTGGGGTTTGCTGAGTGTCAAAATGGGTAAAATAGTCTCAAGCAAACCTCCTAACTGGAAAATCCTGTTTGTCTTTTGACATGCAGAAGGATCCACAATCATTCCCTGGGTTCATGCTTCTGCTGGAATAACAGCCAATGTGGAACAGTGACAGTTTTGAGTTGTGAATTCTTGGGAGGTGCAGGTCTGCTTGCATCTGTGGCTACATGAGTCCAGCTCAGAGATCCAAGTACCAAGCCTAGACTCAGGATAGCTGAAATTGCAGTGGATGGATGTTTTTAGCCTCCCACAAGATACGTGAGCATGTCATGTGTGAGTATAGATGCATGCACATACACAGAAATGAAAGTGCAATTTTCAAAACCATCTGTTCAGCTCCTGCTGGCTTAAAAAAAAAAAAAAATTTAAAAAAAGATAAAGTAGTAGTTTTTTGGAAGGATGGCCAGGGCCAGAGTTCATTCCAACAGAGATCATAAGCTTATTTCTACAAAGAAAATGTTTTTCCCTGGAAGCTTGCAGGACTGAAGAATGAGAGGTTCTGCCAAGGCTAGCCAAGTGTTATCCAGCTGGTGTAGAGCTGGGAAATAGCTTATTGCTTTGATGAACTGCCTTAAAGCATGGTCTACAGGCTTTTCCCTTTTCTATTTTTGAGACCTTAGTAGGATGTGTAACAGTTCTTCTAGAAGTGAGAGCATGAGTCATGTATGGCACAAACAAGTGAGCTCTGGTGGGGTGTGTACCTTTATATGCTTAAAAGGTACACAACCTGTGTAAATACAACCCCTGAGTGCAACCAAAATTCCATCCTTTATCTCTCCCTGTTGGTTTTTGGTTTGGCAAGCTATTGTTAGCATCCCATAGGGAATAGAGATACAGTTTTTCTGTAAGGTGATGGGGTAGAATTTCACTGATACAAAGGTTAGTGGCAAGTTTTGACTTAGACAAGGGAAAATAGATTTCATGGTGGTTAACTGCATCATCCGTGTTTCCAGATGTCTAATGAAGAAACAGAATGGAAAACCAAAAACAAAGTAGAGAAAGAATTAAGTAAAATATGGATGAAAAGTCAGAAACACCAAAGCATGGCTGCACAAAAATCTGAGTAAATTTTGACGGTAATATTTCATGCTTCCAATTTTTGCACTTTTGAGCCACTTAACAGGTAATTTATGAAAAAAATAGAGCAGAGGTCACTGAGGTTCTGGTCAGGATTATGGACACTGTTGTCTGCAGTCATGACTCGAAAGTTCAGGTGTGTACAGGTATGTGACCACTCTGCCGGAACATGGGAAGCAACATGTGCTGAGCTCAGGAAAATGGAAGGTGACAGTTTCTGGAAAGCCTCTTGCACTCTGAAGTAAGTCTGCCCTTCTAACTCTGTAGTTTACCATGTGTGTTGATGCATTAGTATTCTGCAAGAAGGCCGTGGTTTGCCGCATACCTGTTACAATCTTTTCCTTGCACGTTTCTGATTTAGTTGTTTATAGTTTGACAAGAAATTGTACGTTCTGCACAGGCTTCATTAATGCAGAAGGACACTTGGGGGACTTAGCCCTCTTACAGTCTGGAAACCTTTTTAAAACGTGGAACAGAAAAGCTTGAATTTCTTCTTGCATGATTATAATCAAGGTGTAGGTTGCATAGAGAAAGGCTACCAGATGAGTATGTGTTTCCAGTTACATTCCATGTTGAAAAAAGTGAAGGTCAAAAAGGGAATATTATAAAAAAAAGGGAGGCTCTGACAGCAATGTTCTCCTGGCTTGGGATTTTCTTTCCTCCCTTCCTTGTAAAACTCAAATTGTTAATTGTATGCATCGAAGAAAATGATTTTGAATCTTCACTGAAGACAAAAGCCCTTGCTGTATTAAATCTGGAATACAGCATCAGTTTTCAATTTGACCTATATATAAATAAGCCACAGAACTGTGACATAATTCAGTTTATGAGGAAATGCATTAGGGTGGAGCAGAAAAAAGCCTTCTGTTAGACATAAGTCAGGCTGAAGAAACTTTAAAGAAATAGTACATATTTTTCTCTTCTGGAAATATGACTTGTGCTAAATTTTTCTTTTGTGTCAGATAAAACCCATGTGCCCCGAAGTTACCAATTACAGCTCAACATACCAAAGGCTTGGGGGAAAAGAAGGACCTCAACCTTTGCCTTCAGGGCCTTCCTAAGTGCTAGAATGTGAGAAGGCAGATAGAGATA